>OZ020168.1:13625047-14080422 GCA_963971145.1 Sussaba pulchella
CGTGCATATCCAGTGCTTTGCTGAAAAAATTTCTCATAAAAATTAAAATACCAAAGACTTTGTTTACTGAAAAGAACATTTTTTTCCCCAATTTACGATTAGTTTTAGGACGAAAATACGTACTGCATAACGCTGAAGTACATGTTGAGATGTTCTCGCGGACAACTGGACCAATCTTGTTTGTATCCCATCATTAGAATATTCGGACGCAATTTACCCAATCCCGAGGCTTGAAGAAAAGAAGTCGCTCCGTCTTGAAACGTCACGCCATCGGCGACGGTGTAAAATGCTTTTATTTTGATGCTTCGAAACCAAGCGGATGATTTGGCGGCCATGTTCATACGGGTTTTGTACGACAAAGAATTCTGTAACGAAATACGTGAGTACGATTAATCCGCGGTTGGAAATTAAATCCGCCGACGTTACGCACCTCGACGATGTGACCGCAAATCAGCAGGCTCTGGCTCTTCGTAATGTGATAAGCGAAATCGACCAAAGCCGATCTGGAGCTCGGTGTACCGCTGAGTACGAGCAATTGAGGACGATAATTTTTCACGTGTTCCTCGACTCTGTCCAACTGCTGAACCGCCGTCAGTGCGTTGTTGTACGTCTGGGCCTGAGTCGTCGAGCCCCAATTTACGTCTAAGATAATAATTTTGATAGAATGATCGATGGAACATTTATAATAATAATATAATATCGTAATAAATACGATAATTGAATAGATACAATATTGATAGTTACAATAATAAAAATAAAAAATAATAATAATTGGAATAATAAATAATTATTATTATTGTTATTATTATTTTCAATTCAATTTAATATTTCTCTGACAGATAATTAATACAATTAATCAAAATAATAATAATAATAATAATAATAATAATAATAATAATAATAATAATAATAATAATAATAATAATAATAATAATAATAATAATAATAATAATAATAATAATAATAATAATAATAATAATAATAATAATAATAATAATAATAATAATATAATGTGAATATTATTGAATCTATATCAATATTATATTATATCATTAAAATATTATTTATGCCATCTAATCTCCGCGATTTACCAAAGTTTACGAGATGATATGTGTACGTGGCAAAATATGGAAATGAATCAAGTAGCTCCACCGAAATCAACGATAAAATTCGTAAAATAGATATGATTGATACGATTATAAAAATCGTCATATATATTTACCGGGTTTTCTGTAGGCAACGACGAGATAAAGGGCGAGAACGACGGACAGAGTGAGGAGGGCCGTCCACCAGGATATGAGGAACATAACGGCGACGCAGAGAATAGCCCCGGCCAAACTCAACCACATGTTGTAATACTGAATAAAGAAGGGTACGTGGCATTACAATACGTCGTAATAAAAACGATGACAATAAAAATCGAATAATAATGAGCTGTACCTTGAAAGTGGGTCGCCATCCGATCGGTCGAGCGAGAGAGGCGTGGAAGGTACTGAAGTTCACGAGGGTGTAAGCAGCCAAGAAAAAGTTGGAGATCAAAGGCGCTATCGCGTTTAGTTCGCCTGAACAATAACATTTTTTTTTTCATCACAAATTTGTTTTTTGAACGTTCGATGAAATAATTCGGAATGTAATATGAAATAATAAAATATATCACGGAATAGAATTCGTTAAATATCAGGTTAAAAAATTTGACATAAAAATTGCATGCTGTATAGCCGTTTTACCGATCAAAATAAAACCAACGGCAATGACGAAAGTCAACAGATATCCCCTGAACGGTTCCTTTCCCTTTTCTCCGCTGAACCAATGAATTCCCGGATACAAGTGATCCTGGCAAAGCGCTTGGAAGACTTTGGGCGCTGATACGAGAGAAGCCAGAGCACTCGACAACGTTGCGGCGAAGCATCCCGCGTAAATGAATGGACCGAACGCCGACACTAGCTCAATAACCTGCGACAATGGTTTTAGAAAAATATTAATTCTAGCATTTAATGTTATTTTAATAATAATTTGTTTTATTTATAAATAATTCGGGTTGTCTTGCAAATCATGGATATGAGGTTAAAATTATCCTGGTCTCGAGAATTGTTGAAAAAAACAATTTAATTGTTTTTAATCCATCAATAGAAAGTTTTGCAACTTTGATTTTATCAACTAACAATTTTGAGATACTATCAGTCCAATTTGAATTCGTTTTACTTGGTTATGAAATAAGGGCTGTATATATTCATTCTCTGTTCTATAATATCGCGATAAAGTTTCAGAAAAACTCTCGCAACTTGAACAAAAAAATGCAAGCCGACAAAAATATTATAGAAATTATAAATGTTTCAATTGTCAATGAAACACAAAATAAATAATTGTGTCGTTATAGGGTTATACAACTTTTTTGTTATCCTTCTAAAACTATGAAATATTATCAACCAAATATTGATGAATACTATTCAACAAAACAATCGATATTCCGGCTGTCAATAAACCAGCGATAATCAATTTGATCGCTCATCAATCAAGCAATACCCCAATAAAATTGCAAACGAGACGTACCTGGAAGCTGTTGTGACTTCCGTATTTGCAGCCAGTTGTACAATTAAAATCGGTCCCATAGACATCCCACGATCTCTCGATGGGAATTTGGTAAATGTCCGTAGCATTGTCGACGATCGAATTGTCGAGTACGCTTTCCGTGGTGGCGTTGTAGAGAAGCTCGGTAGCGTTTACGAGCAGCAACGGTTGAGACGCGTTCGTACTCGCGACGTTTGACAGAAGATCGGTGACATTGCCGGAGGCTTCTCTCAACACGCTACTGCCGACCATGAAAGCCATGAGAAGATACGATATCGTCGTGATAAAAATGGCCAAGAGTGTGCCCTTCGGTATCGCCGATTGTGGATCCTGCGATTGAAAAATACGTTCGACGTTTATGAGTGACGATCGGTGGTCAACGTTTCAGTAAAATGGAGACGATCGTAAGGACCAAATCACCTTTAAGTCCCCGGATATATTCGCACCTGCCAGAATACCTGTTGCCGCTGGGAAGAATATAGCGAGTACTGAAAAAAAATTGTGCTGGACGCCTTCGCTGTATCTGTAGTCTGGACGGAAATTTTCCTTCAGAAGCTCGGCTGATAAGATCAAAGAAATTTCGATTAAAGGGCTTGTTCGAATTTAATGCATATAAGGAATTTTATTGTGAAATCGGCCAGGCAGGACTCCGACCGGTCCCGATTCAGTTCGTGGGTTTTTAGAGCTTCCATTTGCCCCTTGAAATACTTTTGATTTTTTTTAGGATGTTCGGATTACACGGTAGATTGTGGAGAAATGGAAACTATCCCGGAACGAATTGGCCGAAGTCCGGGTTTTTATTGGCCAGTTGCGAGCCTGACTTATGCCGATTCAGTTCACGATTTGTTTTTAGTTTCCGTTCAATGATCAGAGCACACTTAATTTCTTTTTTGGAAAATCTTTGGACCACCCAGAAGCTCGTAAAAAATTAAAAACTACCCCCGAATCAAGGGTAATGACCCGATCCGACGAGTTGAGAAAAATTGTTTTTTTTTGCTTGATTTTAGTTTAGAAAACATTTTTTTCTTAAAATACTGATTTCGAGAGAATTTAATTCGGAAATGAACCGAACAAGAGTCACTCTAACATATCCATACATTTTTTTTGTTATTATTATTTCTATTTCATTATTCAATCACTAAGTCCATATTTTTATCATAGATTGGATTATGTTACACATGATATTATAATTTAATGATTATATGGTATATAATAATGAAAAACTTTTGCTTTAAATGCAGGAACTGACATAAAATAAATGATAAGAAAATAATGATACATGATGCAATGATGTTATTTTACACACCATTATAACCGACAAATCCTTTGGCCCTTTCGACCTCGTTTTTTGGGCCCATAAAGGAACCGATTACAAAATCGACGATCGCCAGTAGAAGAATAATCAGCAATCCGAATTGGGCTTTGGCTTCCCATTCCATGCCGATCATGACGATCAAAAGGAGCAGAATTATTGTAACGCATCCTGAGAAAACGAAAATATTATCATAATAATTATCATGTCTAATATTGACGAATTTATTTGTCATAGGCCGTGGCTCAATATTCATTTAATAAAAATGTATTAGAACTAATTATTTTTTGATAATTAATATTACTTATTATCAAAATATAATTAAAATGTTCACTTTTTTGCAATAATAATAAATAATTGGGATGAATTATGATTTAACAATGGATTCTCATTTTCGAAAGCAATTATAATCAATGATAATTTAGCTATAAAAATATCTTAAATCCATTTTCATCGAATAAATGCCCATTTCTAGGCCGCGATCGATGAAATACGCTTTACCTATTATCCTGATGTCGGTGTTGTCGCAATCAACGATGCAAATACCGTACGACTTGAGACAATCGACCATGCTCTCGCAAAATCCAACGACGTACATGGAACACGCCACGGCGTTCGCCAGAGAAAATATCAAACCTATCGATCCGCCGAATTCGGGACCGAGAGATCTCGAGATCATGTAGTACGTTCCGCCTTAAACATTTTTAACATTTATTTTACAAATGATGACAATAGGTAAAATAAAGATTCATCGAGTGGCAAAATACGTCCAGTTGATGCGTGAAAATAATCTCAATACAGTTTGATTCCATAATCAAATTGCATTGATGCGTAAATATAATTAGGAAGAACGCAAGAAATTGATGAATTCAGTTCATGCCAACGCTATGTCTCCAATTTTTGTTCTTTTGAAATATTTTTATCACTTTCAGATTCGATTTTTCTGGATTTTTATTCTAAGTTATTTATTTATTCATTTTTAGCCGTTAATGTTAATTGTTTCTGTACTCTACCTCCTTTAATGAGTCCGTTTGTACTGATGGCTGACATGGAAAGTGACGTTATGGTGGTGACGACTGTCGTGGTGAGTATCAACAGTACGGCTTCGCCTGTAAATAATTATTCATGAGAAATATTTTCATTTAATCCTATCTTTCGATTATTGGAAAGTGGAATGATCGTATATCAATGAAAGTTTTGATTATCGATGCAGAACTCACCGACTCCAGCCTGTGCAACGACCCAGGACAGTCGAAGAAAGAGCATAACACCCCATATGTTGAGAAGACATCGCATCAGGACTCCTTGAATCCATCCGAACTTTATACCACCCGTCGATTGCTTCTCGTGCGTTAGTGGTAGTGTATTAATTCCTGATCCCTAAAAAAATTAATCATCAATTTCAATTTTTCATCTATTCAAAATTATTTATAATTTTCGTCCTTCAAAATAACTACTTAAATTTCAGTATAGACTAAAATAAAAGTAAAAAAGGGGAAAGAAATTGGAAATAACTTTTATTTATAGCTATCGCAGAAAATTCCAAATGACAGATCACAGAAGATTAATTCCTGAGCCCAATAAAAATCATCGATTTCAATTTTTTATCCGTTTTATTATTCATCTTTTTCGTTTTTCAAAATAACTAGGTAGTTGGATTTAAATGTTGACAAGAATTCGAAGCAACCGAAATAATATTCAAATATATCAAAATAGAGGGGAAAATGTAGGATGAAATAGAAAATTAGATTTATTTTCATCTATTGCCGGGAATTCTAAATGATAGGTCGCCGGAGTATTATTATTATTATTATTTTTCGTATGCCTCTCCTTCTCAATATGATAATCATTATTATCATTGTCATTATTATTATAAGAAACATATTCTATATATACAAATATATATAGAATTTCAAATGACAGGTCTCAGGATATTATTATTATTGTTATTATTATAATTATCATGAGAGAGTACAGGTCGTTCCCCTATATCGATTCTTTTGATACGCAGATGCATTGACCTTTCGCATTCCGTCTCGTTTTGCATCCTCCCACCACCCGAGCTAACTTTTATCCATCTCATTCTCCGGAGTCGTACTCGGAGGCTCCGCCCTTATCGCGCTTTTCGATTCCATTAATCCAAGGCCATTCGGTTCGCCTCAGAGGCTCGACTGCGAATCGTATCCAATAAAAAGCTCGCTTATTCATTGCCGGACAATATCGCGTGTATCAAAAAGCACTTAATAATAACGCAATGCGATATTACTATCCGGATGTAATCGCAATCGAACGTCGCAGCGGTGCGCAGCTGCAGGTGTTGATATCTGTGAGTCTCCATGCGGAGGCGTGTATGCAATATCCTCTATCGTCGTTGAACGCAGACGGATCGATTTCGCAGCAGCTACACGTAACCACGTGCGTACGCGAGATTCTTGCATCGTTGAATTTTGAGCTATAAGATTTTCCGAAAATTTATTTGGAACAGAAATATAATTTTGCCCATGATATTGAGATTTAATTTTCTTCCAACAGTATAAAATATCATCGCAATAGTCATCAACGCGTTTAAAAAAATAAAGAAAGTGCAAAATGTTATTTCCGTCATGGTGAAAACAAGTACGTTGTTTCAACGAGCTTATCTCTATTAGTCACTTTCGACACGCGTTGGACGACTTTCGCGCATTCTTGCTACTCACGTACAGACGTTCCAACGGCAACGTCTTTCGTACGTTGACGCATCGTGCCAAATTATTGACACACAAAAATTGCATTTTCGCGACACGTATTTCAAGTGACTACCGATGAACGTGCGTTCAAGCACGGAACTTGCATTCGCGCAATCGTGTTTGTCGTAAGATTGTGTTTCTTTTTGTTTTCTCGACGATACTTTTTTCTTTCGCATGTTTTATCAGCGGAGTATATTTCCGGCATGAATGATTGAAGTTCTTGCTGCAGAGATTGTACTTCTTGTGTAAACAATTCTTTATCTCGAATAATCAACGCGGTGTCATCTCTCCGGTGGAATTGCATTGCAGCTGTGTTTTTCTTTATCGGGAAAAAAATTATTGGCAATTGAAACCTGTTTGTTCGATACGCAATGAAGCGATGTGTACAGGACGATTAAAAAGTAGTATTTACGAATGAAAATTTTGTAAAGACTTCTAACAAATGCGAGCGATCCTAAAATGTTAATCGAATTAAAATAAAAATTTTCGAACGTTTCAATACATTTAAAAAAAATATTTTATTAAATACTAGACTTAAAGCTAGACAAACTTTTTAGACGAAAAATGTCTGGTTCATTTGTGTAAACAAATGATGATTGAAACAAGTACTTCCCTTGTGTTGAAAGCCAAAACTTTGGATATTACAAAAAAAAAACTTTGGTTGCCTCAATAGATTACAATTTAAAATTCGCGATGACCGAGTCAGTGGATCTTGAAAGCTGCCGCATTAAGTGAGGACGTCGGGATGATGCATGGTTACACGAGATTGAGATTTAGAGGTGATTATCGACGGAGCTGTTCCAACTGACTGGTGCGAGCGGAGGGTCACTCGGTCGCAGCTGCAGCAGCTGCGGCACCAGCAGCAACAGAGTCGTTCAATCAAGACCGACGATTTATGTAATAATGTTTCGTTCATATATACGTATATTTATATATACATATATATATATATCCCATCGCACCTAGGATGCGTTCAAGCCCGAGCTGGTGAACTTGCCCGTCGTCCCTCAGACCATCGATCCATCGCTCTTCCGGAAAGTCGACCATTTCTCCCGATCCCATTAAAAGTTATCCAAACTTCGTTAGTCGGAATAGGAATAATCCTAACTCCATTACCAACTCAATAATACTAGAATAAAATGTCACAACCAGTAGACTCTCCTTTCGAGTGCATCTGATGGAGCTTCAATTGTGTATTTAAATACTGATAAATATATACTAATACCATATCATTTTATTGTATGAACTATATTCATTCATGATATTATTTTAATCAATATAATATCGATACATAATCTGTTTATAGATCGACGGGCTCGGAGAAATATAATTAGAATTTCATTCAATTTTAATTGCATTAAATTAATAATCCATGTAATTCATTCACGCATTCATATACTAGATATTTTCCATGTGCGATTTGTATCACACAATTTTATATGGGCAAGCGATAAGCTATGCAAAAAACGGTTCGTCTTTATCCCCTGAATTTTCAAAAAAAAAAAAAGCTCGACATTCGCAACATTCGCACCGAAGATAAAACCTCTCCGAGCGGTTTGGTCGTTTGGGGGTCGAGGTGGAAAAAGCCGGAAGGCCAAGAGCAACCGCTCGAGCTTAAATAAGTCGCTCGTCCTCGTTCTCCCTCTTCCCCCTCGCGCTAACTCATTTACCCGAGCTTTAATGACGATTCGCGAGCTCGTTACACGTCGTCGGACTGTGGAGATCACGGTGGCTTCGGAGACGTAAGCGGCCGCTGGACGAAGAGGACACGTGAGAGACGTCGAGTGGACATCGCCACGGTCAAGTCCAACGTTAACGTTGCGACTAAAAATAGATTGAATTCTCAGTGAAACACGTCCGACACAGCTCGCTCAAAGGCAACGAAGCAACGTTCGGCACGACGTCCTGTTCCGTTTGTCTCTGAGGCAACATTCCTGCGAGACGAACATCGCGATACTAATTTAGTCATCAAGTCGAAATTCAACAATAATTTCAAGACCACTTGGTACATTCTTTTCACGTTTTGTATATAATTGCTTCCTCGGAGGAAGATATGTGACGGTTTAAAAAGAGAATTGTCGGGTTTTTTATGTCGATCGGGTTAAAATGGCCTGAAACATCCCGAAGTCACATTTGCAGACAATGTCTGGATGTGTTATGTTATGTGTGTTATGATTGAACCTGAACTCGCTACAGGTATAGCATATAGATCATCGTTTTACTGTCCTGTGTTTAAGATTTGGTATCGATCGCTCGAGACGATCAGATTTTATGGGCTCTAGATTACGCCATCTTCGATCAATTGAACCCCGATTCACGAGAAGTATGAAACATTACTCTTAACTATACTATGCAGGATAACAGCGAAAATTGGCCGAAGACTGAATTTTTAATGGAAAACAAGCGGCACATTGAAACTTACAAGTTCCTTCGTCGTATTGGAGGTAGTGCGCGGAATCCTCTATGCGGAAGCCAGAATCGATAAAAATATGAAGCCATAGAGATTTAAAATAGAAGTTTCAACTTGCAGCTTTATTTTTTCTTACTAATTCTGTATTGATCGCTTTCTGATAATATCGATTGAAGGACAAAATTGAGGTTCTGTATAATGGTCAAATCTGTATTTTATTAAACCTATCAGTCAAGGAATCAAAATTTTATATAAATTTCTCGACTCACATGAATTCGTTGATTTTTAAAAGCTCATATAAATATTTAAAAATCAATTATTCGAGATTATCGCTCATACTATTTATAATTACAAATATCACAGCTTATAACGTTGATGACTTCTTTCACATGTTTCCCGGTACAAGAACAAATTTTTTGAATTTATCTTTTCGCGATAACCCGTCAAGGCTATCGTTTGTGAAACGATTGGATGTATTCGCTGTCTTAATAGGCGCCAATTATCGAGACATCTGAGTTGTAGCTTACGATTTACATAGCTATCAGTGAGTTATAGTAATTACTTCGTTGCTATAATGAGCATCAAGCTCATAACTGCCATCAATTATATCGATACTGCTGTAGCTCCTTCAATGTTTCCCTTATTTATTATAAACATTGAAATAAAGTCCTTCTTGACTGTTTTCTTACTCATCGTCCATGGACAATTTATCAATCATTGTGGTTGCTTGAAAGTCACGTTGGGAATTTTCTACGACGTTTTGAGTTCTCAGCTTCGTCCTTTTCGACCTTTCGAGTCTTTGCCAATTGAAATTTGAAAACCGAGATTTTTCGCCATTTGAATAATTCGTAATGATCGAGTAATTGAACGTAATGATGTGAGAAAATGGAGTTCTTACGGTACCGACCTTTTACGGAAGACCATTAATGCATATGAATGACGAATAAAAAACGAATTCGACGGACCTAGGCGTGTACTGTCTGTGAATAATGCGAATATCATATGCAAATTACGTGGAAAGCAGCAGAGCACTATCTAACGGGGCGCCGAGCAATTCTCGGTGCATTACGAACCCACTAATGTCAAGGGAGCGCTAAATTCTTCTTTTTCTAATTAGATAGCTGTAATAGCAGAACTCGTAAAATTCTCATTTGCGAAGACATCTGCTCTATTGATTCATTTTTCATCGAAATGTAATCTTCCTCAAGGTAATTAGTTAAAGTAAATTCATAAACCGTTGGAGCTTGACTAACGATTTTCTTGATTCTTAATTTGGTTGATTTTTTGTTTTAAAAATTTATTTCTTCAACCAAGTTTTTCATTTTCCCGAATAGTTTCTGAATTATAATTGTGGAGAAAACACAGGCCAAGGTTCAAGTTTTCAGTGCTTTCAGCTATCAACTTCTCATAAAAAAACAAATTATGGTACAAAAAATAACAATCTTATCTTTAGAGTTAACAATGTAAATAAAGGTAGATTTTTTAGATTATGCTTCAAGAGAAAACACAGGGCAAAGTTTGAGTTATCAGTGCTTTCATCTGTCAACGTCTCATTTAAAAAAAAACAACAAATTATAGTACCAAATAAAAATTAAGAAATTTTTTATTTACAGTAAGCAATGTGAATGGAATTAGATAATCTACATCTGCCATTTTCAATGATGCAATTAATCGCGATTGAACATTTTCGCAGTGCCTAAGGTCTTAATTTGAAAACATGAAATTGTTGGTAAAAACGGTGACTCGATGGCAGCGATGATGGCAGGCGGCACATCTACCAGAGCCCGACAATGATTATTTAATTACTCGCGCGATACGTGAAGGTCTTCGCGCTGACCCTCGGCCTGGACCTCTGGTTCATCAGCCCATCCCTCTCCCCCGCCCCCACCCTCCTCTGCTCAACGTGCTTCGATTACTGAGAGGGACAGTCATTTCTCGACTCGATCTCGTAAGTGATTATGTCATACACACGCTGCGCCGAATATAATCGTCTTGTTCAATTTTTCAACGTGACGTGAACATTTTTATTCTTATTCTGGCAAAAGAAATACACGAATTTTGCTGTCCAAATACCTAAAGTCGTAAAGTTAGATAATTGTATCTATTTTTGCACCATTGCAACAATCGTATAAATCTTTTCTCTTTGGCCCATTTTTCGCCGAATTTTACAAAGAACTTTTTAATTATTAATTTTTTCAATTAACGAAAATTTGTTCATTTCAAGATTTCTACATTGGATTAACAAAATAATGGATAACGTTTTGATTTATAATTTTTAATTATGTTTTTCTTTAACTCTTTAAGTCGACTTGCACCTGAACATTTGATGACGGATTTTCAGACCTATCGTCTTCACTCTGTCTTTTCCGATTTCACTTTTCCATACAGTATCAGCAGTCCATATCTCTGTGTCGTTGTTCGAAACATCGGTGATCAGAACTTTGCATTAAAAAAAACTTAAACATTCCGAACTTCGATTAGCATCCCGCTCACAATCAGCTGCAATCGTGTCCAGCAGCTTATCCGTCATTGATGCAGTTCATTAACATAAATCGTACACGCGACCCTCACCCATCATTGGCCCATTCGTATGCGATAGTGAACTTACTACTTTTTTCTAAAATTTAACCTCAACCGCCGAATGGTCGTAAAGAATGCGAACAAATAAATACACGTACGTGTATTCATTGAGGTCGCGCAGAATCGAATGGATTTATTTATTTATTTCTCACCTTGTTCAGTAGTGTAGGATTGTGCAGCTCATCCAACGAAGGTCTGTGTTGCGCCTGTATACTCAGAATATTTCTGTAATTGTCGAGCCTCGGCAGTGCCTCCCTCGTCATGTTTCTCAACGATTTTTTCGTATCCTGATAATCGCCCAGAAGACTCGCTCGACCCTCCAAACTGTCGACTCGATTCACGTGAAACCTCGTTCTTCTGTGCAAAAGATTGAGCTCCACGTCCTCCAAATCGACCTCGCGACTTTTGCCATTCTCGTACGGCATCTTCTGACGTTTTCTTCCCACAACGGATCAAACTGAATCGTTCGATGAGAATGCAAGTATTCAATGAAAATTCATCGCATTATTCAACGCAGACTAAAACACAGGTTCGACGATGTAACTTTCAACGGAACAAACAATACGTCGTTCTCGTTCTTGCACTTCGCTTTTTCATTTATACTGGACGATTTATTCAAAACAATTTTGGAATCATCCTTTTTTTAATATTTAAAAAAATGGAATTATATAAATAAGAGAAATAATGAGAAATATGCTGATTTGTTGATGTCTCGTTGAATGACGTATCGATGATGATTGTGATAAGATTAATTGGTAGATGTAGATAATGAGTGGCGCTTTATTATTATTATTATTATTATAGTTTTTATTCTGTAGAGAATTATTGATTACAAAAAATAATCGCGGTCTTAAGAAAGTGGACCACCCTCTTTCTATAAAACTCATTCGGACCGAATAAAGTCTATTTTGTTTGGTTCATCACAAGAATTGCGTTGGAGTTGTCTTTACCTTGGAACAATTATACTTAATAACGAGCGAACGACCGCGTGGGTTTGTCAATTATGAAATTACGCTTGTTTACGACGCCCGTGCACGATTATATCGCAATGTTCATCGACGTCGCGGCTCTTGGGGTGCGGATGAGACGCATCGTGAATACCCAAGGTGGAGGACTTTGTCTCTAACTCACCGATTAATTATCATCGTCATCGTGGATACGGCGTGCAACGACGACGCTGGCGCACTGCGTATGCCGCTTTGAGCATGGGTTTATGATAGGTATTTTTTTTTTGGCTTGCTGTTTAATGGACGAGCAGTGCCGGGATATAAGGGGTGAAAGTTGAGAGGACAGCATTGTCTTGAAAATGTAACTTCTCGTTGAAAGGATGAAAGAATAATTTTTGTTAATTGTTTGTTATTTGCAAACGGTCGTCATAGTTGTTTCTTAATTAATTTGAATTATTATTGAATTATTGAAATTATTATATTATAATAGAATGAAATTTTTTTTTTTATTTTCATTTTTTATATTAATATAATTATTTTTGATCATCAAAATAATTATATTGTTCAATTTAGATTTTGGATTTTTCTATTTTATTATTATTTATTTGTTAAGTTTATAGAATCAATGTCAAGCTTCAAAAATGCAAAAACTAATAATGTTTTAATAATTAGGTAGTAAGTCAAGCTGTGTAAATATTATAAAGATTCTAGATAGTGAAGCCCAAAGTTGTCCGTAATTTTATGGAATGGCTCATATGCGTCTGTCCCTAAATTCTAAAGTGAAGACGAAATATTCATTGGACAACCACGTGTCTTTCAACCTATACACAGTGTGTTATTGAGGGGCCTGCATCGCTGCAATTATGCAGCAGCTGTGAGCACTTTCCCTTTTTCTATTGGCTATGAATGCCACGTCTAGGGTACTTGAAAACATTTAATCCGTTCGAGACTAGAATATACAATGATTTGCGTTTTACAGGTGAAACAAGTTTTTTATGATCCCTTCGTTTCTATCCTGTCGCAATAGAGAAAAAAATTCAATGGCTTCGTCGTTTTAAATTCCGTCATTCAAACTCCGTTCTCAGCTCCTCCCCCTCCCCCCAAGCCAGCTATATTTCAGTGGTAAAAAAAAAATGGACCCTAACTATTCAAAACCATCCGAAGACTTTTCAATAAACATGCAAAATTTCACAAAGCAATAACTTTATCGTCGATAAATGCAAATAATGGTCATTTAAATGAAAAATAAAATCTCAAAAGCTTGTCGTCTAAGGATTTTTTTTAGTAAACCCAATTTTTCCTTATCCTCTTTCATTTTTTCTATCCTACTTTGCACCATTGCCATAGTTCCTTAAGGCAGTGCCAGTTAGCCATTTTTTCTACGCATTTCAATCTCTCTCAGTTGAATCCATTCATTGATTTCCATACCAACAAAAGCTCACCCTCTGCCCTCAATCCTCAACAGTCACACACATCGTCCACCAACTACCTAAGAAATAAACTACCTAACAAATAAAAATAAACCAATACCCGTAAGAAAAAAATCGCATCGTCACGAAAAATCTTCAGCAACTGCGATTCAAAAAATTAGGCAAAAAAAAAAAACAAAAGAAAATATTACATACGATAGAGCGAGAACGAGAACGTTGCACTGTCCCTGCATTATCACTCGTCACCTTCGTACACCCGGGACCCCCATCGTTCGTAATAATAATAATTAGTATACCCTTCTATAGTCGAAAGTCCCGGTTACGCGGAGCGTTGAGGTCTCCGTGTACGACGGAAAGTGTCGAGCCAGAGGCGCGATCGTTGCGATTCGCCAGCGTGTTCCGTACCGTGCGAGATATCATCCACGTGGCAAACCGATTCGTCCGTGAATCAAGAAGAAAAGAAAAAAAAAATTCTTCCTCTGTGTTACGAAAAAAAATCAATTTTCGACGAATCGTCGCGTTGTTCCATGACGATGGAGTTGACCGGAAGAAGAGAAAAATGACGAGATTTCGAAGAACGACCGAAGTCGATGAAACGGCCGCGGTTCGATCCGGCTTTTAGGACTGTCACGAGGTCGTCGACGAGAACGTCGTAATCGATAAGCCTCCGTAATTAAAAATCCGTGACAGCATCACCCACTCGCTGAAGAATCAATCTTTCTTCCAAAAATCGCAATAAATATTATTCGTTGCGGAAAAAAATTCCAAATTTCCGTTTTTTGTCACAAATCGCAATTTCGTCCGCTAAAAATAGTCCGAAAATTCGCACTGATATTATGTGAAGCACCACGAGAGAAACTATTCGTCGAGCTTGTTTCGATGCACTTCAACGGTCGACGATACAATATACAAATATAAAATAAACTAAAATTAAAATTCGATCGATTAAATTTCAGAAAATTAAAAAAGAAATAAAGGAAAAAAAAATGTAATCACTCGATCGACGAAGGATTGAGTCAAACTGACAGCAGTCAGGGGAAAAACCTTTGTTTCAGGGTGCAATGCGGAAGGGTGGTTTCCGTTGAAAAGCTACGTACAGTCGCGTCACGCGTGTTCGACACGTGTTATTCGTACGTTAGATCTCGAGATTCGCGATTATGGCTAAATTTTCCGCGTAATCCTTTCGGATATTTAACGTCAACGACACACGGGGTTATATCGCGTGGCTCGATCGTTGTTATTCGCTAACCCGAGGTGGACGCGAACTATCGGAGTCGGTCGTTTCGATGCGGCTCGACGGAACGGAATGCCGCCGCTTCGAAACGTACAACCGTTCGAACCGTCGAGATTACACGTGCTCGGGACACTCCTCGGGCTTCGTCGTTGCTGGGTTAACTCCTGACGGAGAGGGGCAAAACCTGTAGGAACTTTCGAATCACAATGGTATTAAAATTTCATGATATTTATTTATTATTTATTCACGTTGTTCAGATTATTAATTGTTTTATATGATTTTTTTTTTAAATTTTTTGGTTCGTTATTTTTTAAAATTATTTCTGTTTTATTTTTATTTTCTATCTTTCATTCATTGAGAAGATGAGACTAACGATTATTGTTAGTTTTTTTTATTATTATGATATAGTTTAAACATTATATGTATATTATTTCTCGTCTTTTCTATTTTTTTCCTTATTTTATTTATTTTTCTGAACGCCTTCTTTTTTTTTTAACTTTCCTGCCTTTCATTTATTTATATTCCTTCAATTATTAATTATTATTATGTATCTCATGAGATGTAAATTATTTCTCGATTTTGCTCAATATTCGCATCTTTTATTTATTTTTTTTCAATTTATTAGTATCATTATTATTACGTATTTTATTATTGAATGATTAGCGACTGCAGAACAAGCCGGTAATACCGGATTCGAGGAACCGTCGTTGCACAGACGAATTTCGTTTGAGCGGGGAGCCCTCGGAGCGCCGGGCAATATTCTCGTGCTTTATCAAACGAGACCCGGCCTACGCACATTTGCGCACATTACGTCGGTACAGCGAGTAACATATATATCTGTTGCGCGTCGATGAGAGCCCCTCCGCAACGCACCGAATGGATAAATGAAAATCGTCTGCGCAAGCGTTCAAACTACTGCATAGGATGAGCTTTTGTGTCTCGTGTGCATGCGATGGCTCATTGTATTCATATATACGCATACATATACGCATGTATATTGTATAACGTCGTGTGTACGACAATCGCACAACGATCGACGGTTTCATTCACATTGGCGCGCTTATCCGTGTTGCCTAGGATCAGGATCTCAGACTCGCGTAGCAGCTCAAGCCATTATTCGCTGGTCGATAAAATTGTAAAACATATTTTTCAAGAGGTTCGACAAGCGCTTGTGGAGCAAAGAAATATTTATTGTCATAATTGAATTGAATTTAAACATTTGAAAAACGTCTTCCATCGTTCGTCTTTTCTTTTGTTCAAACACGTTTGACAGTCTCGAGAAAAAAATTATTCAGTTTCTTTTTTCTTTTTTTGTTACCGACCGAGGAGGGTGCCACGACCACCCCTTGCGACGCCGGACAATCGACCGGTGAATTTTCGATTGCTACGTCTATGCGAGGCAACTACCCCTCGATGATTCAGCAGCAGCTACCGGGGGTGCAGTCCCATGGAAATTGTGACGTAGCGGGATTGCAGACGCGCATCGCAAACGAAAAATGCGGAGAAGGGTGGTGGTGGAGCGGCTCGAGTGTCGTTTGTGCGTTGCTTTCGGCGCGACTGTAACGGTTGATGAACCGAGCTGGCCGATTAATTTACTGGTTTTCGAGTGTATGGAAATCAATGCTCGTAAGAATAACGGATAGTTTGTCGTAACGGCATTTTTTTAACAACGTGGTTTGGATTGGACTAATGCTCTTTTTTGGTGAATAAATAATGACTGGCAAATTTGGTTTAGGATTGCAACATTGTTGATGCACTGAAAAGAGCAACGAGGTTTCCAGTAATTTTATTTGTAATAATAATAATAATAATAATAATAATAATAATAATAATAATAATAATAATAATAATAATAATAATAATAATAATAATAATAATAATAGTCATAATAATTATTATTATTATCATAAATCAATATTGAAATGGTATATTATTATTATTGGGATAATTGAAAAATTTGGAATTAAAATCGAGCTTAATATTTTACATGACTCCATATAATAATAATAATAAGGATAATTATTATTACTTCTATTATTATATGGAGTTATATAAAATATTAAGCTCAATTTTAATATCAGAGATCAGAGAAATAATAATAATAATAATAATAATTTTTATTATTATTTTTTTCAGATCAGAGAAATAATAATAATAATAATTTTTATTATTATTTCTCTGATCTTTGATATTAAAATAATAATAATAATAATTATTATTATTACTCTGATCTCGGACGAAAAAATTATTATTTTTATTATCTACAGAGAAAAGTAAAAAAGTCAGCGGAATTTTCTACAAAAATATTATGTCACTTATCAATTTTTGTTCACCCAGAAATTACGAACAACGATGAAAGATTGTCTTCGCCAGCAACATAATCACCTCTTAGCTAGGACAAATATAATTCGTCTCCGCTTTATTGCACGGATTAACCGGCGGGCGCCGGAACGTACCGAAATTTCGAATACGAACGGTGGGCGTCGCGACAAAGAGCGGAATGTAAATTCAGCATAATTTATGAGAACGAAATAATTTACTGGGGGGTTCCGGTTTGCGGCGAGCTAAACCCGTAACAAAGAGAGGCGAGTAACCATCGACGGTACGTTCGCATAGACGACGATTAGATAATGGGAAGAACCAACGTGCGTTCCAAACGTGTCCGTAAGTTCGGAACGTCTGAAGTCTGGAAGGTGTGTTCGAGATTCACGAATACGTCGTGGCGGAGCCTTATCTCTGTTGGCATTATTTTTGGTCCATGATTCTGCTGAATTGTAACCATTATATGCTTTATAATAAAACATATAATTGCATTCTTCCACAATTTCGTTCGTTAAAAATTCGTTTTTATAATAATTGAGTGGCGAGATTCTAACGTTGGGATTATCGAAATAATTTAAATACGTCACAAACCGAGTTCAGAAGAAATTGATTTCTCCGGAATTAAGGGGATGTCTTAAGCCTATTCTATGCAAGGAACTACTTTTTATTAATTCTAGCGTCTTTAGAAAAAAAACTTCGGGCATCATTTTTATTTCGAAGAAAATCTAGAAAATTACCGTCTATATTTGCATAAAACCTGACATAAAACAGAAACATGTCAACATTAAAAAAAAATTTTCCTTATAGTCAAAAAGGTAATAAAAAATGTGACTTCAACAATACCAATTTTTTGCCACCATTATAACCCCTATAATAATTTCTCAAATTCAGCTCAGTTCTCAGCGCGTTCAGGTCTAAACCCTCGAGGCAAAAAAAAAAAAAAAACCCCCCAATCATGTCAAAAGTAACGAAAAAAAATTGTACTCCGATGCTCAGCGTATCCCGCTCTCACGTTTATCTTTATTTACACAACATTAATCACAATGTTTCACTTAAAAATCAATTCTCAACTCCGTTGACTCGTGGAAACGTATCAATCTTCCTGAATCCTGAACACGAGTTCAATGGCGGCTTGCACGTCCCAATTCGTGAATTGAAGAGCCTGAAGGTTCACGCTATCGTCCTGAAGTCCGATTTCGCGCATTTGCGCGAGATGTCTTTGAACTTCGGGCATTTGCGGAGTCGCCGGAACCGCTGGAGTAGCCGAGCTTCCCGGCGTGGCCGAATTGCCAGACGTGGCTGCAACCGTCGAGGGTGAAGAAGCGAAAGCCTGTTGTATCGCTTGTGTAAACATTTCCGTTGTTATAACGCCGGAATTCGAAGCGCTGCTGCCCGAAGCCGACGACGACGAAGTCGAGAGGGGGAAACCACGTGATCCGGCACGTGACAGAGCAGCGGCCAATTGAGCGGTTGTAATGGCGGAATTTGTATTGTAAGATCCGAAATTCGGTAAAGCGGAATCGGACGATTGCGACGAATCACCGGCCATTTCTTCGTCGTCGCTGAGATTGTCGAGACTGTAAGAATACGCGGTTGACGGAGCGTTCATCGTCGACGGATTTGCACCGGAAACCGCGTTGTTTCGTGCTTCTTCGTGAACAGCCGCGGCTATGAGCTGCGCCGCTTCCACCAGAACCGGATGCACGTCGGCGATTCTGAAATTTTACGGAACGGGTGGAAGCGGGTTGAAACTCGCGAGTTGTTTTCTTTGGATTTTGAGTTAATTTTTTTAATTTAATTTGAGGCACGAATTCGATCTCTGGGAGGAACTAGTTTTAGGGTCATGTTTAGGGTCCCATGGTGGGCGGTAGATAGTTTGTTTTAAATTCAAGGACAGGGGAGGACAATTTCTAGGACATTTGAAGGTTGTGTTAGGGTATTTGTCGAAAGTGAAAGTGGAGAAAACTCATCGGAAATTGTTAAATTGGACTAGAATCGTAATGGACTATTGTTTCAATAATTGTTCTTGCTTATTTTGGAAACAGTTTGAAAAAAACTGGTCGGTATGCTGTACGAATTTGTATTTGTAATTCTCACTGAAACTGTGACGGACATTCTTATAGGATTATTTTTAATAATGTACGTTTTCGAACAAACTGATCAAAGGGGAATGAAAAGTTTAGGGACATTGAATGAAGTTCGAGGACATTCCGGGACTTTTCTCCATCTTTCAATAGGTTCCCTAAAATGGAACGACAAGTACATAGTCAAGAACTTTTTGATTTTAACTCTTCGTTCATGGGATATTTGCTTTCAAAGTTGTTACGAGAGCGTCAATATTAGAAATGTAAATAACTTTTTATTGATCGAATGAATATTATTTCAAAATATATCAGTTTCCGTCAAGGAGTCTTCGATCTAGTCATAACATGAGATTCTTAGAAATGCGACAAGATCATGGAATTCTTATCGGAAACACTTGATAGTGTCGTCTATGAGAAAGCTTAATTACGATAAATTTCCATAATCCTAGTCTACGCTGCGTAACGAATTTCGTACCTTTTAACGGTATCCGTATCTGTGAAATGAGCCATGAGATCAGGATCTTGCAGCATCGCGATCGCGACTGAATCCTCGCTAAGGCCGGGCAATGTCGAAATTATGTTTTCGATGACTTCCGGCCTTTTGCTCAAACGCTGGAAGTCGAGCGGGGGAAAAAAAAACATGAGTAATTATTAAAAATTGAGAAAACAATTACGACGAGTGAGAAACTTAGTTATTTACGTGCAGAGCGCTGCGTAAAGCGGCGATCTCGTTGAAGGATCTGAAGGCTTTGGCCAATTGCACAATACTGGCTTTTGAGATGGATTTAGCCGGCGTAGGTTTCGGGGGTTCTTCCTTCTTGAGGACGTGCACCATGGTGCCGCTTTTGACGCCGGAAGATTCCAAAGTTGAGTCGTCCTCGAGGATGCAGCCGCAATATATGAGTTCTGATGCGAAAAAACAGGCGATTATGGGAGAATAGTCGTTACGAGCAAATTTTGTGCATGTTCGAGAAACTTTGTCAACAACTACTCCATCAAAGAAACCCGAATAAAACAAATCTGCACAAAAAAACCTGGTTTCAAAAATCCCTGTGCCAGAAAAAACCTGGGAAAATCATTTTTATCCCAACTGATTTCTTTCTAAAACAACTCCTCGACGTCAACACCGAAGATCTCAAACTGACAAATAACTCCGAAAAAGTTGAAACTGAAATTGAAAAACCTAAAACTGAAACTAGATAACCTAAGACAAAAACTGAAAATCCTAAACTTAAATATTATTCTAAACTCAAACGTAAACCTTAACCTGGGGCTAAATAACCTAAACTCAGACAGTTTTGTGCAGTTGTTCAAACACAGGTTGTAGATAAGGCGTCTACTTTAACAGATTGTTTTTAAACAATTTTTTTAACCAGGTTTTTCAACCAAGTTTTTTGTCCTAAGACGTTTAAACTCATTTTCGAGCGAATTATAAAAATAAGGGATCTACTTACCAAAACCATCTTTGGGAAGGTTAATTCTCTCTGCAGCCTCATTTCTGAGCTGTCCAACCGTCGTCTTCAGACTTATATCGGTCAATTTGATGACCTCTTGCATGTAAAGATCCAGTCGAACTCCCAGCAACACATAGAAACCCATTTCTCGACTAATTTGTGCGATTTTGATGACAAAAATTGTGGGAATAACGTTTCATTTAAATTCTTTTTTCAAGAATGATGTTTTGTACACAAACACGATAAACAGTCGTGTCACGAAAATCCAATGGGCATGAAGATTTCAGTGGGCTATCACGAACAGATCTGCCAAATCAAATCGAGTTGCGTCACCTTAATTCGAAAAAATTTTGTTTTCAAATTTTATCGTTCATGGCGCTGGTGCAGCATGCGACCGGATAAGCTCGCTGCAGGGCTGCGTTCAAAAAACTTTATTCAAGTCGCCAAAAGTCAACTTCCACCTCCGTGTAGGTACCTAAGCAACTTTATCTTTTCGTACTTTTTGTTGCTCTTATCGTATTTCGTTCCTCAGTTAGGGTTTTTCCCTAATATTATAAATTTGACCGTGAAGTTAGCGGAGCGAATTTTACTTTTAGGTATTCGTTTTTTCGTTTTAATTCAATAGTTAGTCGTTTGTTAACGTTTTTTTAGATAATACTTCGTAGCTAAATGTAGTATCAGAGATGAAAAGAATAACTTCTTCATTCCTGGCGCTATGTTGTGTAATCACCTAAAAATCCAAGCGCTGCACATCCGACTCCCTACTTTATCTTTAGAGTAAGAGACTGGCAACACTGTTTCCGCTCTACGGGGTCCCATGGTCTGTCGCACCGCCCAAGTCAGTACATCACTTATCAACATCAGAAAGTCTTACTTGGAAGCCCACAAAATAGAAATCAAAAATAAAATTGACTCTCGAATAAACACCAAATCGAAGAGTCTCCGATTGACAGATTATCGTTGATCTTCATTATCGTATTTAGAAAGTGACCAGACGTCAGTTTGACAGGAGTGGCTCAAGCGTGGTCAACATGGCGCTTCATCAAGTCTGTTCCACAGCCGGGAACCAAAAACCTATCATAATTCACGAAATATGTATTTAATTCAATAAAAAGTATCGTCGTAAAAAAAAAAAAATTATTTTCCAAGTTCCAATATAATCGGGTTCGAGCATACACGGTGAGTTTTGTCGAAATTGAAGTTTCTTAACCTTCTGACATCGTAGACGTGTCATCTGTGGTTTGGTCGAAAAAAAAAAAAGAAAAAATTCGTCTCGCAATGTGTATACAGTGAGATTAGGGGACCACGTATGTTCGATCTGTTTTATTCGGTTGAACTGCTTGATCTCATTTTCTATCTTTTTCGTTCCCTATTTTTTAAATTTTCATTATTATTATTTTTTTTAAATAAAGTTGTGAGAACGTATACGTGTGTATTGGATA
Organism: Sussaba pulchella; assembly: GCA_963971145.1. Classification (NCBI taxonomy): domain Eukaryota; kingdom Metazoa; phylum Arthropoda; class Insecta; order Hymenoptera; family Ichneumonidae; genus Sussaba; species Sussaba pulchella. Next base: position 13,647,557 of record OZ020168.1, read on the forward strand.
GACAAAACACGTGAACTGGAGACCATAAGGTAGTTAGAGAACGATATTTCATGGAAATAACTATGGTTTGAATTTATTGATGGTTTTTCGAATTTTTTAAACAGTCCATGTTGCTTTCAAGGAAGTTCAATTTACAGGTTTGGATGGAAAGGCTATCAAATCTTAATAATTCTTGATACCATTTTGTTTTGGTAACTTGGTTTCTAAATTGAAATTGTGTTGTGGAGTTTTGTTGAATTGGGATAAATTCTGGAAAATAGAGTTATTGTAGGACTGACTTGTTGTATATGCGATTAATAAGTCCAACATAAGATTCCGCGGACTTACTTTTTTGTAATTAGCCATAATTTGCCACAGATTATTATTTCTAACTGTTTCTTGAATAACCGCTATGGCTTTCGAGAAAGTTTGGTTTGATTAGGCGAAATGATCGAATTATACCAATATACTGTATAAATTGAGTGAAAAATAATTATTGTCACAACGTACTTATTACATGTGCGACTGATGAGTGCAATGTACAATTTAGGGTACTCGTCCTCCTGCAATGAGCCATAATCTGCGCCAGATTTCAATTTCTAGGAGCTTGGTCCGTTACAAAAAAAAAAAAAAAAAAAAAAAAAAAAATAAACCAAAAGTGTCACGAGTGAAAATAAATAAAACCAATCTGGTTCAATGACAGAGAAAAATACCAAGAAACATACAAACGCGGCATTCTTCCAACTTACGAAAGCTCTTCGACGACACCCGCAATTTTTTTTTCTCCCCCCCATCAAACTTCGTCCCCACAAACTATACAAAAATTCTCCAAATTCCAGGTTCCTCTCGACCGACCGCAAGGAATCCCCCCTCCAGCCGTCACGATGCTACCTCTCTTGCATCGCGACTCTCGCAGCGTGGGAGGTCGTATAAAAGAAAAAGTTCTCAGCTGGAAGCGTCTAATCTTCTCCGACACCAACACTCGAAACTTATTCCTCTTTCTTCTCCTCAATCTGTCCTTCGCCTTCGTCGAACTGACGTACGGCATGTGGACCAACAGTTTGGGTCTCATATCGGACAGTTTTCACATGTTCTTCGATTGCACCGGCTTGTTAGCCGGTCTCGCAGCTTCGGTGATCACCAAATGGCGAGCCAACGAGCGTTACTCCTACGGCTACGTTCGTGCCGAAGTCCTAGCAGGTTTCGTCAACGGATTGTTCCTGATCTTCATCGCATTCTTCATAATGTCAGAAGCCGTTGAACGAGCCATCGAACCCCCAGAAGTCAAACACGAAAGACTCCTCGTCGTATCCGTGTTGGGTCTATTGGTAAATTTCGTCGGAATTTACGCTTTTCAACACGGCCACGGTCACAGTCACGGTGGAGGCTCCAATCACGGTCACAGTCACGGTGGTAGCTCCAATCACGGTCACTCCCACGCCGTTTCCACCGGTCATGGACATTCTCACAATCACAATAACGCTCACAATCACGATCATCACAACATCGAAATTGACAACAATCTCACAACCGGAAATTCACAAATAATGACCGGTGTTTATCTTCACATATTGGCCGATACTTTGGGCAGCGTTGGCGTTATAATATCGGCTTTGCTCATGCAAATATTCGGATGGATGATAGCCGATCCGATTTGTTCGATGGTCATCGCTGTATTGATTGTTTTGAGCGTTTTGCAATTGATCAAAGGATCGGTCACGATTTTGATGCAACGTCAACCCGAAGAATTGGATCACGCGTTGACTCAATGTTACAACAAAGTGACGCAACTCGCTGGTGTTTACAGCGTTCAAGAACCACATTTTTGGACTTTGTGTTCCGATATTTACGTTGGTTCCCTCAAATTGGAAGTCGCCAGAACCGTGGATCCGAAATACGTCGTGGCTCATACGCAAATGATCTTTCAAGCCGCAGGAGTCCGACAACTTACCGTACAACTCGATTATGCTCCCATGTGATCCGAAAAAATCGATGACGAAACAAACGACGACGTTTCACCGTCGATTTTAAACGCGGCTACGACGATTTGCGGCGTTTGTCACGTTCGAGCGCGTAACATGGCTTTGGTGAACAATCTTATGGCTCTTTTCAAATTGTTCGGCTGTGGTTTTGACAACGGCAACGGTTACAAACTTGACTTGCAAATTGTTTGAACAATTTTTGTTCGAAGGAATTTTTTTTTTTTTTTTTTTTTGTTCAGCGACGAATCGTTGAGGAAAAATTGGGAGGTAGTTCGAGAGAAACGGTTGATTGATTCGCGCCGAGTGCACGAATTGTGTCACGATTATGTGACGATTTTTCTGTTTTTTTTTCTTTTTTTTTAGATGATAATTTATATTTATTAGATGAATTTGAATGATTTTTTTTTTTTTTTTTTTTTTGCGTCGTAACGTTGATCAATGAGCCTAACGAAAGTGGCATTTATTATCGAGGATAATATTTGCCTCAGGGAGGGAAAGCATGTAAATCCTTTTTTACTGATCTTTGATTTAGATTTATCGCTATATGAGAATTTTTTTTTTCTTCGATTTAGACAGGTTCAAAAAAGTTGTATTTGAATCGTTTCCATGGCGTTTTTTTACGGAAAGTGAAAATGAGCTCGAAATAATTCTCGTATGCGAAGAAATTTCGGTCACGAGTCGGTAAAACAGGATTCGCCCTTACGAATAAAAGTCGAGAAAAAACATGAAAAAAAAAAAAAAAGAAAAAAATACGGTTGTAAATAACGACCGTGCGACGACGAAAGTTTGTTAAATATTTTTACTTTTTTACACGTACCCGTGCTCCTTGCGAATATACCGAGATAATACGATTGTATATAATTTGTGCTACTCTGTGAACTTGAGAAGAAAAAAAAAATAATTCACTTCCGTCTTCGTCAGAACAACTGAATTAAAAATACCTCATTGAAATATGTCGTCGTTCGTCACTGGTCTAACCAACTTGGGAAAACGCTCTTGCTCCGATAATTTAGTTATACGAACTATGAACCATTGCTCGCTCAATTCGTTTGGATACTTACGAATTAATTTCATTACAACGCGAGAACATTCAACGCTTCATAAGCGTTGAAATTCTGTCGCTGCTGAAAGGACAAAATGTCATCGTTATTCGTTTTGAATATTCGCACAAATAATCGACGGTATAATTCTTATTTATTCTGAAAAAATGATGTCAGGATTTTTTCCGCATTAACATTCACGGTAAAAGCTACGTAAAAAAAAATCAGACCGAGAAAAGCATGAAATTACGTCGAAGGTTCATTTTTGCAGCTATTTAAAAGTAAATCGCCGAAATTCGCAATGGAACTAAACAAAATATAAAACACAAAAAAACTTTGTTACATTGAATCATCAAATTTCACAAATTAAATTTCGTCTTCATATTTCTAATTTTTTGGTCTTTTCTCTGACGTGTAAATTAGTTAAACTTTTCCCCCAGAAACGTGTGGTCGAATAATAAACTATTTTGTCACGCAATTGCTGCAAATACCATCAAAAACACCATTAAAAAAAAAAAAATGCGCCAAGAAAAAATGTCTATTTAAACTAATTAACTTGCAAATCTCAATCTTAATATGGTTATTTCTCATTCAATGCCGAAATCGAAGAGCCAAATTATTCGATAGCGATTATTACAGCATGAAAAAAACAAAAAAAAAATCAAAACAATAAAACAAACACGACTGAGGCGATAATATAATATCATCGTAGGTAGATCGGTGCGCATAACGATAAATATTTTCTACGTAAAAATCGGTGATGGATGAATAATAAACGACGCTCGGAACTTTTTATACCGTGCCCCAAAGTGCTACCGCCATCGAAAGCGGTAACGAAACGGTTCGTTAAGCGACGATTTACGACGTAAACCGAGCGATTTATCTGGCCATAATATTTAGATGTGTAGCAATTGTAAAACATTCCACAAGCGACTCGGAGATCGCGCGATCTCTGCTCACGAGATCCTCGGGATCTATCAATTACGTACGATCGGGGTTACGGGCCAAAAGTGCAATGCCGATAGTCATTAAATACAAGAAAGAAAAACGAAGAAATAATTTTTAAAAAAATGGATACGAAAAGAAATACCTGTCAAAGATGCGGAGTAATTGATAAAGACGAAATGATCGGTTCGAAGTTTAAAATTTAGGCAAGTTCGCGTAGTTGCAATTATTGCATTGACACTGGGAACATTGAGGCCTTGAATATACGATTTCGCCGATTTTCGAAAGTACTTTTCTAGACGCGTCTGGAAATTAATGACGCATGTATTGACAACATTTTTTTTACAGATCATTTGTGCACATGGTTGAGTATATGTAAAAAAAAATTGGGAGTATTAACGAATGGCGGAGATATTAAATATTGAAGCAATGTATTTTTTTGAACCTCGTGAAAGTTCTAGCTTTTGAACGAAGGTTCAGATCGCTTTGAAATTTTTATAACGTATTCTTAGTATCATCAACTATCGTGTGAACCATAGAAACAAAAATTTCAATGACACAAAAAAAAATATAAACAATAAAATACCGACGGAAAATTGGGTAAAAAAAATTTTTTGTCGGTATTTAATTTTTAGGTGATGATACTAATATGTTGTAAAAATTTCAAAGCGATTTGAAACTTCGTTCAAAAGTTAGAACCCTCACAAGGTTAAAAAAAAAATACATCGCTTTATTGTGTAATATCTCCGCCATTTGTTAATATTTCTTATTTTTTTTTACATATACTCAACCATGTGCATAAAAATACCTTCGAAAATTGGCAAAATCGCGTATCTAAGGCCTCAATGCGGTACCGATATGTCCGCGTCGGATTGATTAAAAGCGGAAGAGGGGAAGAAGTATGTAACGTGCATGCGCTGGATTGTACGATAATGTTATGTTTTACGAAAAAAAAATTTCTTACTATATTTGATGAAATATGTACCTTACTTGTAGATGAAAAAAACAATTAATTCGGAATTTGCGAAAAATAACGCGGATACCAATTGTGTAAATAAAATAATAAAAAGATGAACTTATAATAAATGAGTAATTGTGAATTTATTTTTTGTGGATTCTGGTAAATTAAAAACGGCTTTGTCGTATTTCGTCGCTTTTGTCTCGTCGAGTTTCGAGCAGGGATAAAATGTTTTGAAATCATATTCAGGACGCTTTTAAGGGGTTATGTCTGGTTAGCAGGAAAATTATCGGATTTCCATGATTTTTTTGGCCATGTTTACATTATTTTATTAGAATACACTGTCATTTATTGGACTACACTAGAACTGCCCATGTCGAGTTAAGAAAATTAAAAAGATTTCGTTAGTATGATATTAAACGTAATTCGTGACCGAAGGCTTCAACGAAATTTAGATTTTTTTTTAAATGTCCGTTCAAAAAATCTAAACAACGGCCATAATTTCTCCAAAATTGAATATTTTCTCACGAAAAAATTCATATAAGTACGTCAATAGATGTTATAATTGATACTGTATAGTGTATTCCAACAAAATTATGTCAACATGGCTAAAAAAAATCACGAAACCCCGTTAATTATCCCGCGAACAACTACAAATAATCCCTTAATAATCATCAACAGCGATGCAATTTCTCATCACGTGAATTCGTCAGCGGAAAAAGGATGTGTTCAACACGATCACAAGCAATACATAAGCACGAGTCGTTCAAATTAAACACATATTACATTTATTTCGAGGATATGTGCACACATATAAATACATAAATATTTTATGATAAAAGCACTCGGAGCGATAACGCGCAAAGTGTAGGATCTTTCGAGTTTCTCGTGTGTAGATTTGCCGGGGCGTTTTTCTTAATTATTCGTAACATCGATTCTATCTCTCCGCACATCAATCTCGTGTTACACGAAAGATTGCATTTTTCAAAATTTTTATTTCGGCAATCTTTCTTCGTTCGACGATCGATCATCGATCGTTCATTATATTATTTACATAGCAAACTATCAAATATAAAAAAATTCGACGAACATCCGTAAATCGATAATCCTCACGTACTTAAACTCACGATTTTTCAACGAGAGACTTATTGTATCGAAGCTGCTAGATCTGGCACAGCTGTATAGATATAAGCCAGCGTTTGATTTAGCGAAGAATTCGTAAGAAATAGTTTATTCAAATGTTTATTTTTACGAAAATCTTACGCGACGTTGACGAGTTTTTCAGTCGTGAACTCGATTTGTCGCGATTGTAGTCGATGTGGAAGGAAAAATGAATTATCGATACAATTATGGACGATCGTTAAATTACGCGGCGCAATCGCAGGTGAGCAAAATTTGGGATAATAAAAATTCCACTCGAAAATTTAACGTGATTAAATATACAATTATTACTTATGCATTAAAAACTAAATCGAACAAACGGAATTATCCTTCTCGTGACTTCGAGGCTGAACTATTTCGCTCGAAAAAAAATTTGCAACGTAGAAAAAAGTGCTTCGAAATAATTTATAAACGAAAAATCAGTCTTGACGGTTTATATCTATACAGAAATTTCAGAATCAGCGATAAATCTTAACGTTCGATTCGTCGATGGTTATACGACGAAAAGCTGGCGATAAATTAGCGCGGGACTTTGCATTCGTTTCATCGCAGACGGATTAAAATTGTCACAAGCATTTTTTTTGTTGTTTTTTGTTGCTGCTTGCGAGCTTTTTACGAACGAATGAAGATGGACGACGGGTTCGGATCGTTTATCAACCTGCAAGGTCGATGTCTCAATTACGCCGATAATTCTAAATTCAACAACACGATTCTGCTCGCGATATTTCGACCGATCGACGTTCTACATTATCTACACTCACTGCTGCAATATCTCGCGAAAACGGCGATTTTCATCTCGTCTTTCTAATCGAATAAATAGTTTTCGAAAACATAACGATATGTATTCCAACGAAACTATTTTTTTTATCCCAAAGAAACTTTAATCTATAAAAGATAAAATTAAATATGAATTTTTCTCTCGACTGAGAAATCTTTACCATATTTTTTTTCTTCGATATTTTCATCTCGACATTGACGAACGAGACATCGACCTATATTACGACTTTAATATTAATTGCGCAAAAAATAAAAACAAAAAAAAAAAAATAAAGATCGAAAAACCTAATATCTATACGTTGTTGGTTTGGCAGTCGACTTTACAAGGTACTCCATAACAATATATGTATATGTTTTTTTTACACAGTAAGATATCGCGCTTGACGTTTTCGTAAGAACAATTTTCACTCACTAATTCCTTCGACGTTTGTTCGTTTATTTTATTCATGGATCGCGTTTCACTAGCGAGATAATTGCTCGCCAATCACTAAATTGTTTTACCATAAAATTTCTTCAAATCCTCAACAAATCCCACAGTTAAAGCCATAGTTTTTTTTCTTCTTCATCAACTTATCTTTTTGGATATTACACGTTAATTTCCAATATTTTCAATAATATTAATATTCATATATTACTCTCTCTCTCTCTCTCTCTCTCTCATTTTCTGTCTTTTCATTTTTTTTCTCTCTTTATTTCATCGTAATTTACAATTCGATCTCTAACAACAATACGTACCTATTATTTGCAACAGCCTCTTCGAGTATTATTCGGTTATGTGTCTTGGTCACGTTATAATCGACATAACGCAATAAAGAAAATCAATTAATCAATTCGTTAACACGCTATCGCTTTTCAATAATCATAATCTCAATCATCGCCCATTGTATAACTTTTCGCAACTCCGACACGATCTCAGAGCTAAAAAACGACGCTCCTCGTTACTTTTCGTCGTTTTATTTTTCCAACTCTCTCCAGCAAGAGTTTCAAAGTCCCAAAGCTGGACTCTCATCGACAAATTTCTCTTGCCACGGTATTAAAAATTCTTCCGGGCCCATTCGTAGCCAAACTTGCATCTCCAAGATTCGGAATTCTTCGTAGAATTCATCGTAGAATTCTCCAATACGATCCAATACGTTTGGCAATCGCGATCGATTTTTTTAATTCGTTCATTTCGTATATATAAATTTTTTTTTTTTTTTTCGTAAAAGACGATTCACTTTCTTTTACCTTTGCTGTTTTTTTGAATTTTCGTGATTTTGAGCCGACAACTGGATCCACCCGTGTAAACGACGTCCACTCTTCCGCCATCCTCGATGGCAGCCACGAGAGCTTTGATCGATTTAACGTGAATATCCTTGGCGCTGATTTCGAGATTAGTGCCGGGATAACGATCTCTTATGCATTTGCCAACGCTCGAAGCTTGACAGTCCGTGAGTTTGACGCCGTCCAGGCACAACCACGTGAGATTTTGCAGATTCGAAATTACGGTTTGAAGAAACACGTGTTCCATTTGTATCTTTTTCGCGCTGTCGGTTACTATCAAACCGTTGGCTTTGAGAAAACTCAGATTGCAGAGTTTGACGTTTTTCGATATTTGACGCATCGTGCGTTCAGAGTCCTCGAGACTGACGCGCCAAAAATTAATTCGCAAAGATTGCAAATTACGGAAGTGCGACGATAGACAGGCGAAGAAATGTTGAAGAATTTTGTCGTCGATGAAGAGGAGAGAACTGCTGCTACCGCCGATTTCGGATTTGTCGAGGGAGAGATCGAGCTCGCTCAGGGCGGTGAAACCCGCCAGGAATGGTAGCAAAAGAGGTCCGCGGAGTGCCGGTCGATCGTTTACCGTCACCTGAAATCAAATAATTATGTAATGCTCGGAATTGTTGGGCAACAAAATAATGATTCATTTTTTTAAATTTATTAATAATAATAATAATAATAATAATAATAATAATAATAATAATAATAATAATAATAATAATAATAATAATAATAATAATAATAATAATAATAATGATAATAATAATAATAATAATAATAATAATAATAATAATAATAATAATAATAATAATAATAATAATAATAATAATAATAATAATAATAATAATAATAATAATAATAATAATAATAATAATAATAATAATAATAATAATAATAATAATAATAATAATAATAATAATAATAATAATAATAATAATAATAATAATAATAATAATAATAATAATAATAATAATAATAATAATAATAATAATAATAATAATAATAATAATAATAATAATAATAATAATAATAATAATAATAATAATAATAATAATAATAATAATAATAATAATAATAATAATAATAATAATAATAATAATAATAATAATAATAATAACGAATAATTATTGAATATTGATTAACAAATTCATATGATTTTTTTTAAATAGTTTTCTTTTTTCCATCATAAGTGCATTAATTGTTATTAATGATAAGTAGTGGGGGTTAATCAATGCCTTAACGTAATTTAAAAATAGTTTCTTAATTTTATTAGAGAATTTCCCTTCGGGTGCATTTACGACTTCGGGGATTCGTGCAGATTGAAAGGGGGACGGTTGCAACATGGCTGGGAAGTTTCTTGTAAAGTGAAGAGATGTACGGATGGTCGATCCTGTTTATATCTATTTTGATTTCCCTCGAGAGGTCCGACGCTTGGGAAGATCGTCGAGTTATCGACATCTGCTACGTCAAGCATCCCTAATCATTTTCGTGTAATGAGCACTGAATCGGATATTGCGATCTAAAGGAATGACGAACTTACTAATTGTGAGTTCCAAAAAAAATTGTCCCAAAAAATAAACAAATTTTCAATCAGCAGGAGGAGGGTCAACCATTTTTTTCTTCGAATATCTTATCTTAAATCTATTTTTAGGTCATCAATCTACGTTTCTATACCAAATTTTATATCAATAGGTAAATAAATGAGGCAATGGAAGAACTGTGACACACAGAAAGCTGGATGGACGGCCCGACCGAAACCACAAGGGTGTCTAAAAAAAACTACGAGCGAAAGAAATTGAAAAATAATAATATATTTTATTAAACGAAGAATCGCGTACTAGAATAATCACTCGCGAAGTTGCATAGTTCGGGGCAATACTCTCGATTCATCGAGTTACGGAGTAATTTTAACGGTGCGGGGCAACGTGAAACCGGAAGCTCCGGAGCAGACGCGACGAGTGAATAAAGAGGTAAGGGTTGAATGGGGTATGAGGCGTGCGGAACGCGATATCTCCAACGGGTACGTATTCATACCAGCGACGTTGCAAGGCTCGATATACAAGAAGATATTCATCCGCGTCTGTGCGATGCTTTGAATGCTTTCGGGGCCTGATAGTTATTAACATCGGCGAACGTACGTATATTCGCAGCGCACCGGGTACGGGGGAATAAACTTCATAACGCGATCTATATAGAAATATGTGCCTCCAGGATTATACACGAACTGTATTCCGACCGAATTGTTCGAAATTCCGATTCACGAGCGTGTAATTAGGATGCTTTTGTGTTCGATTTGAATGCGTTACGTCGTTCATTATTATCAAAATTGGATTATCGCGGAGCGTATGGTTACGGCCGGATCTTATCGTCGTTACGCAAAATATTTTTCGAATTCCAAGCTCGTCGATTAATTATTAGTTTTGAAACCTGGGAGATAAATTGCTACTCGGCTTGCGAATTCGAGAGAGTGAATAACAATTAAAAATATTTTTCTCACATTTGAGTTAATTAATAAAAAAATTTTGATTTCATTTAATTGAAGCCGACGAAAGTTAAAAATTTATAATTGAGCAAACTTATAATATCGGTCAGAATAAAATGATTCTATTAAATACTCAATGACAATGAATGATGATATTTATTATTATAGTATATAATTAATAATAATAATAATAATAATAAATATTATTATTATTATTATTATTATTATTATTATTATTATTATTATTATTATTATTATTATTATTATTATTATTATTATTATTATTATTATTATTATTATTATTATTATTATTATTATTATTATTATTATTATTATTATTATTATTATTATTATTATTATTATTATTATTATTATTATTATTTTTTTTTTTGGTGATAATCATCGGCATCTATGTTTTTTTTTGAAAGCCAAGAACAAGCAAAGGAATGAAAAATACTTAGAATTAATCAGAGGGTTTGAAATTATTATCTCAGATTAGTCAACCATGTGTGTCGGGTTACTCACTTGAAAGCCGGCCAATCGGAGAAAGACGATGGTCGGACACGCAGGGGGTGGCGCGGCCCTCAGGAGCTCGGCGCCAGCGTCGTCTCGCCGACCTAATCGCGAGAGTGGACCCTCGTGAACAGCGAGATGGAGACGGGCGTTGCACAAACTAAGTTCTCGGACGCTCGTGCACATCAGCAGCTCCGAGAACACGGCCAAGCTTTCGGACTCCTGGAAACGACAAGGACGACGAAACGAGTCTCATTAATACCAGCTTAAAATTCGTACATTAGATTCAATGAGACAACTCCAAAGTCGAACCGTCAATAAAATAAACTACGAATAGCCTTTTTCTTTTCTGTTTTTTCTTCATACTCAATTGAATTTTCGACCGATACATAATTGAATTTTCCTTCTCGAAAAAATTCATATAAGTACCTCAATATACGTTGTAATTGATTCTGTACAGTGTGTTCTAATAAAATTCAGTCATCATAGCTAAAAAAAAAAAAATCAGGAAAATCCCTTAATTTTCCCGCAAGTAACTAGTCACAACCCCGAATTATATATTTCTATACAATAACCGTTTCTCCCACTCGACTGCACCGCAAGTAGAATGAAGTGGTGGCACTCTGCAATATCGCGCTGCGTTTATTCATCCGTCCCGTAAGAGCCTCGGGTGGGCGATTGTACGAAGAGTCGTTTGTATACGTAATACGTTTCGGTGAAGATAAAGCTCGATTTTCCGAAAATTCCGGTGCTCCCACGTGGGTTTGACGTAACTGCCAGGTAGATACACGAGCACACAGGGAAGATAGCACGGTGGCTCCTGCGGTTACGGGGCTAGAAGACGGCGGGTGTGGGGGCGAGGGCATACAAAATCTTGCATGGCTTGCAATAACGGTGGGCTTATCCGCGCGAGGGTTATACCTTCGCGGAAAGCAAACTATGACATCGATATGCTCCAGACGGGAGGTTTAATGGAAAACTAAGCTTCTGCGTGACAGCTAAGGCCGTGTGGAGACGCCCGCGTGCTCTTCTTTCGTGCACGAAGCGGAGAAACCACCCGGGCGCACCGGTGTCGACGTTAACGACAGCACGAAGGAAAGCTTAACGCGGTAAGGACGTAAACACCTTTCCAACGCGATTACTCTTCCGTAAAATATACGATGTACAAACTACTATGTTCTCATTCCGTACCGCGAAAATGTAATTTAATTTTAAAACTTAATCGAAATAATTGGATAAACGTATTAGATTCATTGTTGGGAGTGGGACATTTTGAAAATGGTTTGAATAAAATCGAGAAATTGTGAATTTGGAAGGATGGTAAATGGTGAAATAGTTGATGAAGAATGACGGATTATAATTGTCTTTAGAAGAAATCGAGATATTGGTTTCAGTGATTCTTGATTGTTATGCAAATTTTGAAATACCTCAGATGATAAAATATATAAATACATAATATAATATAATATATAATATATAAATATATAAATACTCGTGGGAAACTTTTTACTCGAGCTTTTATAAAATTGATATTTTTGGGGATATAGCGATTATTATTTTATTATCATTATTTATGTTTACAAAGAAAATTGGCTTTATTTATTAAAAAATAATAATACTTCTCGGGACAATGAATTTAGTTGAATAACATAAATTTAAAAAAATACAACTCTACTACTTCTCCCGCATTTTATCCTTTTTTTTTTTTCGACCGAGTTTTCTTCGGCAAACCGGTGCGATAAAAGTTTTACCGACCCGATTTCCACGTAAATCCTCGCGCGTCGAAAAAAAACTCCGCAACGTTACTAAAAAATTTGACGAAAAGTTCAAACTGTATTTCCAGTCGTGTTCCTTGAGCACGGAGAAAATTGTTTGCTCAGAAACGCGGGTGTGAGAGCGATATATTTTTTCCCGCGGGATCATCTTTCTTCACGCGTGCTTCGGACTGACGACGACATCGACCTTTCTCCCACGATTTTTCAGACGAGCTTGCGACTCACCCGGTCGGTGTAAAGAACGCACCCGGGAGAGAAAAAGAGCTACGCTTTTCGTAAGAGCAAAATTGACTGTCTTTCAGTTTGCTCCGCGTTTGCCGCTTTATTTTTCACGATTCGTTGAGCAACGATGCATAATTCCGTGGTGGTTGTAAGTTTGACGAATAATTCAGCAAAATACACAGAAATAAAACGAGCCGTGTGCAGTTGTAACTGTGTTGTGGAAAAATAGATATCACGATAAATTCATATTAAACGTAGAAGAGGCAAAAAAAGATGAACGGAAAATATTTTTCGTACTCCACTTTTCCACAAACTGCTAAAAATATTTGAACAAAACTCTACATTTTCCCTTTCTTCGCCCAACCCAGTGAACCTTGATCTGCATCTAGTTTTATAAAATCTTATCATGACCTGTGGACGTGACGAGATCAAAAATATTTTTAAAATTCACGAAAAACGTAATTTGTAAAAATAGGTCATTTATAAACCTTGGATACGAAGAATCTGTTGGAAGACGGAAAAATGATTGAACAAAGCGCGAACGAACTGCTTCGAAGTGACCAGATGATATTTCTACGATACGAAACCTTATCTCCTTCGTCGGGCACAAAAGAGGTGAACGAAAATCGACTCCTATTTCTTTTTTTCGCAATAAAGGATCGCTGGAAAAGGGCCTGAGCTAGTCCGGAGGACGCCGAGAAAGGATTCGAGGACCGGGGATATAGCTCACCGTCGCAGAAAAGGTTCGTACAAGGGTGAAGATCGAGCGAAATTGTTGAACGACGCTTGTCGGTCACGTTCGGTACTTCGCTAGGAGTCCCGAACGTGACGTCGACGCGAAAATGATATATAAGGTCAGCACAATGTACATCGTATCTGAATTCACGTTCAATCTGATAAATCTTATATCCGGTAGAAAAAGAAATATACATCAATGGTTCGGAGCCAAAGCCGAATGAGGCTTTTTTGTCGAAACATGAGATTGAGATAAATTCTTGTAATTCAGACTTTTGACGACGTTTTGAGACTGGAAGATGTTGATAATTGCCCATACAGGAAGAAATAAACGAGATTAACGTAGCCGAATAAGTCCAATGTGGTTTTTTTTATCCATAAGTTATAGACTATTTTAATTTTACCAACTGCTATCTTGAATAGTACGAAAAAACAACGTGTGATGCAATAATCATTATTTTTGAAATTGATTTGTTCGCTGTGACAAAGCTTCCGCAACGTGGAATCGTTATATCTCGAAATCTCGTTTCGATATTAATTCGTTCTTTCCTCCGAACCACAGATATATTCCAAAATGCCGAACTTCGAATTTTTAAAAACGTCTTTACCAAAAAAAAAAAAAAAAATAAGTGATGGAAATACGAATAAGGTCGGATCTTGGTACAATATTGCCAAGAACCACGCGAGAGCGATACCTACAGTCGAGCGTTATCCAGTCGAGATGGTATCTTTAATATCCGCACATCCACGATTATTCGATTCTCCGTTCCACCGAATAACGCGCAGATGCCCGCTAGCGTATCCAATAATGACGTTTAAAAAAGGATCATCGTAATTCTATAAAGTACAGCCCCGTAAGACCGAACGAAATAGATTCGCAAAGTCGCCGAACGTCGTATTTATATGGAAATCGCGACATATCGGTTGCACCTACGAGAACGCATAGTCGAGTAACTGACCGAGAAACGAACTCCTAGAGAATCGTAAAACGTTCGACGAGTTCGAAGGGTCACGTACGTCGCCAATGGGTTCCGGTGTCTTTCCAATTTTACAACTGTACTCTCGCCTTCGGGGAATTGGCCCCCGAAGATCCGCTCGTTTAGATTTGAATAATTTTCGTGATAGATTGGCGCGGTCGAACGTACGAACGGTGAACCGCGAACGATTGAATGGTACGGGAGAGGCTCTCGATCGATTCGGAAGCCACCGAGGGTCGACGGGTTTCGGACCGTTTTCCTCGTTTCTACGTAGTTTGCGGTTCTATGCGTCGACACGGACGAAAGATTACCTTCAATTGAGATTCCCAGACGATGTATATCAGTTTAAACGGCCGATGGCGAACAATGGGCGAGGATCGATGGGCAAATGGGCAAATGCATTAGGGGTCGGGGGATCGTTGCGATGTATTAAGTATCTTCGACGTTAAAGTAGGTTCAATTACAACAATTTTCCATTCAGTCGCAAAGTTCTCGAAGGATTTTCAATGGAGAACGATAGAAAAAAGAATAGGAATAATAATAATAATAATAATTATTATTATTATTTCTCTTTTGGCTTCTGATTACCAGAACTCACGAGTGTTTTGGAGTGGTGTGTTAACATTTTCGAGCGTTACTGGAGTTACTTCGAAACTTTTCCAGGAATTTCGAACGCAAGCTCTTGCGTGTACTGAATATAATTACATCATCTATTCTGTATAATACAATTCTGTGCTACGAAATTACATGGAATGATTATCATCTCCCGACCAAAAAAGCTTCTCTCCCATTTCCCCGATATTTTCGACCACAAACATCACCATTTCCTTGCTTTCTCTAAGGTGCTAATTCAGTACAAGCGTATGATACGTCTTCAGTGGCTCGTTGCGAGCTCACTAGACGAAAAATCGCACCAAGATAAAAAAATTTCAAATCAGAATACATAACGTAACAATATGAATACCTTTTCCCCTAAAGACGAAATCATTTTTTTCTCTTCCTTTCTCTTCATTTCCTCTCATCTTTCTTCCCCTTCCACTCTTTTTTCATCTCGTTCACACAT
This sequence comes from Sussaba pulchella, assembly GCA_963971145.1. Classification (NCBI taxonomy): domain Eukaryota; kingdom Metazoa; phylum Arthropoda; class Insecta; order Hymenoptera; family Ichneumonidae; genus Sussaba; species Sussaba pulchella. The sequence continues at coordinate 13,663,429 of OZ020168.1, forward strand.
TCTCCAATCCCCGTTCGACGTTTTCCAGCGCATCTCTTCACACACCGGAATTCCAATGCAAATAATCATGCTTCCGGATTACGATAGCCACGCGCTTAGCTTTACCCGCCCATTCAGCATTTCTCTATCCATCGTATCATCCCCCTGGACGAACAACGCTTGTAACTAACTTCCTTTTCCATATCCATCAGAAACCACACCGCGGTACATCGAAACTTGTTTCACGTTCCGACTACATTACGTCGGAGTTGCTCGGGGGGAGGTTCGGGGTTCGACAACCCCCCCCCCCCCCCCCCCCAGAAAATCGTTGACTCCGACCACGGTGGTTCATTTCGACGCTTCGTCTCGAGAGAATCGCCAAACTCACGAGAGCTCACGGTCTCGTAACCATGACGTCGAAAATTGTTCAACGTGATAATGGTAGAGACACGATTCAATTCTATTCTGTCCGGTTTCCCATCACCACTACGCTCGATTCTCTTCCGCGTGAATGATATCGTGTGCTCGATCCACTCAGGATTCGTCCGTATGCGCTGGAAATTTTGCTGCACCATTCTCCACAATTTGCCATTGTTCCAACGTCGGAAGAGCAAACGTGCGGAGAGCCAACAACTACGAAAGACTCAACGGTCGATGGATGCTCGTGCATGCAACGAGTATACACGGTAGCGAGTGAATTGTTACAATTGTTCATTCGGGGCTTCGAAGTTGGAGAGATTATCTCGACGGGAATAAAGGTTTTCTCATGAGTTTCTGAACGATCAGGCTAATGATTCGATCGGTTATTGGATTTTGGTGATTGGGGAAAATTTGGGATATCGTTATTGCGACGATTACTGGGGTTGGGCGCGGGTCAAAGTTTCGAATGGTCTAAGTTTCGATGGGAAATTACGAAAATGCGATGTTTCGATCGATTACGAAAATCCTCCGCAAACTATCTTTTTCTAATCAAATTTCACGTAATTCAATTCCGGCTTCAAGCACTTGATCGGTTTAATCCGAATTATCGTCTAGATATAAAGCTTTAACTATTTTTTTCGTCAGAACTCCCATGAGGCCGTCCAACTCCGGGCTAAAAGCCATGTGTTTGTGTTTTTTTTTTTTTTTTTACGGAGTTTCTCGTTCGGTCGTAACTGCAGCGACGAACCGGAAGCCATGCAGTTTCCATTTCCGGCAGTCTGGGAATTAGAACAGTGTCGATGACGGCACCGAAACGTCAAGCTTGACTTTGTCCGGCGGCAAACGTGAATGCAAACTCCCAAACTCTTCACCTTCCACCGCGACCAGCCGCACATTGTTATCGAGACAGTTGAAATTCTGTTCGAAACGTGACTGCGAATCGCATTTTGTGGTGCTTCGGTGTTCATTTTTATTTTTCTTCTTTTCGACTTACGATGCAACGACTGCGGCGTAAATTCGTATGGTAAATAACAGTACCGGGTGCAACCAACGTAACGTGTTATATCGTTGTATCGCCCGGACTGAAAGGAAAGTTGGCTGATGGCCTCGAATATTCCCTCGAATCTCCACACATCGCATGCGTGTGAACTCATGGCTACAGTCTCGAGAATTTGCAAAATTTGGGTTCGTGAAAACTGGCTAGAAATTGCAAACAGCTTCAGGTTTGTATTTAGGATTTATATGTTGTCAGGGTTATAGCGCTCGTGATTAAAAAAAAAAAGAAGAAAAAATAAAATTCATTTTCAACATTTTGTAAAATGCGAATATCTCGCGATTACTTGGACCGAATCGATTGATTCTACGCTCATTCACGAGCCTCTAATGAGCCTTTAATTATGGTATTGGTATATTTTTTATCGCATAAGAACTTGATGGTGTGTTGCAGCTGTAAGATCGGCGTTCGTGACAACTCGCCGTAACCAAAACGTCGACGACTATACGCTGAGCGACAAAACAATTCTTACGACTATTCTTTTTCGGGATTTGGTGGTTTGTCGTTGTACGTCGCCAAACCACCAAATCCCGAAAAAATAAATAATACCGACCAAAGCAAGTAAACAAAACGTATACGACTATTCGCCGACGACAAAACACCAACAGACACAAATAAACATTGATACATTATATGCATATAATATGATGATGAAGTTAATTATTCTCAATTCTACTATGCATTATAAAAGAACGAAATAACGTGAATAACCTAAACCTCAACCTAACCTAAATGACCTATTTTGTTCGGCGTTTTGTCGTCGGCAAATAAACGAATCGGCGTTTCGTCGCTCGTCGTACAATCGTCGCGCGTTTCGGTTCAATCGAATCGTCGTGTCACCCTAAGATCGCCGGTGATTGATTACCATCAATCTTTCACAATCCCGGGTTATCCCAATGAAATGTTCATTCGGATCAGGTGCGATGAAATTGTTGATTACCGATGACAATATAATTTAGTTTCGGACTTGATGGATGGACTCACCTCTATCCTAAAAGTCCATCCCTCGAGGCTGAGAAGACGAAGAGTGCCGTTTCGAGCGAGAGCGTGACACAGAAGCCGTGAGGGATGATCGTCGAGGGCCAATCTTGGACTGGCCAGGTCGAGAAGTTGAAGACAAGGTGCCTCGGTTAGCGCGAGTACCAGAGGCATGACGTCGGCGGGTCTCGAGGCACCGGAAGCTCTCAAAGCGTCCAAGTACCGGGCTCGACGGATCGTCTCGCCTAAGCAACCCGCGTCCAGACCACCCTGAAGACACTTCGAGACGTTTAAGGATCGGAGTTTGCAGTTCGGCTCCCTGTGAACGTAACAACGGTTTTTGTGTAAAAATCGAGTCTCGTCTCGCGGTTAAAGGTTTAGTACGTTGCTGGAAAATTATCTGGGATTTTGGTTAGGGAGCATATATTTAGGATGCATACATTAAGGGTGCAAATATTCGTCGGTGGTTCGATTAAGTTCGACCATTCACCGTCACACTATTGAGTCATGTCATGACCGTCACACTGGGTGGGTTCTACTGTTCTATTCGATCAGTTAATGATTATAAAACTTCTGTGAGAGGAAACCATCGGTCCGAAGTGGTTCGAATAGCACCGAAAACGAGAGAATGAAACTCAATTCTGTTTTTATTGCAATGGATTTATATTCGAGGTTCGTTCGTCAATCTACGGAATAAAGGAACTGAGTGAGATTGCACTATAAGGTCCAGACTACATTCTTTTAGTTCCACCGAACTTAGACGTCACCTCTCGGGACTTTGTCATCTATTGTCCTATCGCGAACACGGAAATAGTCCGAAGGTCAACATAGAAAACCACGAATATGGCTAAAGAATGATAAATGGTTGTCATATAAAGAGAAATGGTTGTCATGTAACGCAGAGGAATCGAGTGAAGCATTAAAAATCGTCTCGTCTGGAAACGTCTTCTTTTCCCGGGGACGATGAAGATCGAGAATGGCGATCGGATTTCCGACAGGGAAACAGCAAAAGTTTCATTCGCTAAGGACAGCGACCAGAGAGTTTATTGCTCACAACGGTTCGGGCCAAACATAAGAAATTAAAACGGCGGGGTCGCAACGCACGTGACTATCACGAGTATCAAAATTCCATCTTTCTTAGGTTCTTCAGATTTTCATTTTCCATAGAAAAAGTCTATTTATCTAATAATACTTCGCGTTCCATTGAAAAAAAAACGACACTAAATTAAAACCTCAAAAATTCGAATAAACATTTGAAACGAATTTAACTCCAAGATCGAAATAGTTTCAATTTCGAAGCACCTGTGACGTCATTTTCAATTCAATATCATTCCATTACCGCACGTACTATCTCAAGCATCTGAATTCCATCTTCTTTGTTATTCCAATTGATGGCACTGCTCGCTTCGACTAGCCGTAATAGTCCTGAATCTCAGTATTTGGGTCAAAGCTTTCTAAAAGCTTTTCAAACGGCATTCTTTAAGACGCGAAATTTCCAAAAAGAAATCACGAAGCGCTGTCAAGCTCAGGTCCTGCGTACGTGTCCGACTTTATTCCGCAACTCTGTTCTGCGTCCCGGGATTTTTTTTTTATCCTCGGAAACACTGAATCCGTCCAACCGTGGAATCAAGACTCTTGACAATGACCTTTATTTTTCTTTTGAATTTTTCTGCTGCGATAAGGTTCTTAGTTTTGCCCATATTTTATGAAGTTAGTTAGTAGTTAAGGTTGAGGTTGTTGAAGCATGAAAAAAAGCGTTGAAACTTGTACAACCGAGTTTATCAATGACTTTACGAGGGTTGAAAGCTCGCAGGGTTGGAATTTATAGGGCTAAGAGTTGAGCCTGTTTTAGCATGCTGGTTATACGATAACCGGTGTTTCCTCTCATTCGCGAACGTTCGACTTTGAGCTTCCACTCGGGTAGAAGCGCCTGTAGAAGTCCGACATTGTTCCCTCGTTTACGAGCTTCGACATTGACTCGTATTCAACCCTTCAAACTGGCATCGAGGTTTTCACCGTGCAGCCAGCCGCTACTCACTCACAGCCTAGTTTTTGGGGTCGAAAACGTTCCGAACAGTCTTATTCGGCTGACCAAATACAAAAATCGAATAAAAAGACCGAACAAACTAACGAAAAACAAACCATTGAATCAACACTCGACTTACGAGAGCTGTACTTTCGACTAGTTGTTTAAATTCATGAAAAAAGTTACAGAAATTATTACTGTTACTTTCCAAAATTTATTCTTAGTTTTTATCGGTGGAATGATGGAAACGTATAATTTAGATGAAAATTGTTGGGAAGTGATGGTACAGTCGTCCGCAATTATTTTTGTCGTAAAATTAGAAATACACGCAGAATCGAGAGGACAAAAAATCACTAACACCTATCGGTCTCGACAATACTACTTCAGTGAATCCAACTAAGTCAATATTTTTACATAAAATACCGTCTTTGACATCTTGCCTACATGTACAAACTTCAACTAACTATTTTTCGTATAAATTTATGTTATCATCATTGAAACTACACTCATGTGCAAGTGGGGGTAAAGTAAAGTGGGTGAAATTCAATAAACCGTATTCATGCCTTAATTTTCCACTCTTAGATAAAGAATATCTCCTTCAAATTCAAATGCGAGCACCCTCGAGATATAACCTATTCAATGAAAGAAGAATCATCAAAATCAGTTCACAATCGGCGAAGATATCGCGTAACATACACACAAAAAAATACACCTCGAATTGAAAACCTCCTCGTTTTCCGACCCACGTCATAAAAGGTCGTATACGACCTCCGGACACCGTACAACAGTAAAAAAAGGTCTCGAACGAGCTGTGGTGAAAGCGAATAACATTTTTCCGCCTAACGCCACACGTTTGACGCAACGAACTTGTCCTCGGCACAATTTTTCTCAGCCACGATCTGTACATTCGCTTCCGCGGTGCAGCACTCGGGACATCGCATTGAAATTAAAAATTAAAATGAAAAAAAGAAAAAAAAAACTGTACGCGTTACGATATAGCTGGGATTCCGAAGTTCACGGAGAAATACGGAAACTCGATGGACGAGAAACCATGTTTTTAAATTAAAATGGTGGGCGCACGTTGCGTGTACCAGTCGAGGGTCCAGCATGTATACAAGTTGGACGTACATGCACCGAGAAGGGTTGAACAACGCGGGATGTACCCGAAGCCGAACGTGTCGAGCTTGTCTACAGTCCGATATTTAAAATGCGTTTTATATATTCCTAGTCGTAACGAGAAACAGAACTTGCTTTATACATGTAATATCGCTTTTTCCATCTTTTCCTGGTACCGCGTGGTTGGATACAGCTAATTTTTTTTTTTCGTCAGATTTTTGTTATTTCTCTTTCGAGCTTCCTGCTGTTTGACAACCATTACAGAAACCGGATACGGTAAGATAAATCTGTTGAAAATATGTATACGAAAAACGAAAAAGCTCTTAGAAATTATGGAAATTATTTTGAAGAATGTTAAGAATAAGAAATAAAAGGAAAGAGTGAAGAGATGAGTTAAAAATATTTTAATTTCGAGATCTTCACTGACGGCTATGATTTACTCGTGGATATAATAAAGTTATACATATAAGAGAGTTAAAATAAAATATTATTCTACTAAATCCGGTAAAAGAAAGAGAGAGAGAGAGAGAGAGAGAGGGAGAGATGTTTCATTTTCGGCTATAATTTACTCGCAGACATACGATGAAATCAAAAGAGAAAAAAATTGTTATCATTCAAAAAAAGAAAAACTCAAAGAACGTTTAATTTTAAGATTTTCACTGACGGCTATGCTGTACTCGTAAATATAATTAAGTCATAAGTATCAATAAATTTGAAAGAAAATATTATTCTCATAAATCGTAAATCGAAGAAAATCGTTCCAAATAAGATGAGAAATCTCGTACAGACCTTATGGCGTTAAAAATCTCGTGAAATCCGGTTCCTTGGTGGCTGGTTACGTCGCAAGTTGGCAGTGGATGCATGAGCGGTAGTCGATGACAGAGAACGCTGTCGCTGTTTCTTTTGCTGCTGCTGTTGCTATCGCGATCACGATCGTTCGTCGGTATCGGACCGTTGCCGTTTCCGGGATTTGGACCGAGTCCAAGACCGAGAGGCAATCGGGGTAGAGTCGCGGGCCTCGTCATGCTTCCGTATGCAGCGAGGGCTCCACGGGGCAGTGACGAGTAGCAACGATTTAGAGGCAGGGTGCCGAGTGTGCTGGACGCACAGCCGCTACTCCCCGATCCAGAACCCGAACCTGCGACAATGCATCGAAATAATATTAACAGGAGTCGATTCGATCCTGGTATATTTATATACTTCATTTTTATCTACTTCCTGAGCATAGAAGGCTCGGATAAAACAGTCGTTGTTAATGGATAATTATTAACAACAGCGAAAATTTGGTACGTATAATATGTATTGTAATAATATTAATATTATTATTATATTATATATTATGTTATAATATTCCTATTATTATGTATTGTATAATATGTTCTATTAATATTTACATGTAAATGTAAATGAGAATAATAATATATTATATAAATATATTAATCATATCTTTAATCAATTACATTATTATATATTTACAATTTTAGTTAATTTTTTGAAAATAATTTATCTTTGAAAATGTATATTTTTGAGAATATATATAATATAATTAGGGTGTTTGTTATTTGTTTAACTCTCGAATTTCAATTGCGACGACTTAGAAATCGATTCGAAAGGAAAAAACAAGAATTCGAAGCTTATTTCGAAACTTCCGGAAATCCAGTTCGTCCCGCAAGCCGCCTCAACGAACGCTTCGAAACCTTCGACATCTCCAAAACAACGACAACAAATTCCTATTTCCGGTTATAACCCGATCGATCCCAGCCACGCGTGTGCATTGGATAAGAATTTCGTTGGCCCGAGAGAAAATGTCGTATACACGTGGGCGCTTGCGATAAGGTCTGTTTAAGGTCTCGAACGAATATGTTGCGCTTACGCGAACGAGATCCGGATATGATTTACGACGAGGCGACTCGCGTACGCAAGTAAAATCACGAGGAAAATACCACGAAGTACTCGACGATGGCTTTTGCGAGACCAGAAGACCGGAAGATAATAACTTCGCCGACGTGGTTACGACGCATGAGTCTGTAGAAAAGGGGAGGGAAGGGGGAAGAAATGGCAATGGCCGTCGCGTACGAACCCGCGACATCGACGTATTACGTGTTTGAGCATCCGCGAGGTCGGCCGAACCTCACGAACCGATCGTCCGAATCGAACGAGCTCGGATTCTCGTGCTTTAGAGTTTCGTTCGCGATGAAAAACCCTCAAACCCCTCTCTCTCTCTCCTCTCTCCTTCTCCGTCTTTCGCCTCGGCGATAAAATACTTCGCGCTAGGTTTTTTTTTTCATAGCCTCGAGCTCTTTCGCATACTTTCTCGCTTTCTTCCGGTTGGTCTCCAACTTCTTCCAGGTTATTTTCGTGCGGATCGCGAAAAATTCTGGCTGTTGCGCGACTTCGTTTCAAAGTTTACAATTCCGTTCCAAATTATTTTGAGACTTTTATTTGGATTATACTTTGCGGGGGAGAGATATTTTTTTTTTTTAATTATTATTTTGGGGGTGAATTTGATGATCGATGTTGATAAATATCATTCTTTAATGGGAAGGTGGGAAATTTGAGAATCGAAAAGAACGAGTTTTTTGAAAAATATTATATTGTATCTATGTGATGTAAAATAAAGTAATCCATCGTAGAGATTCACGGTAACACGAGTAGTAATAGCGAGATTACGAGCGTTAGAATCTTGTCGATGTGGTCGGTTAATTCGGGAGCTGCCAAATTTCGGACGGATGGCAGTACCGGATTACGACGAAGGAGATGAAGGATTACATTAACCGTGGGGAGCACTTGGCCGTTCAAATTCGTGCACGGATGGCATTTCCGCTCGCTCGAGTTGCGTCACGACGCTACGTACTGTTGCATCTACATCGGTCTCGAAATACAACTAAAACTGTTAAATACACGGGTAAAGGACGTAGCTGTGGAATCCGTGATTCTCGGTTACGTGCTACGGTCCGTGATAACACCCGTGTTAATTTCATCGTTAGCTACGTGTATATTTGCACGGGGATCCGAAGCGTCGCTGTATAAGCGGCGTTTCATCGTTCAAATGTCTACGTCGACGATATTATATCGCCGACCGTCTGAATACCGGTACTCGTAACTATCACGAATAGTTTGGATCATGAGTACCCTATGGATACACGGGCTGTTTTGTTTTTTTTTTCGATATGAAGTATGTGATGGGCGATGTAGAATTAAAATTCTGCAATTAACGATATTTTTTTATCAACGGAGTTGTGAAGTGACCGAAAGATAAATGGGAATTTCGGCGAGTACTAAATATTTGCGGATCGAAATTGTCGTTACGCTACGTTACTGAACTGAATTGAGGCAATTTTTTTGAGAAAATCGAAATTTTGAATACACGAATGAGGCCTGAAATCCCTGAATTTATGGTTCCTCTCATTTTATTCGTATTTTATTTTCATTGCACGAAAAGTCGTAATAGAGGCACGTCAAGAAGACGATGATTGGATTTTGAGGACTGTCCACATTTCTAAAAAGTCGTTCAAACTAATTACAAGCTTGAGAGATTTTCAATCTTGTTATACAATAAATAAAATAAAATAATATAAAATATAATATATAAACATTCGCAGATAAATTTGAAATATTGCTTTGCGCTAATTTTAAATTCTATTCTAGTCTATTATTTGTTCCGAATTTCGAAAAAATTTCATTGTACGTATATGTACAGACTGCAAAAGGAAAAAAAACTTTAGTTTCATCGGTTGTTCTCAAATTCTAGATATCCGAGCGTTGCAAACCCGTCAAAGTCACACAGAAATCTCGTTAAAACACAGACAAACTTTTATCTTCATCCCAGAAAGTAAAATTAATTTCGAATCTCGTACACGAAAGTTTTCCAACAATTTTTTTATAAATTTGAAAATTTCACCATCCCCCGATTAAAGTCCGAACTTTCCAACATAATTTATCGTTCTTTTCGTTGTTATTCAAATTTTTCTTTCATCGCGGATAGCTTGGCTCGAGAGTTCGTCGGCTATAAACCAGTCCCGCGATGTATTTATCGGTCGTTTCTTATCGGCAATGCACGTTGCATTGTTATCAGCTCACCGTCGCGAAAAGTACGTTTGAGCGAACCAAAGGATCTGGGAGAGCGTACGTAGTACAAAGATCTGCGTAGATCACGGTGAATTTATTGTAGTCACGACGTATGCCGTATAGAAACTAAGGGAGGGGGAGGGGAGGGTGGGGGGTAAGAGTGGCGGGACCGCTGGGGGCGTAGTAATACGATTTGGACATGAGCCTTGTGGTATTGAGCCACGGAAGACCGAGTACCCGAAGAGATTGGTGTGTTCGACGTGAAAGCCATGACCGCGGGAAATGGAGAAATACCATATACATATACTGTACCTAGATCAGTATGTATCGATATTTATATATATATCGGGGTGGTTCTTATTTGGGTTATTTGAGAATTTTAATTACGCTCGGATCTCGATTGATTCTAGAGAAACTAAAGAATTTTTTAAGCCTAATTTGACTTTTGTAGTGCAACTGTAGTCATTTCCTGAAATAAGGGGAAGTTTGCCGATTGGGATGCATGCAATTTTTTTATTTTTGGGGTAATTATATTGGCAGGGAGACTAATTATTCCTGAGAAAATCTTTATTGGTTGAAAAAAATATGCACACATCTCATGCCACGTTTACATCGTTATTCTGACGATTGTCATTCAATTTGTTGAGATAATTTTGGGATGATTAGAATATTTGAAAGTCCTGGGGACTTGCATTGACTGTAGCTGATTGAGAAGGTTATGTTGGGTATTTTATGTACATTTTGGCGGTGGGAGAGCGTTAGATATTCTAGTTATTCCAAAATTATTCGAAGAAAATTGGATGAGTCAGAGAAATGGTGTAAGAGCGACACGAGACAACCCATATATGTCAATTTATTTGGTAAAAGTAGGGTTTATAACCGTTAATTTAATAGAGTATTGGATTCTGCTAGAGATAAATACTGGTCCCGCCAATATAATTACTGGAAAATTAAAAAATTGCATTTATTTCAAACGGAAAACTTAACCTCATCACAGGGGATGATTAGAGTTTGGCTACAAAAATTTTAATTAGACTCGAGCATTTTTTAATTTTCTTTTTGGGATCGATTGAGACCCCGGCAAAAGCAAAATTCGCAAATGACCCAAACATGAACCACCCTAGTATATATAATTCTGCACCGACAAGCGATCTTCGATATCCCTGGCGGATATTGAAGATATCGATTCAGGCGTGGAGGCTGCATTATATTCTCCAATCACCTCGAAATGTTCCTACGTCATCTTGTTGCTAAACAACATCAGAGTTACCTCAATCAGTATTTTTTTATCGTATACTTATAATAAGATGCAAAAGCATCGTAAGTGCTGCTTATATTATAACTGTATAATTTTCATTAAAATAATATAGGGGTAAAACTATAATAGTTGGCCAAGTTATTAACTTTTTTATTCCTATTCTCGGGATAGTCTGAATCGTTGCTGAATCAATTTGTGGCATTGATACAGTCGCGAACGTGGTAAAGTCACAGTTCCAAAAGTTGTAGAAAATTATTCAATTGACTCAAAATAATTAATTAATTCATTCGAAAAAATTAAATTCTATTATAATTTTATCATAAATTAAAATTGATGTACGGTATTGGTTGAGAAATTATTCATTCCTTGCACCAAAAGCTATGAATCCACGTTCCATTATCGACTATTTTAAATGCAACTCGCATTTCGTTGCCTTTCCTTCGCCCTTCCGTCTCCTCTTTAGTTTCCTGTATTCCAATCTGCATTGCGTTTGAGTCCAAAGATGAAAACGCCCCGACGTAGTAAACAAAGACCTTTCAACATCGCGCTCTCGGTCCGAAGATTTCAATTGTTCAAGTACCAGGATGCGTGCTTGTAAGCGCAACCGAGAATCAGTTTCTTCATTACTCAACGCTGCAGGAGACGGCGGTGGGGCGCGTCAGACGGTTCTTCCCATCTCGATAAGCGAGCAAGTAACTGAATAAATTAAATATCCAACGCCATGTTTGAAAAATTTCAACATTCAACTTTTTTCTTGCCGTTGGATGTTTCATCAATTGTTTTGACGAAACAATTAGTCTTCGCTCTATTCCAAACGCGTATGAATCCAAATAAAACCCAAATCGTCAAAAATCCAAGTTCCAGACCACAATTATTTTTCCTATTACGACGACGTCAAATCCGTACCCTATTTTGATATTTCAATAATAATCAAAACTCAACAAACATCAAAACGCAAGATTGATCTTCGTAAAAAGTCGCCTGAAATTTATTTGTTTTCAAAATTCTCGAAAAAAAAAAAATCTCAACCCAAACCAATCCAACCCATAGACTACAAGTACGTAAAAAATTATTCGTTCCATCTCATCTATTCGAAAAGAAAAAATTTTTTAAAACCGGTCGGGATAATTTAAAGTACCACGGGGATTTTGAGAAACCTACGATCCCGAGCCTCTGGGGTGGAATATTTCGAAATACCAAAGTCTTCAAGGCGTGTTTCGCCCGCGGTGGTGCTTCGACTCGAGAATTAATTTACCAGCCGTTGTTCCCCCGCCATTTGAAAGTTGTTGCGGGAGGTCTCGAAGGCGTTCGACCCAGCCAATCGATTCAATCTAAATCGTCGAGTCTAGCATTGCTCCGCCGGTGGCTAACCCAAAGTTGCGGCGCGATTCGAACCGATAAAATCTATGTATGTGTTCACGATTGTGCAGACGGGGGATGTTGGATAAAGATGGAGTTTTCAAGTGTCGTCACGCGAGTGCGAGCGTGTTGGTGGAAGAGAAAGAGAGAAAGAGAGAGAGAGAGAGAGAGAGAAGGAGAAAGAGAGAACAGTAGGTGCAGTCGAGATGTTTGCCGGCCGGAAGTAGGGCAGTATATACGAATTGCTCGTAGATATACGTTGAAGCTGCGAGATCCAGGTGTTTGTAATTGCCTCTTAGCTACCGGGGTCGCTGGCGGATAAAACAATAGCAACAAAAACAACGAAACAACAATCGGGTCTACGATGTTAGCCTCTGCTATCGCCTCCACGAGTCTCGGGAATCGCCTTGTGGCACTTTTCCCCCACGGGGTTATACGATATATCCCACACGGGTGTTGCGCCGAACACTTTGTGAAGTTCGGTTCGTTCGGGAGAACGAAATTTGTGGGACGATGGGATTTACGAGTCGAGGAGGGGTAACGCGAAAAACCGATGATAATTCGTCGTTGATAATTATTCACGATGGAGGCACGACGAGAAAACGATGGTGGGATTACGTGGAGTTCTTACACTTCTGAGAAGTAATTCAAACTAATTAGAACGTCGATAGTATTTAAAAAAATTAAAATAAACAAATTTCTTTTAATTTTATATTTCAGTAATAAATATATTTGAAATATGAGTTTGCGTTCATTATTTTTAAGTCTATTTTGATTTTTGCAGAACGTATGCGTATGCGACGAACAGAAAGAAGAGGAAACGTCCAGTTTTATTCAGCTGATCTCAAGTTCTAGATAATTCGAGTTTTGGAAGCCTAAAAATAACATTTGATTTTTATCTAAGAAAGGTAAAAAAAATTCCCAGTCTTGTCATCAAAGCTTTCGATTCTTGTTTTTAAAATCTCTTTTGGTTGCGGAAAAAATCAGGGAATCTTTTGCGTCTTTGCTGCATTTATTTGCTTTTAACCGCGACAATAGTGGAAATAAAAGGGATTAACATTCTCGGTCAGACGACGACAACGAACGGTAGTTTCGGTGGCTGTAGAAACCCCAAGATAATCCGGAAATATATTTCTCGTGTTCTCTTCACTTAACTTTACTTGCCCTGTGCACTCAACCGCGTTCTTTAACTTCCCTCGCTTCTTCTTGATCTGTCTCACTTTGTCTATGGGAGTCTCGGCAAAGCCAACCTCGGCGATCTACGGGCAGACGCGAAAGCTCGCCGAGAGTGAGTCAAGAATGAGACACGAGGAACGCGGATACGGTGAAGGGGGTGGAGCCGCGATTAATCCCAAGCACAACCTTCGTCGACCGATCGATCTTTTTTTCAAAGAAAAACTTTTTCGCTCCACTTTTCAGCGACTTCATAGCAGCTTTGGGAGTCACTTCCGACCCCGAATCTTCTTACCAGTTCTTCCAGGTTTCTTCAATATTTTTTTTTCGTATTTTTTATACGTTTTCTTCATTTACGAAAAAAAAATTTAACGCCAATTTTTTTGAATCTATGGTCCGGACTTTTATCTGTTTCAATTTTGAGTTGAACTATTGATTCAACGTTTTTTGTGTGCTAGTGATATGACACAAGTCAGCAAATTTTCGAGCGCGATTAACCGTAAAATTTTCCATTGAAAGCGATTTTTTTTCGTTTCGAGAATATTCGAAAAAGTTCATAACACCTCCTAGACTTTGTTTGGGAAGTTTTAAAGAGTTCTCGGTATTTTTTTGGAGTTAAAATAACGAACGGTGTGTCCGTAACAGACGTTCGAATTTGATGGGGTACGCCATATCCCAGACGAACGTAACGTAATTTTTTAAGGGTGTCCCCAACGAAGATTAAATCGAACGCTGAAATATGGAATATTCCCGGTTTATCTTAATTCCTGATGAAAGATTTCCGGCGATTTGCGACAACGGAGTTTGAACGGAAACGTCGGCGATCGCGTTTCCGAGCGCGGTCCCATGATGATGACCTTTCATTACGTCCCGTTTGGACTAATTGGGATACGCGTCACACGTCTCCCGAGAATTCCCGGAAGCGGTGGAATAACGGGAGGCGCGTTAAATTCGAGCTACCGACGTTATTCGTGGACTCAGTTTTCATGCTAATTGGCTATTCGATGCACTCGTGTGTATATATCCCTCATGTCGATTCCCGGATTTGTTGACGTTGTTTCATATCCAGAGATTTATCATACTTGCCGCGATTCTTGAATAAATACTTCTCAACAGACGCGATTTATTCTCGTGTGAATTTATTTACGTTGCTGCGATTTTGAGCGTTTCGGATTGTTCAGGTTGTTTAGGTTATTTGAGCCATTCTTATATGAATTTACGAGTTAACTAACACGAGCTTGTTCCAAAATTCTTGGTTTCTTTTTAAATTGGGACTTTTTGAATGGGATTGAGTCTTTTCTTCCTTTTTTTTGCTCATAATAGCTGTGAAATTTTATTCAATTGGTATTTCAAAAGAAGCTCGTGTCAATTAATAGTCGATTCATATATATTTATGGTAAAAAAAATGAGTGTCAAGAGATGAAAAATTATAGAAAACATTGAACTGTGTTTAAAAATTTTTTACCGTTCTCCCATAATCAATTTCTAAAAATAGAGCTCGAAAACCAAGGGGTACACGAGAAGACCCCCTTAAACCGCGTCGATCTAGACGGATTTGGCAAAATTTCCGCGGGAATATCAAAAATATTAAACCTCGAATGTAAAAAACATTAAACCGTATTCCGATGAACAAAAAGAAGAAAAAAAAACCATGATTGTTTCGCAAGTAGAAAAAGTTTACCCATACTGATTCCAGAACTCGACGGATCTTCGTTCTTGGCGCCCCAACTTCCGGCTAGATTGAGAGCCAGCAGAGGTCTTTCCTTCAAAAGTTCAGCGACCGATGCAAGACCCTCGCAGCCGCAGCTCAAATGGGGCAAGTGGAGTGCCTGTACTTGGACGCAATTTCGCAGAGCCTCGCACACCCTGGACACTTGGTCGCCCGATAGATTCATGTCCAGCACGAGACGGGCGAGATTGTTGGACGCGTGTACCAGACCACGGCACAGTGCGTTTACCACGCATTCCAATCTATAATTAAAAATTGAAGAGTAATTAATTCCAATTATCATTAATTATTCTACCGGCATTTCTGATTCTGGAAACGGTATTTCCAAATTTATCGGAACATTCGCACGGAGAGTTTTTTGAAAACACAAAGTAATTAGAATTGTGAAGCTGTCATTTCGAATTACCATGTCGATGAAATTCAATTTTCAAATAATCATTTGGCGAAAAAAAAAACATGAAAGCGTTGCAAAAAAATTAAGAGTTTTGAATTTCATGACAGAACGAAAATGCAGGATAACAGAAGAAATGGTCGAAACTTTCCATGGTTGATAAATCTTGCTTCCGGGATTCCGTTCAGCTTCGAAAGTACGAAACGAAGGAGAAGAATGAGGGAGAAAAAAGTGCAATGTTTTGTCGTAAAGTTGGAAGAGGCAAACAAAAGTATGACAGCGCTTATAATGGAAAAGTCTCAGTTATCTTGGAGCCTAATTGATTCTCCTTGCAATAATTTGATGCCAGCGAAATTACGAATTGAAAAGTAATTAATTCGAATGATCATAATTATTAATTAACGAAATTACAAATTGAAAAGTAATTAATTCGAATGATCATAATTATTAATTACCGAAATTACAAATTGAAAAGTAATTAATTCGAACGATCATAATTATTCTACATGCGTTCCTGAATCTAGAAACTGTATTCCCAAATGTATCGGAACATTTGCCGTAGAGTTTATCAAAGACGCAAAGTAATTACGATTGAAAAGTTATCGTTTCCAATTACCCTGTCGAAAAAAATTCAATTTTAAATAATCTTCTGTCGAAAAAAACATATACAATCGATCAGAAAAGTGCCAGTTTTTTTTTGGTAAAGCTACAAGACACAAACAAAACTATGACAGCTCTTAAAATGGAAAATTCTCAGTTATTTTGGGCCCTAATTAATTCTCCCTGCAATAATTGTACGTCAAACAATGATTGCCAACGCTACAATAACTCCTCGCTGGCTAAATAAAATCTGTTAATTTCTTACGGCGCACCGAGTAAGCAACTCAGTGCAGCACAGTTTTAATACGGGTTCCCATAGACATATATATGGCTACACGATCTGTAGACTTGTCAAGCGCTTTTCGGATCCCAGCAACGGTAACTTTCCTCCCCCTCTTCAGCTCCCGGCTCTCTTATTCGGCATAATAAACTCGGTTTTTGTTTTTCAGTTAATATTTCCCGGTATTTCGAGCATTTCGCGAGCTTCGGTGTGTTATGCAGGTTCGTCGTCGAAATACGGAAGATGTATGCGAAGGCTGCCAAACCAGCCACGTTGTTTCGCCCATTGTACGTTACGTCATATATATTCGCTATTATTTCCGAGGAGTTCTAGCAACCAGTGCCAGATGGCGTACGGCAAATGGCCACTGAGCAAAACCGACGAGAGCAGCTGCATTCCCAGCCGTGTTCAATAATACCGCTCTGTAAATACCGCTCTTGCATACTTCGTCAACAGTCAACGGAGAGCATAATTATCATTTGTGATTCATGCAACTTGGATTCGCAATCGTGTTGAATGGCGGAATGGTAGGAATGAAAATTATTTGCATCCTCATCGGAGGAATAAAAATGTTTAATTGTGCTAATTGGCGATTTATAAAAATACGATAATATGAAAATGGCGATGATCGTGTAGTTATTTAATTTTTTGTTGTTATCAGCTGAGAGGTTTGATAATATCACTTGAGGTCCCAGCCAAATCGAAGTGGCTACATTGGTTTTAATAATGAGACATATTTTTGAATGATGATGATGATGATGCCATTACCGAATTTCTTTCATTCATTCGCTTTCAGCAAGGAATGTCTTAAATTTCTTTTAATATCTTTGAGATGGTATAGCAGCAACTGTTCGAAGACGAAATCAAAATAGCTTGCGGCTGCATGAGTGAATCGTTTTCGTTTATGTTCGAGAGATGCGGGATGAATTTTTACTCTCAGGACATGCATTAAAAATAAAAATAAACCACCATAACTAACGATCGATTCACATTGAGCCTCGTTTGCGAATATTGTATTCAATTCAATTTTGATGTACCGCGATCGTTCGTATTCCATCAATACACAAATATAAAGACAGTGACTATATCTGGGAAGGATAATAGCTTTACCGACCAATGTCCTCTTCAGCGTTGACGCTGAGATGGTCTTCATGATTCTCAAAGCATGATGATAAGAATACCCGGCCTTCCTTCCGATATCGAGAGTCCTCGACGGACAATGCCCGAGCGATGCATTAAGCACTTTTTTTTTTAAATTCAAAACCCTCTTCAAGGATATTTGTTCGACATTGCACCAGAACTCTTCGCGTCCAGATCGGAACCATATTGAACAATACAACGGAGTTTATTTGTTCGCTATTTCCAACCCGATAATCCACTCCTGTTCCTTATCGAAAATCGTCAACAGCATGGTTGATTATCGATTCTATTTCAGGGATGAAAACACGTCCAAATTGAGAATTTTCATGGCGAAGATTTTCCAATGCGCGTCGAACAATCCAATTGTCAAACGCAGAACTCGATTGTCGATTTGAAACGAAGACAATTAGGGACTGAGAACCGTTTTACGAAACCCTGTCCGTCGTATTCTTCGTGGCTCGGCGCGTCGACGACGTGCGAGAAAAGGAAGATTGATACGTCGAGGCGTGGAAGCTCACAGCTTTCGAGTTGTTGATGAAAAACAAAGGTTTCCATGTCGAATGGAAGCTTCGAGGCATTACGTAAAGGACTATTTCCCGCGCGTCTTGGAAAAGAAAAGTAGATGAACAGAGCGTTAATAGAAATTGGACAGAACGATTGGGAGGAAACAGGAAGAAAGGAAGCAAGGAAGAATAGGATTGATGCGAAACGTAGGTACGAGACATATACGCTGGTTCGTCAGGTTTCTTCGGTCTGTCGAGGCTTTCTGTTTCTCTTGTTCGGTTCTGTACTTGGCTGCTTGTTCTCGGTCTCTTATAAACGTCTGGTGAATTCAGCCTGGATGGTTGCTCTTCAACGGCAATAGCCGAGCGTTTGTCTCTGCCTCGGGGCGAATGCTCGTAGTTTTGGCATGTCCCATTCCCAAAAC
Organism: Sussaba pulchella; assembly: GCA_963971145.1. Lineage (NCBI taxonomy): Eukaryota > Metazoa > Arthropoda > Insecta > Hymenoptera > Ichneumonidae > Sussaba > Sussaba pulchella. The sequence goes on from OZ020168.1 coordinate 13,681,928, forward strand.
CTTCTTCAGTACTGCCTGCACGGAGTGTCTTCACTTCAGACTTTCTTAGCGAGTTCCGCGTGAATATCAATGCTACTGAAGGCCTCGGCCTACTATCAGCACCGGTGGAGTGTTGGAACGAAAACTGCTCTAGTATAATAGCTATTGGAGACTGAAATCGAGCCTAGAGTTGTTCTCTCTCTCTCTCTCTCTCTCTCTCTCTCTCTCTCTCTCTCTCTCTCTCTCTCTCTCTCTCTCTCTCTCTCTCTCTCTCTCTCTCTCTCTCTCTCTCTCTCTCTCTCTCTCTCTCTCTCTCTCTCTCTCTCTCTCTCTCCCCTGCGCTAGAAATCAGTTGTACCCGTGTGTTTCTTACAATAAGCTAAAGGATTCGGTCCTATCTATTTTTTAACCAGCCGATATCACTTATCTCTCGTACAACCCGAACTCAGTGATATTATCAAATTATACATCTACTGAATTGAGAATTATCATATCAACCGTTAAAATTCTCACAATTTCGTGACTTCCGATTGTTCGTTTAATTTTCTCCGACCTCACCGTCCGAAATTTTGCATGCATCAATCATCTGTATTTCAATCGGATATTTGTATTATTTCCTGTCGGCTGCAAACTGGTCCGGTCGAAAGCTCCTATCGACGCGATATCTTGGCGAGAATTTTATAGAAATGCGGTTGAAAAGGGCGTGTAGGTACGACGCCGTACGGGCACTTCGTGTTGGCGCAGCTGTACATTTTCCGCTCACTCTTTTTTTTCTTTCTTTTTTTTCTTCTTCTTCTTCGTCGTCTTCCCGCAACGGCGCACAAACCCCGCTTTATACGGCCTCACGACGTTCTCGGTCCATTGTTACGCCCTTCGTCCCAGGATGGGCTATAATATTGCATTCCACGTGGTTATAGGTGAGTACTCGGGGACACGAGCGACAATTTCGACCAGAAAATATCAACGTCGTTGGGTCTTTCCAATGTGGAAGAATAAACCGCACTGCAGTATGTCCCATCGACGGCCAACTGGGCACAACTCCATGCAACGTTTTTACCTTCTACCTTAGGTATCAATGGATCACAATAATTCGTAGGAAAAATAATCGAATCGAATCGAATCGAAAAACAGTTGATGAAAAATTTAGAAGTCTTTTTCGGAATGGCTACGAGCGAGAATGGCTGCGAAACCCTATCATTTGCATGCCCAACACGCTCTCGACTACTCATATTCATCCAATAAATTAAATTAATCAATTAATCAATCCCTAATAAAAATAGAAACTGAATAAAAACTAATAAAATTGAGACTAACTTCGGAAACCCTTTCAACAATGTATCGAAACCTTTGAATTTCGTTGATATTCTTATCACTCCCACCCAAAATCGACCTCGATAAGCACTCCGACATAAAAATTGCTCCAAAGAACGTATTTTTCTCCGATATTTCATTCCTATTCTCTAATTTTTATTACAAACACCCACCGAACTAGTCAACGAATATCCTGACGCGAATATGTACCCCGTCGACCGAAACTACCCGGATGGAAATCGTGGATCATGTATAAAGCGCCCAACCGTACGCAATACACGAAGCAGAAAAGAGTGTCGAAACAGCAGCGAACAGCGCCGGAAAGCGCAGAGCAGAAGCAATCCTGAGGGGGATCTCGATTCTCAACGGTGTTACGAGTTGTGCGAATTTTCTCTGTCAGTGAACCGCGTCAAGCGCAAGTTGCATCGTAGCGCTTTGGCAAATCGTCGCGTGGATCGGAGATCACCGCAATTGCTTGCTGTTTGCTCGCTCAGGTCGGAAATATGAGGAGAAAGGCTTTGGTTGTCGTTATTTCCAACGTGTGAGGCCGAAGATTGTATATTCATAAAAATGTATCAACCGAGCTTTGGAATCATGGATCGATGGATAAAATAGATTCACCGACGCTTCTGGTTGTCGAAGCGCGAAATATACAAGATCGACACTCAAAGGTTCGCACAAAAGGTGTCACAAAAAACTCAGAGATTGCATCAAATCGAGAAAAAATGACGCATCGAAAATAAAAACTACGTTGACCTCACTTCTTGCTTCTTCTTCACTTCGTCGTTATAAAAAAATTCTTCACGAGCTTTTTCATTTTTCCGCCGTTACAACGACATCTGTAATATTTTTTTTCCCTTGTTTCGGTTTGTTTGAAGCAGCTGTGACGGGTTTCAGAAGTCTCAGCAGTCGTGGTGATTTTATTGCTCGCACGGTCCAAGGCTCAACGGTTTAGACACTCGCGCCCGTGCTTTTTTTCTTATTGTTCTTTCTCTCGTACGCTCGTGTACGCTAACGTATGCGGACACACCCGCAGCAGGTGCCGTGTCGTTTGGGTTCTGGTTTTTATTCTGGGTATCACGAGGACGGAAACTTTTTAATTTACTTCTAACGTTAATAGGAACTTCCGCCGAGGGCGGAACATTTTTCAAGCGTGGCTGCTGCGTCGGCGAAAAAAGATTGCAATGTGTCGCGAATATGTATTAATGTTACGTAGAATTTTTCGAAAGATCGCGCAGTTTTTTGAAACAATTTGTACTTCAGTGTTTGCTATCATCGGTGGCTTTAAAATCACACGAAAATTCTCGATTTTTTGAGATTCAATAGTCACTATCGAATTTTTTATGGAAAAATGTCACAGCAGTTTCCCTCCGACAAACGTTTTATTGTGTGTTCCGAATAAAACTGAGGTCGTCCGTCGACAGGTTTGCAAAAGTTGTTGACGATCGCTTCGGGACGAATGAAAAAACGATTTTCGTCTCGTTACGATGTCCCAGAAAATCAAGTTCTTCCACTTTCCGTTATATCAACGTTACGGTCGATGGAAAATATGAGTTTCAGGAGTTTTCGAAAGGACGAGTATGAAAAGAACCAGCGCATCGAGGACGAACCTCATCCCATTTCAAATAGCTGCGCCGTTGCGTCGACCCTACAGGATCTCGCAAATATCCTTTCGTTCCTTCCTTCCGCTCTCTCTCATACGACGAATATCTATAGACATATACGTTCGCGAATTGGGACACCGAGCGGCAATAACTCGGTCGTCCCGACGGCATCGACGCTTTCGGGTAAAAATCGTTCCACGATTTCTCTCAGGACAATGCCGCCCTACTCGCTTTATTCCTGTAGTATCCACTCATTCTTCCCCCTAGCAACCCACCAACGACTTTTCCGTGACGCGGTAACTGTGTGCTGGCAGAAAAAAAAAAATAACCGATACCGCAGTATGACCCACGAGAGAAACATAAAAGCAAAATTGTCTGCGATCACCGCAATCCGAAAATCGGATAGGAATATTTGTCGATACTATTGTCGTGAGTTTGAGGATGAGATATTCCGAAACGAGACTTCGTAAAATGATGTAAAGGTCGCAAATTCAACGAAGATAATTTTGGGGTAAAATTACAGCTGACGGAAAATCGGCTGAGTTTTGTATTTAATTTCAATGAAAACTCCGAATCATTGTTTGCTATTCTGTGTAGCACAAAATAAATAGTCCGATGATCGTATTCACGAAGTCTACGGGAGTACTAATGATACATGTACTAGAAATGAATATTTCATTCAATGACGTCAAACAGCACTTCGGCGCCTCTGCTCCGGCGGGCGATCACAGACGGGTAAACATACAAACACGGCGACATGCTCTATTTGGATACCGCCAGAATATTACTCTCGCATTCGGAGCATGGACCTGGTTATTAAAACATAGATACGGTTGGATCTACCACCGAAAAAAAATTTTTTTGTATTTTCTTCTCGATATTGCCCTAAATTTACCGAACGTCTGCTCATGTATAAAAAATATCGACATTTCGAAAGCTACTTTAATGACTCTATCAGTTTTGCAAAAAATTCGAACCGACGAAAATAAATCATTTGTTTTTTTAACGGTATTGCCATGAATTTTTCAAACGTCTGCAAATGTATCAATAATAAAAGTTATCAAAAAAATTCCGATGGCCACCTTCGAGACTCTCCAATCCGCAAAAAATTCGAGCTGACGAATTACGATTCGCAAAAAAACTCATAATACTACAAATCAACTACAAAATTTCCGTCCACCCTGAAAGAAACAACAACTTCATGGATTATCAAAGTAAAAAAGCAACCACTTACTTATCGTGAGCAGATTCCTCGAGGCAAGTGATGACGACCTCGAAGTCGTTGAGCCTCTTTTTGCCGAGAACGCATTTGAGATGTCCGGCGAGTCTCTGAGCCTCATCCGCGGGAAACTCCTGTCCCAGCAAAGACGTGATCCTGACGAGTTTGACACTCTCGTTGGCGGCCAAGGCTTCGAAGAATTCATTGAGATATCTCGGATCGGATCCACGTTCAACTTGGAAAACAACTTCCAACGCTTCCAGAGTGCAAGCCGAACTCTCGAGGATTCTCGTCCATCCTTCGAGTTCGAGAGGCGACGTTTGAACGAGAGGTGCGGGTGGCCTATCGTTCGGTGCCGGTCCAAACCCAGGACCGGCTCCCACGAGTCTGCATACCGCAGATATGTTACCGTCCGAAGCGCCAGCCGCTTTGAGCAACGAGAAGACGGTTCGCGGTGGAACTTCGAGGGGACACAATTGATTGAGTATCAGATGAGTTTTCGGTCCTAGTAAACCAGCCAAATGTCCAATTATTCCCGAAGGCAAGCCTTCGAGTTCACGACGAAGAATGTTGGCGTATTGAGCAACGGAAGTGAGGTAATAAGCCGCCAAGAATTCGGCTACAGCCATGTGAATCGGTGTATAAAGATCGGCTTTTCGTCTCTGTCCGAAGGTCAAACCTCTTGACAGAAATCCCAATCTCGTGACCTCGATACCACCACCTCGGGACCTGAGTTCAGCTTCGGTGTAACAGCATCGACCTTCTCTGAGCGCGGCCAAGGACAATTTTCCAAAGTCCTCGAGCCTCTTTCGGCAATGACCGGGTATCTCTTCGTCATGGGGAACCGGTCTTTCGAGACTCCTTCGGACGATACACTTGACCGCTGCCTGAACAACGGCACTGGATTCCGTGGGCAAGCTACCGGAGTCCTGATACAAAGCGCAGAGCATCACCCAACCGAGAGGGTGTTGAACCAATTGTTTTATCGATGTCGACTGGACGTTCAAAGCTTCGAGAAACTCACAGGCTCGCTCGGCAAGGTCGTTGTGAATGAAGTACGCGACGCAAAGCCGTTCCACGTGCGACCATTCCAAACCGGCCAGATGAATTCTTCTTTGGACGAGAGGCGAAAGGGTTGACGAATTACTCGGTGTACAGGTTACCAAGATTCTTGCGTCTGGAAACAAACGTCCTTCCAGAAGATCAGCCGCGTCGCCCAAAGAAGCTCTGCCGCCCAGGCATTCGTCGTAACCGTCGAGGACGAAGAGAACTCGATCTTCCATCTGATGAAGGGTTCGCCAAACTTGGGCCACGGCATCTCCCAAGCCCGATGTTCTGGGGAAGAGTTCTCGGGCTAAGTAGCTGAGCAAGGGACTTCCTCGTAATTCTCGCAGGGGTACCATAAATGCCAGAGCTGGTCCGTCACCCTGGGTCGCCCAATGATGCAGCAGACGCAAGCACAAGGTCGTTCTTCCGCTTCCCGGACCACCTTCGACGGCTACGCGTCTCGGAGATTCCGATATCGTTCCGTCGTTTAACTGTAACACACGAATCAATTGATGTTTTGTTGAGTTAACGTTATTCAGACATTTTTTTCAAGAGTTTACGAAATCCCCTTTGTTTACATTGATTGTCAAAAATTTTGGCGATTTTTTTATATCCATTCAGTGAGGACTTAAGAAATATTCGTCTGTTTAGCACTCGATAACGCAGGTTAGTAATTGTTTGCCTGCAAGGAGATAAAGCATCTCTAGTTAGCGTCTTCGGTTATCGACTGGACCTTTTCAAAACTACTCCACGCCTCGTGTTCGAGATCAAAGTTGATTCTCAGCAAGTATCGAGGTTAGCGATAATTTCTACTTAAGTTCTGCTAATTAATATAGTAGACCAGATTTCGAATCCCGTAAGTCCTGTAAGCTCTCGGTAGGAGACTTTTCGGCTAATGCTGATTAGAAAATTCAGGGAAACTAGATTGCCAAAGTTACGATGGTATTACGATAATTGAAGGCTGTATCTTTGTTGATGAGTAGGGTAGATAAGCTTCTCTCTAAATATCCGAAGCTTCCGCCTACAATTTGCAGCAATCCTGGCCGTTTAAAACATTCGTTTTCAGGCCCCAATGAGTTGTATTCCTGATGGTACTCCGGACTCATGAATGAATCCACAAATCTCCGACCGTATTGCCGGAGCTTATTCCAGTCGCTCACTAAAAATTTCCGCTCCCGGTCTAATTCTTTTGCCGTTTTGTATTGGCTCGGTTCGCGAAACTCTGCACGAGGCAACATGGATCCCGGAAGCTTGCAGTCGAAAGGTAGACCGGACGAGAGCCCAGCTTCGCTCTTTAAATTCTCGTATTCGGGGCTCGCGGTCGGAATCATCTCCCGCTGCGTTCTATGGGTTCGCGCTCTCGACCTCTGCATCTCTTGTCCCCTCGAGACCGCACCTTTTATTGCGCTTACGGGCGACTATATATATTTCCGGGACTCTGAATAAAATTCACCGGTTTCCAGGAGCAATAAATATATGCAAGAAGGTCTCGAGTTTCGTGAGTGGAGAATATAGGTCGGTTTTTTTTTTGCACGACCCCGAATATATATCGTTTACGTATGGTGGATGACCGCTTCAGCCATCAGATTGTAACGTCTTGAATTAAATTTATTTCAAAAATGATTTTGTTTCCCGGTAAGTAATAATTTTTGGCCGTTATTATCGTATCATTACATTAGAATCGCTCTCTTATGTTAGGAAAACGTGCTTTTCTATAATTTTATTCAGCGAATGATACGAAGAGCGATTAAAAGTATGGGAATGAGTTGGGTTTGACTTACGCGAACTGGGGCGAAAATCTGATCGATCTTGATGGTTTCTAATCGATGCTCCTGCTCGCTTTTGTGAACCAGCTGTAAGTGAGGTTGAAAATGAGCCGGACAGAGCGTCCCCAGGGGTAGGGGCGACGCCCATGGTGGCAAATGCCGCGGATCTCGGGTTCCGAGTTCTCTGTAGAAAGTCTTCAAGTATCTAGAAAAAATAACGTGAACGTATGGTCAGCCATTTGTATTCTGAAAACATTAAACCCTCGAGTTATGGACGTTCGAGTTATGGTTGTGGTTATCTCCACGAGATATCAGTATTTGGTTTATCGGATGATTTTTATTGGCAGTTCGTGGGTCTTGGATGATTCTTCGCAATAGCGAATTTAGAGAGATTACTCGATGATGAGATCATTGTGATTATAGGTATTTGCGTCTCGAAAATATTCTAAGAATCATCGCGAACATGATAAGAATGTTATTTCTGTGTTAATTCCAGTTGTTTTCGAGAAGTAGACTACATCTGGTGTAAATTCCGATACAAATGAAATTGAACGAAAATAATTAGCTTAGTTTGCAGCCTCGAACGAACTTTTCTTCTTACTTTTCAAAGCTTATCAAAGCAAGGGCTTCGGGCTACTGCTAAAGTCAATAAGTTTTGATTTCCATCTACCTCAATAGTTTTCCCAAAGGATCCCTGTCAGGCGAGGTAGGACCACCCAGTCCATTTCCTGTTGCGAGCCTTCGGGAAGAAGCTCTGACGCTGGATATGTACGCCGCTGGGGCCGGAGGTGGACTGCACGGTGGACAGCAAACGGGACTTCCACCACCTGGAGTCGAGAGCGTGTAACTTCTCTCCAATTCCTGGAATCACAAAGAAATGCGACAAAATTAGTGGCTAGTCGTCAAATAATATTAATAAGATTATCAATCAAGTAAAATATTTATCTACTGAATTATTCTACGGCTACTTTTTGCATTTAAAGTTTTGTTTTTGATTTTGTCCCATCAATCTGCTGGTGTGATAGAATGTAGATTAGACTGGTTGAAAAAAAAATTCTATTTTCTTCGGTACTGGACCCTTCGATGTTAGTTAGGTCCTCAAAAGTAACCATCTAAAATTTAAGCAACCTCAGTCGTGCGTAAAAGGTCTCAATTTTCGATGGTGGATTTTTTTTACAATTCTCACGGGATCTCCCGAATTATGATATTCACAAGAAAATGCAGGAGACCTTTTTTTATTGAAAGCTTAATTTCCAGGAAAGAGTCTTAACCAATTTTTTTGGAAGGATTACATTCATTCAGATATTTGCAAAGTAAATGTAAAATATTAAAAATGAAATGTATATTTTTTTTTTTTTCAAAATATTGCCAATTGGAGTTCTTTATGGCAAGAAGAATTTTTATGGCAATACTTTATGGGACGAAAGAGCAAATCCCAGGGAGAAAACTGAACTTGCAGTAATTTTATTCCCTACCAAAATTCCTTTCTCCGGCAAAATGAAGTTTACGTGTGGAAACTGCAGACGCATTTGGAAATTAATATCCTATTGATTTTCAGAGATTGAACCCTCAAATTGCACCGCAATTTGCATATTTCATAACTCAGAATCTGTGTAAATTTGAAATTATTCAATAAATTATGTATTCGGATTCCGTAGTGGAAAATCAATCTCGCGTGGGTGAATTCAGAGCTTTTCGAACTGAAGGAAATCTCTGCCGGTGTTGTAACAGGTTGAGCCTCTGGTTACCGAAGAGTGACAGTAACTGGGCAATAAGGTGAAATCCCTTCGGCGAGAAACCACTTATCAAAATTAGACTTCGAATAACAAATGTCCGACGTGGAAACCCGACTGATGTACTTCGAAAAGAAGTTTCAGTTCCGCAATCTCGATAGTTTCCACACAGGATGTTCTCCGCATTTCCTCCCTCGAGGTCGCTGGAGTGAGAATCAGGTCTCTCATCTACACGATCCACTTTACCGATTTCAGATAGCCGGGACTACGTGTTTCTCCTCGGGGCTTCTGTGCTTCCCGTTTCGACTATTTTTTACTTTTCCAGATATCCATCGCAACGCAGGACTCCTTAATTAACCAGTCATAACAACAACTTAATTATAATGAAGTCTAATCAGTTATTTTCCTCCTTGTCGGCGCCTTGGCTGGCACCGACTCCAAAAATAATTGATTAGGTATTGCAAATATTTGAGTATCAATAATTTTGTATATTTTCCCCAAAGTAATGAAAAATATTATTTTCAACTTTTGAGTTTAAGTTTGTACATACAAGCAAAGTTTCGAAGTCGGTTTTTATTGTAAGAATGTTTACTTGTGTAAGATTACAATTTTACTGGCTTAAAAAATGTAACAATTTTAAATGACAAAGATGAGGTTTTTGTCGTCTTCAATCTCACAATTACATGACATTTGAGTCGGGACATCAAAAGCTCGAGCTCAATAATATTTAGGCCGCACTTTTTCACCAACCACGACAGGCGAGAAAGTGCGAAGACAGCGAGAAAGAGAAAATAATGGATGCAAAAGATCGCATTCATTAATATCGAAGGAAGTCAAGTACCTATCGTCTTGCGAAGGATTAAATCGGCTTTTTTCTCTGGACAAAGCGGCATTATTCTTTCTCGCGAAATCCAACGAATAATTATCATGCGCCGGAAATAGTTACCGCACCGAGCCAAAGGCAAATGAATGGGGAGTGTGTGCCCAGCAAAAATGCTGCGTTGGAGAAAATGTGGTAATGCAAACGTTTTCTCGGGGAAATTCTAATTTCTTTTATTCCGACTTCTCGCGAGCTCCGTCCATGTGGATTTAATAAGAGAATTTTTTTTTTCTTGAGTTCCGTACCGCATTTCTATTTTTTTCCATAACCTGCCTCTCACCAATTTTTCTCAAGTTCATTAAATATAAGTACATTTTTTTAAAAGTTTTAGTCCGTATTCCGTAGACACGTAATTAATTCAAAAGCTTTCGAAAACGGTAAACTTAGCAGATAAGAAACAAAAAATTGATCTTTTGATACGAATATCATCGTTTAAAGGCTGCATAGTGAGCGATCGGAATTTTAGGTGCATAAGAATGAAAGTAGTGAGAAATAAAAATATCAAAACGTATTATCAAAGTACTGGTAAGTAATTCGTATGTTTTTCGTTAGATTTTAAAGGTAACCGATCATTTAAAAGCAACGGTCGAAGCTCGGTGTGTCTCTCGGGCCATCGGCATTGACTTGTAAATTGAACTCGGAACCATTAAGGTGCTCTCAGGGGTCTCTAACAAATGACGAGGATCTCTTGCAAGGGATCGACGTGTAGGGGAGCGACGCAAAGTCTGACGAGCCTCCAGTCTCATCATGCTGGATACTTTAGCCAGCCCTGGTGGTAATTCCAATTAGCATTAAAGTTCTATCAGCAGTACGACGGGAAGTTAATTCAGTCCATTTCCAATTAATCTTCGAATGGCTCATCGTGGATGATCGTGAATCATCAGGAATTCAGTTGAATATATTGCGTGGCGTATGAAACGTTTATCTCCAATATATTTGTATTCGACATATCTGTAACGGGCGTAATTGTGGACAACAAATCGTACAGTCGCGTATGATCAAATGCGCGTGTTTCCACGCTCACCGCGAACGAGTAATTAGCTTTGTGTCCGATAAATACGGGATGAACCAAAATAATTCGTTGATCTGCGGTCGAGCGACGAATCAGCTACGGTCTCACTAGGGAAGCGGTTGTTATGGTGGGGATGGCCGCCAATGGTCGGGTGCGAATCGAAATTTCGAATGTTTGAAGTTTCGACGATGTTAAATTTCGAAAATGCAATTTTCCGAAACGGCATTAGATCGGGGAGGTAAGGCTCCGAACGCTTAAGTTTCGAAGAAATAAAATTCCCAAAACGGATGTATAGTAGACTGTTTAAAAAAACATAATTTTCTATTTTCGTCAAAACTTGCACAAGCGCGATTTGGTCGTCTGGAATAGTTTAAGCCGCCCGTGGCCGAGAGAAAGTAAAAGTATTGTCCAACCGGATTCTCGCGCGAGCTACGCAATTGTACTTATATATTATATAGGTTTTCGGAATTCTGCTCGTTGGAGACATTGGTGTTCGTAGTCGTCTAAGAACCCTCATGGTTTCAGCATTAATATCAACTTTGAACATTCGGAACTTCGATCCACATCCCAATAGTCGACGAAGCTTTCACGTTTCTTGCAGTGACATTTTTTTCTCGCTTCGTTGACGTGCTTCTTCATTAGATAATGGTTGACATGTTTCGAAACTATTTTATGGTTTTTACTAACCGAATTTTAATCCAGAGAATTATTTTTGATTTTAACGATTACTTTTTTATTTTCTCTCGCACGCAAGAGCCCTGGGCAAACTGTTCGTATAATCGTCGCACACCGAAGTGTTATCCATCGATAGCCGAGCTTTTGATGTAATTGGGAATCAGAAACAGGAACGAGAAATTTTCCGATATCCCCGGGGGCAACATCGTGTATTTGACGTTTCCACAGGCACGAGCTTTGAATTTCAACTAGCGCTGTGGCTATACGTTGCAAAATATACCTCGTAACCGATTGTCGTTTAGATGATTAAAAGCGTAAGCCACCGAATTCAATACCGTCCTATTTCGCTTCTTATCAAATGCGATGTTGCGATTATTTTATTAATTCGTGTTTCAACTTTTTCATCTTGATTCATTTATTCACCCTAAAGAATATCATTTCACCCTCAAAAACAATTCATTCTATTCAGGGGGGAATTCATTTTACCCTACAAGAAATTCACTCACTGCAAATTTGTTGAATCAATGCTTTACCAATAAATCTGGAACAAAGTTAAATGTCCTCAAATATTTTTTTCCACTTTCAATTAAATATCATTTGATCAAAATTGACCTAAAAACTTCGATTCTTCCACGACATCAAACAATACGTCGACCCAATAAAATCCTTCTTTCGCTCGATCAACAAAATAAAAAACTCACGAAAAATAAAAATAAAATTCGGATAGTTGGAACATTTTTATTTCGATCGAAGAAAGCTTTTTATCCGTACGTATGTCGCAATCCGTCGATACAGAAATGTCGTCGGTATTCGAAGGGGAAGTTTTCCGGTCGTTCGACGGCGAACGAACATCACGCAAGGAACACACGAGACGGTGATCCGGCTTGCGCGCATCGGTGAGACATCGACCCCGCGGTATCCGCGTGCTTAAAAAAAAAAGCGTATTCTTCAATGTCCCGCGAAATAAATGGTTCGCCAAACGGGATGTCGTCCCAAGAACGCAATTCTTTCCTTCGTCATGCGACGCTCTCGTTCGCTCTCGCGCGTAGCGATTGCCTTTCCTCGTCTCTGTTGTTCCTTGGCTCGTGCAGCTTTTTCGAACTAGTTACGACATAGCCCGCGGCACGAGATCGGAAAAAAGCTGGTCGAGCTTTCATTCCGACGTACTCGCATCTATCTTGTCGTGCACTCTTGCCAGGACCTTACGAATCATTCGAGCTTTTGTTTCACGATCACGGAATGAGCAATAGGACTTGTTTATTGGCCAACTGAGGAGAAAATAACTGGTCAAGAGGGTGTTCATGGACCCGCACATGATGGGGTTCCGTATTTTTCAAATGAAAAATTTACATTAATTCATAGTATTGATTTAATACAGTGATAAATAATTTAATTAAGTAGTTGATATTACTAAAATTGAATTTAATGCAAACGAGTTGCTGTTCTTAGAACATGGGACGACTGTGATATACAGATAGACGGACGGCCGGACAGATCGACCGGAACCACAACGGTTCCTAGATTACTACGGAACCCTAAAAATTAGCATATTTTGTGCCTCATCTTGAATCCTATTTCATTGAGGTGAAAAAATCGAGGATCCAATCACCAATGATAAGACGTTGGTTAAGTCGTTGAGCTGTTTCATTTACAATTTGTTCGGAGCTTTTTGCGCTACCTACAACATGGCGTCATACACTTTTACTAGAATCTCACTAAGAACGAATCAATTATTTAGTTAGCAGTACCCAATTTTTATTCAGGGAGATTTCTCTCTAACTTCTCTGCTAACTCTTGGCTTTGAACACATTCCCACTTTTTGTTAGTCGGTGAAACAAGATCCTTGAAAAAATTGGTTTATCTCCTGCCCGGTTATTAAATGTGTTTATTGTAAAGTAAACACTCGAATTGTTTTGTAGCAACGACATAAATCGGCAGCTAAACTTTATCGCAGTCGCGAGCGTGTCGAGTAGATAATTGAAGACCGGGGATGATACTGCGGAGGTTTGAACAAAAAAAGGTCCCACACTTTCTTGTTTTCAAGCTTCTCCGACCACCTTTTTATTTCCGTTGCAGTGTTCTCAGTATGTCCGTAGCGTCATTCTTTTCCGCGCGGGGTTGCAGCCCCAGTTGCCGCGCTTTGATCTGAATCTCTGAGTGGCGGCACTCGACAAGCTCTTAGCTGAATCTAGTACACCGCGTGGCACAAGAAGTTCGTTCCTCCTTTTTGTAATAAAGGCTTTCCTGAGGACGCGGATACTTGTGAACACGAGGGAAGAAAAAATTTGCCGTTTTTGTACGAGTTGCGGTCCAGCTTGAAGTAAAAGTTCATTTGCGATCCGGAAAAGAAATCTTTCGATGCCCAAAGATTTAATATCTTAATACTTTATTAAGTCGTACTTTGTTTTTCAATATTTTAGTACTTTATAGTTTATTACTCAATACTACATTGTTACAAGAACATCATGACTGTTATAATAATTCATTATACAAACTTGAAATGCAAAAAAATGCTCGACATGGCAGTCGAATATAAATACCTATATGTAGGTGGAAATAATATATGGAGTAAATATCCCCTGATTTGCGCCATAATATCTCCCCAAAGAATGTTCAAAAAAATTCGAAATCAAAGAAAACAGGCATTCTGACACTTTCAAAATTGTTTTTAACACTTCAAAAGGTTTTTTGGTATCCTGGGTTTAAAAACATCCTTCATAATTTTAGAATAGGATTTTTATTATCAATATTAATTTGACAAATGCTCATTTATCAAAACTATTCTTGGACTTTCTCGGGAATAATTAACCACCCCATTATTATCATTACTGAAAATAAGAAAAATCGCATGGATTTTAAAAGTGAATCTTTTTTTCGAATCAGCGCGTAGTTAAAGTTTAACTAGAAAAGTTAAATTAGAATAAATTTTTTTCAACCGATTGAGACGTCGCTTTCAAAATTCGAGACCCGAATAAGAACCACCCGAGGATATGTAAAATATATATTATAGAGATATATATTTAGAGTCAACCCCAGTGGAAAGTCTTCCTCGCGCTTAAAGCTGAATGAATTAGCATAGATCGCATAAATTACCGTACTAGATGCTTGCAACGCACGCAATCTGAGACCCTTGCAAGATCGAGACCTCTTGCTCCCGCGCGACAGCGAGTGCCGCGTGTGTCAAGTCGCGATAACTCGGTTACCAACTGCAAGTATTACGTCCTAGCTCAGTCGTCCTTTAACCTTAACTCAGTTAGAAACCCCGCGGGGCTACGCATAATCGTTCGAAACTTGCAGACTCCTCGTTTCGGCCCGTCAGATCGCATGGACCATATCAGGCGTAGCCATTGCGGCTTACCACATAAGCTGTAGGCATTGAACGCGTTTATCTCAAAACGCTTGGTTAACATCTCATAAAAACCTTTTTATTTTTTATGGAATTTTTATGGAATCTCCAATTGCGTTCAATGTCAATGTCGGAGAGCTTAAAATAATCTGAGTTATGCGTAACGCCGAATAAATGTTAACAGAATATAAACGAGAAACCTAAAGACATGAGATAGTGTAAATATTTAATTGTATTATTAGTTTTGTAATATTTAGAACTGTAATATTTTGCTTGATGATATAGGTTGGTCGAAGTTATCGTATACAGGCCGCTTCGATGATTCTTGTAAGATGTGCTGACAGCGAATCGCATCGAACCGAGAAGATATCCCGATGAGAGTCATCGGGAGGCGGAAGTTGAAAACACAGGGATTCGATAAGCCCACAGAGAGCTCTCAGTAGACCGAAATTAGTTTGAAGGAATTAAGAAAGTTTTGGGTGCAATGGGTTATTAAGGTGGAAACTCAATTTTAACGAGAGGACGACCCAGCTGACTTCTTTGTACCAGAAATAAATAAATAAATGAATAAAAGAATAAATAAGTATACAAATATATCTCCTGTCCACAGTAGACTACAAAAGACGGCGATAGTCAGAACGTAGAGAATCATTAGCATATTGTTTAACATAATGAAAACAATCTCAACTCTCGTCTGCTAGGAAAACGAAAGAAAAACTTTGCCCCGGAAATACGATCGTATGAAATTGTAGTACACTGCTCTTACCGTCATTTGCTTGGTCAACATTATTTTTTCTTCTTTCAATCATTTACAATTTTGTTGACATAAGAAATCAAAATAAATAAAATTAGAAAAACTATCATTAATCTTTATACACAGACTACAAAGTTGTTAACGAAGAAAATAGAGTAAACTTATAAATTCGGGTTTGCAAAACGTATGAATATTCATCGAGGGGTTGGCCGTGTTCTTCTTTTCGTACAAAGATTCGCGGCTGGGGAAGCTGTGCTCCGCGATCTTTGATGATAAAACGGGAGAAGGAGATAATTTCCATAATTTGCCTTGAGACCGAGGCAACGCGGTGCAGCGTTTCTGCAGCATTCACAGACGTTGCCGGGTGAGAGAAAATAACGTGAATCTTGGCGCAACTTCAGCGCCACCAGGCAGATCGCCGAAGTTGCTTCTCAGTGATTTGCGCTCGACGCGGTGTATTCGCGGTACACAAATAGAACCGCTAAATCCGACGACACTAGCACATGGCGGAACTTGCTGTGGGTGCAGAGATTTTCGGGCGAAACGACCGCCAGGTGCATTCTCGACCGAGTCTCGCCACCACGACTGCCACTGGAAGGTGAAGGGGGCGGGGGAGAAATATAAGCGCGGTCTGCCGCAAGTTCATCGAGCTTTCGCTTCGCTAATTACTGCCACCACACTAAATGCGCATGTATATTTATTATTATTATTATTATTATTTTTATTATTATTATTATTGTTATTATTATTATTATTGTTATTATTATTATTATTATTTTCTTTTATATATGTGGGGCATTACGCCCCAAATCAGATAATCCTCCAAAACCCGATGTGGCTGATGATTTTGTTTTAATTTTTTTTTGGATTCCCATTTTTCAATTCGTTGAAATTTTATTTCCTAGATACTTTATCGAAGTTGGGAACCTTTTGACATAAAATTGGAGTGGGATTCCTTTTCCTTATACTAAATGTTTTTTTTTATTTTGAAAAAATTTGATTTTATCCGAAATTTCAATCATATGATAATGATTTCCGATCCAAAAAATAGAGGAATAAAATTTATCACGCTACTCTCTTATTCATGCAAAAACACATATTATTCGATTAAAGTTCCCAGATATTAAAGAATCGAGGGTGTACCGTACAACGTACAGTAATTCAAACTATCGTACAGCTTTTTTTGCCTCCAATCTTGAAAAATCCTCACGAACGGAAAATCTTCGAACTGGAAAATGGATGGAGTTCGTAATATCGTTGGGGATAAGCGAAGTCGTCTAGAGAGTGGCAGTCGGGTCGTGAGGTGATAAGAAAAGAAATAAAGAACAGCCGGTGAGTTGGCGATAGAGACTACGAGGCAGGGAATAAACGTCGAAAATTTTTCGTGGAAAACACGAAAAGCGCACATAGCGAAGCTTGCTGCCTTACGAGCTTCGATCTAGTCAGTTAGCGAAAAGCTTCTTTCTTGAGAACGACACGGAGAACGTTAAGCAAGTTGGAACGTCGGGAGAATTAGTGGTTGTAAAAAACAAGTGAAATTCCGTTAGCGAGTGGAAGGAAAGTCCGTACAAGCGGCGGTACTGAAAGCTCTGTGTGGCATCAACACTGGATTTTCGCACGAGTTGTTCCAATCATTTTTTGAATCTTCTGTTTCCGAATCCACCTCGAGTGGAAGCAAACAAGAAAAAAACTCCAGGCTGGAGAATGTAAATAAACTGCATGCATCGAAGGAAAAAGTGAAACGAATAAATAAATGAAAAACCGGTCAAGATCGGGTAGGGCACGCACATAATAGGGTTCCATGAGTTATTGTTATGATAAGCAACAGCTATTTCCCCTTGACAATAAATATCAATCAGATTAAAAATATTTCGTATTATTGACACGCATACAAAAATTAAATTAAATCGTATAAAATCTTCACCGTAACTGGACGTCGTTTTCTATTTTTTCTTTTTTCAAACTTCTTTCTCCGATCGAATAATCAGAACAATATAAAAAATGAATATTAACAAGGAATAGTGACAACATGAAATTATAACTAACAATAGCCACGATGTAAATTTTAATCAACGTCCTTACACGCGTTAGCGGAGAAGCGTATGAGTTGGTTTTGGGTTCGTGTTGCATTGTTCGAGAAATTACAAAGGTGGAAATCTACGTAGTAATGACGTATGCATCGAGGATTATTGTAACGAGATTGCTTAACATCGTTACCGAACAGCGAAACCGCGATGTAATTTGAAATTGCCAGGACTTGCTGATGAGAAGTGTTCGTTTGTTTGTGTGTGTGTGTGTGTGTGTGTGTGTGTGTGTGTGTGGGAGCGCAGAGGGAAGCTGCGGAGCACCATCCAGCCTACGGTATACATTAGAGTTAAGTGAGTCTGGTACAATGTGCGGAAGACAAATTATACTCGGGAGCTCGGGTTGGTTGTTACGTGATCCACGTCCCTTGCAGCTCGTCCCATTCGTCCGTGTCTCTGACAGTTACAATAGTTCGCAAGAGCCCGGGAACTGACTCCATCGGTAACGATCTATAGTACAAATTAATGCTCCCTATATAACGTCAGACATACACAACGGATTACGTTGAGATGATGCAAGCGTCAGATTCCTTCAATTCCAGTTTCACATCCTTGAGCCTCTTTGATGTGTCATCATTGGAACTCTATATTCGAAAGCTTTGAATCCATCGGATAGATCGCAACGTAGTTTGGCATCATTGGGACGATTGACAGTCGACGATGGCAATAGTGCGATGGTTATATTTTGTCTGGAAAATTTGGTGGAGACTTTGAAGGGATCTCCATAATTTTGTCGGAGGTAACATCTCCAGCACGATTTATTTACCACCCGTCTGAGTAGGATACATTCATCGTCTCGTGTATTTATTATAAATTGGAAGTTTTATTATGTTGGAGTTTATAATGTGAATTTATTTATTTATGTGGTCACTCAATTTGATTTAATTAATTTGTAATATATTTAGTACATGAAGATCATTAAGTATTTTAATAATAAATCTATTCGTTTTCCCGAAACAAAACTTCAATTAGCGTTCTCGTACATTTTTACTATATTTTAGTAGAAATATATTTCTACGAAAAAAAACTTCATTCCCAAATTTTGCAGCAACGCTAATTTAATTCGAGAGATTTGAGTGTTACGCTGGTTGTTTGTCGTATGGTTCGAACCATCGTGCCGGAAACCCCGGCTCGAAACGCGACAATGGACGAGAAGGAATACGAAGAAGAGACGGCGCAATGTTGAAAGTGAGGACCGCGACAAAACCCTCGGAGGAACTCCCAAGAGCCGTTCGTGTTGCTGGGATTCTCAAAGACAAAGTCAAATTGCGACGTTGAGACGAGGAGAAACAGACGTGGACGACCAGAAGCGCAAAGGCACGTGCTATCAAAGACTCGGCAAATTGCTCAATCAGTCGAATTAGCGGATGGGAAAAGGGGCGAGGAAGAAAGCGAGAAACCGAGACAAGATTGGCTACTGGATTGTAGAATGGTATTGCCCTGATAGCGCACAATCGTCTGATACTGGAGGCTATATGGTAGAGAATGAGAAACGTCTTTGTTCCTGTCTTCGAAACGAAGACGAAATCGATTCCTTGGTCTCCATCGAAATGTATACAGAAATATATATTCAGGAATAATAATTATAATAATAATAATGATAATAATAAGAATTATTAATGATAATAATAAGAATTATTAATGATAATAATAATAATAATTATTATGATTATAATCATTATATTATTATCATTTATAGTTACTGACTATCCCACGAAATTGAAGCCGCAAGAGTCCCAAAAGAGGTACAAGATCGCAATGTCTGATTCGGGAAAAGTCATCCAATTTACAATTTTTATTTCGATAAGATTGGGAAAAACTAAGTATCATACATCTTTTAGTAGCAATAATGTTTTCTCTAGAGCCTCCTCAGCTCGACGAATAAAATATTTCCGAAACGATTATCCGTCGACGCAGAAACTGCATTCCCTATGATAATATACTTCAACAATGCTGGGTGCAAATTCTATTAAGCGTGTGAGGATAATTCCTAACTGTGTGAACACCACACGAATGTCTATTGCGGTGACTATGCGTTGCGTAACCCCATGTACGCTGCGGTTTAAGCACAGTAGCGATTCTCCTCACTGTTGCTGTCCGTATGAATGTCAATATCATCACCGCAGGTGTAGAATAACACTAGCCGTCTCCCCGGTGCAAGTGGAACTACACATACCAAAACAATCACGGATACGGGTAGATACAGTCGAGTCTCGGTCTCTACCGAGAATCGTAGACCGTAGATTCGTGATTATCACAAAAGCTTGATCCATTAGGGTGGGGGGACACTCCGTGGCCTCCACCACTTCTTATTTATCAGCAGTGGAGGGCCAAATTTATTGCCAATCCAAGAAATTAAAAATAATGTGGTTCTATATTTCTATTTAGAATTGGAATTAATTCGTAACGGCTTGCCAGAGATGGCCTGGATAAGATATTTTCCATGTATTACCAGCGCCAAATATTTTCCGTAACACAACTGTCAGTAGGCGTCAGTTTCAGTATATATCATTTGGTTGGAGCGTGAATAACAACGCTTCGTACTTTATCGAATATGTCGAACTTTGTTCCGGATGAATACTAACCAAGCGAGATAAAATTCTCGTTCGTTTCGTGATGAGGTTGGCAATGATTTCGGCCCCGAGCGCATCGGCCAATCAGAGCCAGGGACGGATCGACCAAACAACGCAGCCTCGTTTACCATTGAGTTTCATCAGTTCTCCTGGTCCAGTTGACCCTCACGCGACGAGACCGCTTCCCCCACTCTATTGGAATCGAGTGGGGGCACTCCGTAATATCGTTCTTTGTCCTCTTATCGCGCGTCGGAGCGCCGAAAGCGCGATTGTACGGAGAGTCGACTGTATTCGACGTGCAGAAACCTCTAACACGAATCGAGATTCGAGGGAACATTTACGGAGTGATTTGTTACGAATAAGATCCACGGTGAAAACATCCAGACTAACGGTGAAACTGGGTGGCTATGGAGAACTGGAAATCGTAGACATAGCACCACGGCCAACCTCCGGCTTGAGGGCTTGAGGTATCGATATCGCAACTCTTGGTCACGTATCCGTCAGCCCATCCATTCTGTTATGATTCGGATCGATATCTGCTATCTTCGCAGCCACACTTTACAGTTCGCGTAACGTGTTATCGTATTTGCTGGAAATGACAGTTCGAGCCCCTCCCAAACTTTAAATAGTTGGAATTTTTTTGTACGGGGCGATGCAAAGAACGACCCCTACGTTGATGAGCGTGAAGAGGGTAACAGGGGGGACGTTGAAGGGTAGAGGTAGGGTCGAGCGACGTCGTAATCCGGGAAGTTTCGTTCGGTACGAGTGAAGCAGGGTGTCATCCCCAACTTTAAAGGTTAATAACACCTAGAAAAGGTAGAGAAAAATCATGCTTTGCTTTCGAATAAAACCCGTGTGAACTTGGCATCTCAATAGTGGGCATCTAAAGAAACTATTCATTTACTTATATCCCCCATAGTTCTATAGTTACAGCATCTCCAGGTTTTTTGACTTCCAAAGCCGCGAAAACGTTTGTCGTGCGTACTTCTGCGAGATACGAAGCATTTTAGCGATAATTCAATTGATTCAACCATAGAATCAATTGTTAACCATTATTTATACAAAAATAATCCATTCACACCTGTGAAGTTTCAAATAAACTGAATCGAAAGTTTATTTCATGAGGTTGAGGACGTGCCCGGTTTTAATAAGCGATACCACAACCCGCACAATTCGTAATTCAATGACTGTTTTGGGGAAAATATTTTCCGGTCGGTTGATCTCCGGGTTCGGCACATATCATGGACAGCGCGCTTGCTGGATTCAACTCCGTACGACTTTTTTCTATCAGGCTACCTCAAAGCGAATGTTTCCAAGGCTTGCCCTAACAACCTTGAAGCCTCGAAGGACTCAATGCGCGTAGAAATAGGCCGCAACCGCGACAGATGTTTCAGAGAGTGATGCAGGACTTCATAATCCGGTTGCAACAATGTATGCCAATATATTGTTACATCGCAACACCGTCCCTCGTTTCACATGCTTGTCAAACGACGGCCATTATTTGCAAGATATCTTATTCACAATATTATGAAATAAACCTCCGACATTCCTAAGCTAGAAGCAAAACAAAGAAGATGTCTACCAATTCTAGTTTTTGTTTGATTCACGTCCAAAGTAGGGATTCTTCCCCGCATCACCCTGTACAACCGACAAAAAGATTGTTAAACGTTTTCCACAGCTTCCAGGGCGAGAAAAATTCAGTTACATGGTGCTAATTAACTTTGTTTATTGAAACATAATCAAGACTGGATAGCTCATGAATAATTCTACTGCTTTCAATTTCTCAGAAAATTTGTGCCTAAATAGTTTCTGATAGTGAACAAAGTCTGCGTCATTTCCAGAAGCCACAATCAACCCCATCGTTAGTTTGATTCTTTGTAAAGCTTGAAATCTGTGACGCAAATTCGTCGTTGAATTCACGCTCGAAAATCCTACAGTAGTGAAGGCGAGATTGAGCATACTGTATACATATATAGAAGAAATTGTGCATATATCGGGAAGCCTGTTGCAGAGCGGGTAAGTACTCGCTTCTACTTGTCGGATTCATGATCGTAAAGCTTTCGAGCCTTGGGACTGAGGAATAGGGTGTGAGCGAGGGCGAACAACCTGCCTCTAAGCCGAGATACGATTGGCAACTCACAACTTTTCGTTTTTTTTTCCGCTTTATTTTTAACGAGGTAGGGTGCTTTCGTTCAGAAGACCGACGAAGGGTCGCTTTTCCCTTCCTCTGGCTTCTTCGCCACCGAGAAAATTAACAAAATAATTCACATGCCATGACTCACTTTCAAAACTGCCAGACGTTCTTCAACCCTCTTCCCTCGCACTCTGAATTTACACGGCCTGACTCGAACACCCTTGTTACCGCACACCAAGTCGTACGATTTTCCACCCTTCCCGTACTGCCATCCTCACGCTTTCGCACCCCGATCCTTCGTTCGCTCTGCCACGGCACCCTCGATCTCGTCGAGCGTAAAAGGTTTCGACAATAATTACAACCGGTTTGAAGCAATTTCCTTACATTTCTCGGTTCTCGTTAACTTGTCGATGAAACAGCGCACCGTTACGCGTTTGGTCGACGACTGGTATTGGAGAATAGTGATGAGGGGAGAGAAATAAAATTTTGCAAAGACTCCAGTGGCTTTTGTGAAGCTTGCAGACTGATTTTAATTTCATCGTTGGCGGTGTCGTGTGCGAAGGATGGCTTATGAGCGTCTGGGCAATGACTTTTGTTTTTTTCTTACTGTCACCAAGTACTGCGGAATTATTCTCCGCTGGCGGGAAAAAATTGTAGAGCGGCCATCTTTCCAAGGGGGCTATCGAATAAATTTGCTGATAGACTCCTCCCCGAGAATTCGACAATGAATAATAATTTCGGATTATCTTACACTCTTATGACGTCAAGATAACTTGTGGTTATTCAATTTGTAACTTCGAAAATCAGCTTCGTATGAGGGTCGATGAAAGTGAGATTAAAATGGTAATCCGAAATGCCGACAAGTTTTGTAAAACGTGTTATCGATTGATATTCTGGAAACGAAGATATTGGGTCGTAAGAGTGAAATAAAATCGTCCCTTCGTAAAGTTCACCTCTAGCGGAACGATTCAAAGCCTTCGACGTAACGCTCGGAAGTCGTATATAAAATGGTCATACGGGAAAATCGATAAATCGACCAACTGCGATTTCTCGTTATTCGAAGAGAACGTTCGACGGTAAGCAATTTTATTTCGCGGTGAAATTCCGAAGGAAGCATCGCTCTTGACCTGATTTCTCGTCTATTCATGCAGATCCCATTAGCGGTTACATGGCAGCATTCCAGATTCTTGATATCTCGCAGAAAATATACCTACTCCAAAGCAAACTGACCCGCGGTGGATCGTACACTTTGATAAAATGATCTAGGGCGGGCGTATCTGCAGAACAACTTGAAATTAAACACAAAAAAAAAAAAAGAAAATTTCACCGTAGAATTTAATATAAGTGCGACAAAAATAGTTAAACGTGTGATTCGTGTTTTTAAAGGATCGTAAAATGTAAGAATCGCAATAAAAAATGTTTTGCGATAAACGTGACTTTAAAGCCTTTTTATTTGAACCAAGCTCGTCTCTACAGTTTTCAAGAATAATGAAAGAATAATGTCACTTTCTTCAAGATAAAAGTTCCTAAAGATAGTCACTGCAATGCCTGATAAATTGCATATTCGGATCATGAAATTTGACCTTGTAAAAGTGTGGTTTGTGCATCTTAGGTAGGTTTTACGAGTGAAAACACTCGAGTAAGGATGAATCCGAAGCTGTTTACCGTATATTATTACGCTCCGGTCCGTTACGTTTAGAGGATATACATATTACGACATAGCAAGAGTAGCTCTCGAGACTATATCACTCCCAGCTGGTTTTGGACTTGATTTTCATTTTTATCTCGAGGATTCGGTAGCACTCCGAGTCTTCATGGCTTTTCATTATTATTTATAGCTTATGACTCAAGTACACCATAAGCGGTAGTTTATCTGGTACCACATAAAGCTCCATATATACTCGAATATATTTACATAATATGCGTACCCAACAGTACGAGCTCCATCATCGTTACGTTATTTCCCGGCAAAACGGATATCCAGTCCTAACATGTAATCCATATACAATCTCCGTAAATTCAGTAGGCTCTGATGAGATTCCTACCTTTTCCGTATATTCCGAGAAGATGAGTTTCCGCTGCTTTCCTATTTCCTTTGTCGTCTTCTCGTCCCAATCCCATTCGATGTATTCCGACGTTCGGAATTTGTGCGTTCGCGAACGACTGTTCAAATTCTTGTACGACAACAAACGACACACGTCGTTACTCAGATCCGGTAGACGGTTCTCGCAAGCAACGCAATAGTATTTTTGCTGAGGCATATCGCTGAACCACGAATTACTCGTGACGTTTGTTCGTCACAATTGTCTTTTGATTCACTCAATCGAGTCCTGATTTGTCAATCAAATGTCTTACGAATACGATTCTGGAATCTTTGAATCCGTCGATTCAAACGATCAGTTGGAGAGTGGGAAGATTCTATATTCGGCACATCGATGAATATTTGTACAGTTTGCACGATCAATGTTTCAATATGTGAAGATAATAATACTTGGATAGGATGTTACTTGCCAAGCGATGTTAATTCCCTTAGTCCCAAATTGCTTTGGGTGCTAAGGATTACTGAATCTTAACACGATCATTTTTTTTTCACATTACTTTGGCGACGGTTGAACATATTTCTATAGCTATATTCTCAAAACATTCTATCCAAGTCTTGAATATATATGAGGAAAAAAATAATCGTACGAAGATTCGATCTTAATTTCCTCAATAGCGTGGACCAAAACAAGACAAGAAAGTAGATACTATACAGTGTGGAAGAATGTGTAACGCAATACGACGGGCTCCACCCGAGCGCAAAACTCGTCTGCGATTTTCGCGGTAATTCGAGATACAGTAGATCAGATGACAAAAGAGCCACTCGATACAGCCATCCTTACAGCGGGAACTTGTGTTATCCAATACTGGTACCAAAATAAGGGTGCCCGGGGCATAACGGCGTAACCCGGCAAAAATGTTCCTCAATGGCTATTACTTCAGCGGTTGTTCAGCGATTTTTCCAAAAATATACTACAAAATTGTCCACTTCTTCTTCTGCTTGTGTGAATTATCGAAATAATTGTCCTACTCTATTTTTCTCCGATTCTGGATTCCATTTAAATCCTCTCTGTTCCGGATCCGTTTTGCCCCGGTCTACCTCGCACACGATGAATCCTGGACCACACTTCGCGAAGAATGTGATCCGCTCTCGGAAACGAGTCTGTTCGGCCCAGAACGAATCTATAATCCTGATTCGATCTTCCGGTGCTGCTTCGAAAAAGGGTTCGTTTCACGCTGGCCAATAGCTGTCGTGTGGTCAACGTATCAAGGACTGAACTGGGAAAACGTATAGCGGTCAACAGGATGTAACTAGTGTACAACGGCGGGATTATTCGCTGTTCGGATTTCCACAAAAATGTTGAACGACTTTGTTCCGCCTCGGGGAGCTTACGGACGATGGTCGATTGCCCGGTGAAACTTTAACGACCGCTAATTGCGAGCCGTTCGCCCGGGAGTTTTGCGACCTCCACCTGCCTGCTGAGGAGTTCTGACCACAACCGCCACGACTGCTCGGTTTCCGCGAAAATGTTCGGAGAATTTTATCCACGTGGGTTCGGATCCGTCAAGTTTGATGATGGAATTATAACGGAATATTCTTTTCTCTAATCGTGCGACTCAATCCCGAAGCAGAGAAGGGGTCGAGGGGAAAGATTGTTTCATAATTGATGTTTGTCTGTTGCGTTAGGCGCAGCAAAACGAATCTATTTTGTTGTTTCTTGCTGGTTTGATAATGGTTGCAGCGTTCAATGTGAGGTGAGGGAGAGCCTCCTAAAATTATATATTATCTCTCGATCGTGGATGCAAAAAAATGTTGAATATTCATAACGAAAACAAGAATAAGAACGATCCCCATCTCTAACCACATTGTAGAGTGTCTCTTCAACTTTGATGGTCTCGTGAAGTTCATGGTTAATTCTGAACATGTATTCGAAAACCAATCGAAAACAATTAGAGAACAAATTTGTGTTAGGCTCGAAGTCGTGGGGGTCTCGATGAATCAGGATATCGTCTTTAAAATGCTTGTGGGACTTAGCATTGAATAAATGGCTCGATTAAGAATTCATGATTCTCGTCGTTAGTCGTTCGAAAGATATTACCGAGTGTTAGAGTAGTAAAAGAACATGCGGAAGAAGTCTTCGAGCCTGGGGTGTTCGTTAAGGAGACCTCCCGACCCTCGGAACATGGACAGAGATCCAGGCACTGAACCATTCTGAAGACCTGACAGCCCCAATTCCACAACTAATTGAATTAATTGGGTGCTACGTGCCCAGGGTCTAAACTCTTCAATCACTTTTCGAGACTTTTACAATCCCCTTCGAGACCACCATTGGCTCAGATGGTTCATCAGAACGGCGCCATGCCACACCATGTCATTTCTACAGCGTCCCCAGACTCGGCTCATTCGGTCGTCCCCTCGTTTTTCCAACAAACTCCATTTCTTTATCGAACCCAATGTCACGTCATTGAATAGAAATCCGTTTCGCAATCGATTTCGTATTATGCAACTCCTCGTGCAGGATGTCGCTGAAAGTTCGTGGGAATAAAAAGGACGAGACTCTTCTTTCGTGAGCTTCGCAGGGAATAATGTAGAGCCGCCTTATTGGTATGTCAGCTTTGCTTGCGGACTTCGAGGGCTTTTGGAGCGACGACGCGCAGAGATAGTCTGCAATGGAGCTTCGAAGATGTCGGGAAACGTCACAACGCGAAATCCCTTCATTTCGAGGACAAAGGTTACGGAAACCGCGATACTCGAGTGAAGAGTAAGATAGGGAGAAGATGTGTGGGCTGCTGCAGGGCGTTTGTGTGGGCGAGTGTTGACACGGCCGAATGCGTGCGTTAGACGGTGGAAAAGGGCCTCTCAGAAGAGTATTTCGTGTGGACTGCGAGGTTTGCAGGGATTCGTGAGTTGAATAAAACTTCGTGCGATTCGCAATATCCCTAAAGGAGGGGTTCCCGTTCCTAGCCACAATCGCAAGTTGGCGGTTCGGCACTTCACGGCTGCATCATTCGTCAACAACAAAGCCGCGGGTACAAGACAAAGGTGAATGCCAAAGTTGTGTTCCTAATGGCTTTCATTGCATTGTTTTTCTAATCCTTCTCCAGCCCTTCGATTTTTTTGCAGCTCTTGCGGATCAGGGGATTTCTTCTTTTGAAATCTACACCCTATTTCACGGTCCAGAAAAATTGGCGAGAACTGTTTATGGAATCTTTGAGTCGCTTCAGACATTTTCCGAAGACAACTGCTTCAACGAACCCTTTTTTCTTGTTCTCCACTTCGAGCTAAAGTGCGTTCCGTTGTGTGCAGTTTTTTTGTACTTTGATAGAGCGTTTTGTGTCAACAATCGAAGTATTTAGGTCAAACGCAGCAATCGGTAGCACTCGGAACATTCGAACCAAATCCGGAAAAAAAAACAACGGCCGATTGTTATCTCATTGATTTCGTGTTTTTGTTCGTTTTGTAGCGCAGCAATTACTCGTTGAGTTTTAATCTGGAAACGATCGACGAGCATCGGAACTCTTTCCCAATGGGGAATCCCTGAATCCCGGAAGTTAAATCTCGCGTTTATCGCCCGCTTCGGTTATCCGGATCGGCTCGAGCTACATATCGACGGGTGACGTATGTTGGGTAGACCATTCTGCCCCAGCGAGAGAATCGCGAAAGCGTGAAGCGCAACGGGTCGAGCAGTGTTATTATTTCCTTCTATTCGTACGTACAAGCATGTGCATGTACGAATCGTCACGACGTCTGACTCGGACGCATAACGTTTTGTTGATATAGTTGTTAATTATTGTATTTGTGAGTAATGCGCGACGCTCGGAACACGCGAACTGGTTAGATCCCTCGTTCTGATGACTACCAGACATTCAGCAACAATTTATGTGCCACCGACACCATTACCGGGCGAAATATCCAGGTCGCAGCTTCGGTAATTACGTAGAGCCAAGATGAGCGCCCCCTCTATCTTTCTTCTCCTTCGAGATCCTTCTGGACTTTCGTATACGGCGAACTAGAGTCACGCGATTCCCAAGTTTTGTGCAGGCACGGAGGTTGTTGGAAAATAAGAGAATAAAAAACAATTGTCCTATGGAAAGAAATAATGTCGAGTGGATGACTATTTTTTATCTTCGAGTAATTTTGAAGCGTAATTTTTCAGATGTGTTTGCGACGATTTAGAGGACTCAACGGGGTCAGTCGATTCATTCCGAAGATGCGTTGCACATCTATTACTTGATATCCGACTATTCAAGACATGGAGTGCGTTTTAATCTTGATAAAATAAATTTCGCTTCATCGGTTTCTAACGACAGTCTGAATGAAGGAAATACCTCCGATAACGAAACGATATAGTCAAACCAGGAAGGTATTGAAATAAGTGTAGAAAAATGAGCGAACCTAGGAAATTTTATTTAATAATCGCACTCGCTAAAAACAAAAATCCAAGGTAAGGCGAAGCACAATCGCAAGGAAGGAAAGAAGCGAGTAGTCCTTCGAAGGATCAACGACCGACCTCGAACTCGACGATGCACAACCCAACCGCGTTATAATACGCGAACCGACGATGAAACTGGGCCGAACGGATATCGGTTAACCTCCGCACAGACGGGAAAAACGCCCGGCAGTGTGGCAAAACACGATGGAGTTTCTTGGCTGGTCCGATATTCGAGACACGAGCGTGGGGTCTTCGCGGTGGGTATGCGATTGTCGCGCCGTATACCAGCGCTCGAAGCGAAAAAACGATAAATCTCGAAACGATGACCCGTCTGATCGGGAAAACGTGCGACGTGACGAAAATGAGGCGAGAGTGGAGAATTCGAAAGGGTCGCCGGGGGTCAGATGGGAAAATAGAGGTCGTGAATTCTCCACGGTTTGCAGAAATAAGTTAACCCAACTCTCCGGACGTGGCGTTGGTTTTGCCACTGGGCCTCGTCGAGGAGTTATCGCGGATAACCCGACGACAATCTTTACTTTTCCCATCCCATGGAGTACCTCGTGCCATCGCGCGCGATGAAGCGTACGTGATTCGCAACTGTGATTTTACCGGAATCTACCGCATAAATGATCTGTCCCACACAAGGAAAAATCGCATTTCCGTTCGAATTAGGCGATACGTGTCGCTTCGGTCGCTTATTGATGGTTTGGGGATGTGTGTTTTGCTGATTTTATATTGGGAATCAACCACGAGGACTTTTGAGCACCAATTTTGACACGAAATCGATGCCATTTCTCCATTACGGTCGGCAAATGATGATCCCCTCCTCAGGCTGGTTCCGACTTGGCACAATAAATTTTGAATCTTTGGGTTGTTTTCGCCCGAATCTCGAAACCGAAAAAAAATCAGAATGGATAACGTTTGTTTGGTTACGTTTCAGGCACTATCCTATTTATCCAAACTGTGTTGACCCAAGTTGACGTTCACTGAAAGGACGTCAACGGCGAAACGTACTCAAGCAGAGCATAAGAACATTCGTTGAACTTCATTCACCTCGGACGTAAAATTATTGATCTAAACCACTTCAACTCCTTATTTCTTAACTAATTCTATATTCTAACTTCAATAACCTGACGAAAATACTTCACTCGCGATTTTTTAAATTTATAATTGATATATTTTTGATTATTTATAACTATATCACCGGTGTTTATTCGTATCGATGGTGATGAGGGACACAATCGTATCGTACGCGAACACGCGACGAACTGGCGAACGACCCGGGGCCGTCGGACACGCCGGACTATCGCGGTACTCGCGGCATGGTGCTCTAGTATCCGCTTCTTACGTATGGGTAGCTAACATAGAGGCACGTCGGACCTACCCACGCGAAACATTCGCGAGACGAACGGTGTGTTGTACGATCTCAGGCGTTGGAAGACAGGGCACGACGCCCCTTGTCTTATAGCTGAGAATAGAGAGCCAAACACTGACTCCCTGTACCCGAACAGACACACACATAAACGGATGGATATAGATATATACATAAATATTCATATATATCCTCAACGGATACAGGATTTTCCAAAAACAATTATGTTTATCTCGTGCTTTATTTGTGTCGTCAATTGAATGAAATAAAATTAATGGTAGTTGGAGAAACTATTATAGGAATCCCACGAAAAAATGGACGTAGCGAACATGAGTCAAATATTTTATATATATCTTTAAAATAAATATATGCATATTTGCATTACAGGATATTTTGAAAACCGTCATGCTTCTCTAGTACTTTTTTCCTGGGCGTCAATAATGTGAGGAAATGAAATTTAAATTATCAAAAGATTTATCTGACAATTAAAACGCAACGTCAATAACTTGGGTGTTGCAACAAAATTTCATTAGAATTGAACAGGTTTTAAATTATCTCGCATTTCGTCGAATCAGCAATTAAACCCAGATTGCAAAAAAAGAGGATCAGAGAGATAAAATAACTCTTTGATTTCGTACTGAAAAACAATAGATGAGGAATGAATTTAATCAGTCAACAGTTTTTCGTTCCTTTTTTCCATATTTTCCTTCTTATTTACAGAAAATCATAGATGTTGGAAGTTACACGATTTAGATAGTAAATTTTAATAGCTTCGAATGTAAGAAAAGATTATGCATCTGTGCACATTTTGGTACAGCCTGTTCGCGTGTATTGCACGAGACTAGCTCGAATATGTGAGACTGCGAACGGTTATGCGGACGTCTAGCCGTGACCGGTGCTCGACACAGCCACGGTCGCTCGCGAGATAGTTTCGGAATTCCAAGCCGAGAATATCAACTTCGCGACTACCTTTAATCCGCGTCTTTCACCAGTTGCGCGCGTGCACGGTCTATCGACCCTCGCGAGAGTACTAGATGACGGTAGATAAAGAAAAAGTACCGAATTTTGGAGTTTTATCATTTAGTTTGGACCAAACGCTCGATGTTACGGCGTTCCGAGCTTTGCCGGTTCGCGCCGGTGGCGCCCCGATGCGGTGCCCGGTCGAAGTATTGGCGTTCGAAGCGCTGCATTTTCTAACCTTTGCTCGTTCTAAGCATTGCAGTTTCTAATTTTCTACGCCTACTCGGAACTTCGATCCGCACCCGCTGATGTGTTTGTTCGCCGGTTCGAGGGCCAGACTCGGATGGGCTGGCGGCAGCCACGTAGGCTGGATCGTGGCGTCGTCGGGTCGTTTCAAATATCGTCGGCAGTTTTCCCAAGTTCCCGCAAAGCATATCCACGTTTCCGAAGAGTATACCCAGCAGGTACATAAGAGCCAGACCGGCGCAAAATCCGTTAATTACATTTGCATCGCTAAAAGTTTTCTCGGTTTTCTGAGCAAACCCAGCAGCGTCGTCCAGCGTCGGCGCGTGCTGTAACTTGGGTAGGAGCTTTATTTTATTTGTGATCTTTTTATCTCCTTCCGACCTGGACCTTCGCACGGTCATGGCACTGCGGACTGGTAAATTTGTTTGATTAAATTGGCCGCCCGGGAACGTCGACCGTCGTGGCCATCAAGGGCTCGAATTATTTTTAATTTCAGTTGGGAGGCGTATAAGTACTTTTGTGTATACTTGGCAAGTGAGAATAACTCCGTGGGGTAACGTTAATGCCGACGGAAACTAATGACACGATCTTGAATTATATTTTGAAGAACTAAAACATATAGAGATATATAACCTATATCTAATAGATTTATATTAGACTGGATTACAAAAAAAAATGTTCTACTTTTTTCGTAGATTTATCCTTGAATGTTAGTTTTGGGCCCTTAAAAGGACCCACCTAAATTTAAAGCAACCTAGCTCATGCATGAAAGGTCGCTTTTCGATTTTAGTTTTTTTAAACAATTCTCGCGTTATCTTCTTAACTATGATATTTACAACAACATTTGAAAAGATGTCAAGTGGACATTTTTAAGGGACCAAACTGGCATTTGAGGGCACAGAAGAAAGTAGACTTGTTTTTTTATGAACCAGTGTAATCTATATGTTGTATTTCTCCGTTCTTTTGATTTAGTTCCTTTATTTCTACATATTCAACATTCTTTTACTATTCGAGTGAAATATTTTTTTCCAATTTTCAACTCAACATTTTCCACTGCATCAACCGATGGATTCCAGGTCAACGTTCGATACGAGGCTTCGTCAGCCATCGATGATTTTAATCAAATTCGAATCGATCTTTCTCTTTTGTGTTGGAACTGTAAAGCTTGAAATATAATATTCTCTGATGTTTTACATTCGCCCACAACATATTGTTTTTTTAAATTCTTTTTTTTTACGTAACATGATACAAAAGTTCGAGAGTGATGGAGTATTCAATAATTATTATTCTATATGCTGCTGTACTGTGGGTGCTTTTGTGTAACGCAGAATTCGGCTTTCCATTTTCCTTTGCTCTCGTGCGAGCGGGATTTTCATTGCAACATATCAGCGCAATACCGAAGTAATTGACGTTTTGACAGCCAATTTTTAATTTTCACATAAATGAAATCACTGTTCCATTCATTTCATTTTGATTCATATGCCGAAACAGTGTTTCAATGAGAATTCCTGTTTTTCAATTCGAACAGTAAAATATGATACCATGAATCTGATTGAAATGAAAAATGTCTGATAAAAAAATTATATCGACTTTTCATAGCGTTTCCTGTACTTATTAGGTTTCTCGCATACAGCAGTATTCTGCAAAAATGCTAATAACAATGAAAGGAAAAATATAAAAATAAGAATAACGTTTCGAAAAAATGTCGACAACGAGGAGGAAGAGATTCCAATGACTCACCGGGAAACACGAAATTGGATATGGCAGCGTCTAAAACAAACGTAGTACCCAGTTTATCTATTATGTTTCACGTCGCATCTTTAACTGACGAATTCTTTTTTCCACTCTCTCGAAATTATGCTCGTACGCCATAAACCCATCCAAACTGCTTCCCTATCTTATATTATTCCTTCCCACTGTAAAATATAACGGAAGTACAGAGTTGTATAAAAAAACAACACTCGATCGGGTACTTTTTTCTTTACAACATAATCGCACCGCGGTTATAACCTCGAGAAACCATTCGTCCATCGCAACTCTGTCCAGAAGGAGGAAATAAAATTTCCCTCGAAGCGAAATCTCTTTTACAACCCTCCACGATTGTAGATGCAGTAAAAACTCGCAGCGAATAAAGTTCGTACCGATCGTCCATCCGTGTTTCCGGTTCCGTTAAAATGAAAAGTAAAAATCAACTTGGATGTGGGCAGAAAAAAAAATGTTTTCGCGATATTCGACGAGCTGGATTATACGCGATATCGAAAAACCCGAGCAGCGGAACGATGAAACGGAAGTATTGAATTTCGAGGATAAAAGAAAGAAAAAGATCAAAGAAAAGCAGCATCGCTTCCGACTTAATTTCGGGTCACTAATTTTCTCCGTTGCCGTTGACTCTACGACGACGTCGGAAGATATATCTTCGTTCTTATTTTCACACGTGACGTCGCGTTGGAACGGAAAAAAATAGTTCATTCGGTAACGCGCGCTCGTCGTTGCGAGGCTACGCCGCTCGGATGACGTTGCTTGCACGCGGAACGGCTACTACCCGGGTTCTCCCCGGGTTACCGTCTATCTCTCGAGGTCGTAAAGTTTCACGGAGCTCTACCGGCGAAATTGGGTCCCCGAGGTAATAGCGAGATACGATTACGTTGGATGCACCGAGGCAGCACGCGAAAACTGCGGCTTACACCTTGGATATACGTCTTCTGCATGAAAACAGGAGGATTGCGACGGTGAAACATCAGTTTTTCCGTCGTGCCGGGCGGTTCGGACGGAAATTTTTTTGAAAAATGGAAGAGAGA
Organism: Sussaba pulchella; assembly: GCA_963971145.1. Classification (NCBI taxonomy): domain Eukaryota; kingdom Metazoa; phylum Arthropoda; class Insecta; order Hymenoptera; family Ichneumonidae; genus Sussaba; species Sussaba pulchella. Next base: position 13,715,894 of record OZ020168.1, read on the forward strand.
TTCGCGTTGGTCGGATGAATCGCGTTGCCGCTTACTCCGAGCGAGGTGTGAAATACGAACGGTTTTCGCGTAGAAAATGTTCGTTTCGAGAGTGAAGATTGCCCAATCGGGGAATTTTAGGGGTGAGGATGGAATTTCGGAATTTTTTAAGTACCGATGGTGCGAAATATCGAAAATGCAATGCTCCGACGGGGTAAGGTACCGACAGTCCGCGACACCGACCCGGTAATGTTCCAAAACGGCGAATTTAGAAAATGTTACTTTATTATTTTATTATTATAAAATAATAATATTTAATAAAATAATCAATTTTGATCCGTCGGGATTGAGCTGTTATGGACTGAGGAAAATTCAGCAGCCAAATTACGGAAATGGACCAAACGAATTTTCATTTTTTTTCGTACCATCATTTATTTATTTCGCATCGTTTGTTTCTGAAGTTTTGTGCTATCGAATTATAGCGAGGAATGTCCCTACATCAACCCAAATTTGATTTTTTTTAAATCGTCCGCGACTACGATCACCGAGTGTTAGTCAACTCTTTTCGTCGTCGAATTTTCCGATTCGTTCTATTTCGATCGAAGAGTTTGTTAATTCTTTCGTTCTTGGTACGAAGAGTAGTGCATGATTTCCGTACCCAGTTTCACAGTGTGCTAACACGAGGGGCGTTTGGTGCTCGTGTCAAAGGGCTTTTTATTTGCTTTTCCGTGAGCGATGGAAGGGTCGAAGAGGTCGGATCGTTTTCCTCGGATATTCGAATCCAACACGGGGGCTGTTCCGACGTCGGGGTATGGTCGGTGCCACTCACGACGTGGCATACCATAAGCGATTTCACGCTACGGTTGGTCGACACGTGCAACGTGTCTGCTTTTCCGGAAAACTTGAGGCTGACACGGGTTTACATTCTTTTTTTTTCTCAGACTGTTCTGCATCCCCGTCTCAGGATCCGAATCCTTCACACTTTTGTGTAGTATTGCGGGCAATGTTAAAACGTCCGCTAGACATTTTCGGATCAAACGACGATACAGCAGAGTCGCGGGCAAAACAGGTTTTTCACATGGGGGTATGACGCACCCCAACAAGTTCAAACGTCTGTGACCAGCACATTATTTGTTATTTTAACTTTTAAACAAATGCCGGTTACTCTTTGAAACTTCTCAAATAAGGTCCAGAAGGTTTCATTAACTTTTTCGAATCTCAGTAATCGACGCGGAAATTATTATTTAGAAAAAATTTTACGACGAAATGGCGCTTGGAAGTGTGGTGAGATATGTCATATTCCTAGTGCACAACAAATGTAAAACGGACACTAGTTGTCCCGCAGTGAATCATCAGAAGCTGGGAAAATGGACCTCTCGCTCTATGATTTTATGGCCCAGCTAGCGCACGGTTAAGCAGTGACTCATCCGAGTAACAGCGGCGTGAAATGTTGCACATAAACCGCGCACCCACCACCGTCTAGCTGCTAGCTAGGTAGGTTGTGATATTCGCAAACTTTGCTTATCCCTCTGATGCCTCCGACCGCCTTCGGGCAGGGCGTACTTTTCGAGTTATCACACGTGTTGGTATATTTTTTTTCGTAAAAACTGCTCGGCCCTGTTTATTGTCGAAAGATCGCTTTATGTATCGGTGTTTGTCGCATCGCTAGAGTGCGCTTGTTGCAAGAAGAATCAGTGCAAAGCCAGAATTGACAGCACAAACACACAAACAAATATTTCTTTTTCAAATTAGAATTAGACTTAAGGGACGCGTCAATTTTTCGTATTTCGGTTTTCATGAAAAAAAATGCAGACGTCATTGTTATTACTTTTCGGTAATTTTCGTTGACTTTATATGAGTACATTTCTATTGTTTCTTCGACGAAAATCAGCAATAAGCGTTAGGAAGTAGTAGTAATGATTTCTATAATTTTTCTTTCGTGAAGTCCAAAACTCGTCGTAGCAACAGATCCCGTAAATTTAGTTTTGAGGAAGCTTCTATTTATCACGATAAGCCATATAACTGAATAGAAAAATATGTGTTCATAGTTACGTGTCTGCTACACTATCCAATACTTCAATACCGAAATAGTTCATCGACAGGTTTCACCTGACTTACCTGCAACAAATAAGCAACAAAAAATCAATTAAATAAAAATGCAAGCAAACAAAAAATAACGAAAGAGAATTATAAATCGGTTCTAAAAATAGTGTTAGATAACCATAGACATATAATTGTATACATAATACAATACGCTCCCTTGTACTGCCTGGAAGCTTTGTTTAGGTACTTATTCATACGGCTGAACGTAGATCATAGAACTTGTCGATATCTGAGAACGAGACTTTCAAGGTTTCAGCCAATTTTTTAAATCTGTTTTTTATTGGATTTCTCTCTCGCTCGCTAACTTAAACTAATTATACTGCGAAACACGTTTTTATTCCAGTTATGACGAAACAGCGGGACGAAACTTTGCGGCTCTTAAAATCTCTCACCATACCACGATAATTAATCCGTGATTATTATTGAGATGAATTTATGGAAGTTTCGCAGAAAAAAGTTTCTTTGTTCCGCCGAGATGGATCTCCACATCCAAGGGTCAGAGAACTGCGGTACAGAAGACTTTATTCGTCGGAAAACTTTCATCGCGTCGGTTACTGGCCAGAGGATGTGCATCCCGTCTGGAAATTTCTCGAAGTAATGCTACACGAATGAGCAAAGGTACCACAGCCTTCCTCAACCTCCCGCATAGCCGAGGGCTCCGAGATACGTATTTAGGTGCCTCATTTCAACGACTTCCAACTAACTTCGTTCATCGCGGAAATGCATTCTTGCCCTCCTTTGAAGGCTCCAAGGTTTCCGCGGTGACACAAGAAGAGTTAAGACACGGCGACGAGTAACTCGCCTTCTGCTTAATTACTCTACTGCAATACTGAAGAAGTTTTTTCTTCTTCTTGGATTTTAAATAACAAAAACGACTGTTACACCACCAATAGGTCTGTGATTTGTAATAGATATACCAACCTGATGGCAATAAAAACGTTAAAGTCGATGTTCATTTTTTTTTTCTTTCTCGTTCTATTTGCCATTGAATGGTATTCAATGTAATCCCCTTCGGTCGGCTCTTCATAATTACATGGGATTTGCGGCTTTCGAAATTTGAATTACCTAATAATTATTTCAAGCGTCATTGCATCCCCGTTTTATCGATTTCGTGATGTCGCTCCGGTCGTAGCCCTCTCACCATCGCATCCCGACCTCCCCAACCCTCTCGCCCCTCCCGATATAGTTGATTAACCCGGGGGCTTGTTTATACCGCTCATCGCGCGGGTTACTCGCATCGTGGTAGTGGTAAATCCCCGGAAATTTAATATCGCCGGCCCGGCGCGTGCGAATTAGCACACGTTGGATCGAATATTACTGCCCATATATATGACTTCGACTTGAGGTACAATGGATCTCGTCCGTTGTGAGATCTGGCACGCATTGTGTCGCGCGCTCTTGTTCTGTCCCTCAAGGCGCTGGGCGATTATTATTATTGAATCGGCGCGAACGACTCTCACATACGAGAATCGTCGGTTGAATGGACGAATAAATCTACGATCATGTGGGATCCATGTGAATCTGGGAACTGACTTGGAAAAATCGATTTTTTCAAAGGTTCTTAAAGATTTCGGTAAGTAGGTTTTTGTAGGCAACGATTTTTTGTTTGTACTAGCACTTGAAAAAGTTATAGGCCTCTCAAAAGATTAGTATCCAAGGCCTTTGACGGTACTCAAATCTAACCATTCATTCAGATACAGAATCGTTTTTGGTAGCAGGGAAAACAGATTGCTGTGATTTTTTTAAGTTCCTCGGAAATCGACAACAATTAATCTACCATCAGTTATAAACCACTACCACCACCACTTTGAAATCGTTTGTAGTTGTTTGTTCAAATTGTTCCATGTGACCGCATTATTCTGGAATCCTTCATGGCCACCATATCCAAGACACGGTGGTTCCATCACCGGGTTTCCGCCGAACCAACGGAATTTAACAGCCTCTTAAAACCGTACATCAACCTCGAAATCATCACCACGAAATTCTCATTTAAACGGGAAACGTACGGGCGAGATATCATCGTCGAAAACACCCAGGTCGGAATTCAACGTCCCATCCCAAATGTCCGTCACTCGACAATTCCGTTTAACATCCGAGCTGTGAAGTTCGGCTGACCCTAATCGTCGATGCCCGGCTACATCTACAAAGAGCGATGCCCATGCAGCATCGTACCGCCTCATGGTCCAGCAATCGTGGCAGCTGGAACGCGTTTGATTAAAATCCATTAATCACCGAGTCGTTTGGGGCGTTGGTTTCGGAAGGCTTTACGGTACTTACGACTCTTTGTATAAGTAATAAAGTTAGCGAACGGTTGAAATAGTTCTTGGTCATCGTTCTTCATTCTACTTTACTCGTTGCGCGTTTGGATATTCAGTATTTATTGGGAATTGAAACTAATTGGTCGAGTTTTACCAGAGTTGGCGCATGTAGTGCAGCGCTAAATATTTTCCGTAAACAGTTGTCATTAGGCGTCAGTTTCAGTACATGTCATTCGACTGGAGCGTGAATAACGACGCTTTGTACTTTATCGAATGTGTCGAACTTTGTTGAGAATAAATTTTTTTTGGGGGGAGTTGTACTTCATTATTTTAATATGAGAAAGTGCTGCTGAAAGTCATCGTATTTTAGTGGAAGTTTATGGTGACCATGCTCTAGCTGATTAAACGTGCCGGAAGTAATTCGCACGTTTTAAAAGAGGTCATTTCGACTTGGAAGACAAGGAAAAGTTCGAAGATAAAGAATTGGAAGAATTGCTCGATAGGGACCTATGTCAAACAGTTTAGGAATTGTCGTGATCGTTAGGAGGACTTGTCGACGGTAGAAAAACACCTCAAAGACATGGGAAAATGGGCCGGAATACTTCGAAAGACGCGACAAAGTGATTTTGCAGCACGTCAAAGCTCGTCCGCACGTCGCAAAACGAGTCAGAACATACCTGAAAAGCTTAAACGGGAAGTCCTACCCCACCCGTATACTCCAGACAATGCTCCTTCTGAATATCACTTGTCCCGATCGACGATTCATGGCCTGTCCGAGCAAGCAGCTTACTCCTTATGAAAAGTGCAAAAAATGGATGGATTCGTGGTTTGCATCTAAAGACGAATCGTTCTTCCGACGTGGTATTCGTATCCTACCCGAAAGATAAAAAAAAGTAGTAGCTAGCGATGGGCAAAACTTTGAACAATATAATTTTTCAATTCCATTTTAAATTAACATTTTTTAAATAAAAAAAATCTCTACGAATTAATTTCAACTCCCAATACAAGGAGATTGATTATTGTTATTTCATTTTTCATATGTTTTAATATTTCCATTTAGTGGCTTTCGACGTCGAGTCTTTCTCTCTCCTTTTGGCTTGATTAAATTAGGATCGGGTTTTTCTTCACTCCGACTGTGGACGTGGAAGTAACGAAGGGCAAAATAATCGTGGTGTCGAGGGTGGCTGAGAATTCCGTTTTCGCATGCCCTTTGCGGGCGGCAAGGATCTCACTGGTACAACGTTTGAAACGTCGGTGCCACAACCACCAAGAGCTGCAACCGCGTATACCGCGCGTGATTGAAGAGCCCGAGGCTAAACCGACCATTGCAATTTATATTAAAACCGTGCAGGCGAGCCGTTTTATTTATTTTTTTTTCGTTCGTATCGTGCCCATGGAAAAGCGGTGGGGAAGACTTAAACTGTGGAAAACTAGGATGAAATGGGTGGTTGAAAAATAGATGGAAATTTCAACGGTTTACTCGCGTATGTGCGAGTAAAAGTGGTTGACGCGGTAACCGCACTCATAAAACTACGATTATAAATGCGGTATGGGCAAAGTTGCGCATACTCGTAAATGCGTTTCCTCAGTTCGTAGATTTGTTTTCGGCGGAGCGGAAAAATACGTGTGGTGTTGATTGTCCACGCAAATTAGCTAAGGCAAAAACGACAGCAAGCGATGGAGATCAGCGAAAGTTTTATGATTTTTAGATAAATTTTGATGCGATCAAAATAGCGAAACTGGTAAATGTACGGGACAAGTAACATTTTTTACAAAAAAAAAACCGACTTCAAAACTTTTCATCTATGTTAAATCTCACGCTAAAAAGTAAAAAAAGATTCTTTCAAATGAAAAAGGGACCACCCTCGAGATATAGCCGATTCAATAAAAAAAAGAATCATTGAAGTAAGTTCACAATCGGTAAAAATATCGCGTAACATACCCACAGACAGAATAACGACGCATAGATAAACGATCAAAACTAGATAAGACTGAGAATCGTTGGAACCCGATCCACGTCTATTTCCCGAGAGATGAAGATGATGAAAATCGTAATTTCTTCGTGGATTTTGAAATCGAAAGCACTGCAAATGTCCGTCGACCGGCTCAGATGGGAAATACGAAGATTCCGCGTGTCTGCGACTATGCAGAATCAAAGATGGTGGACGTAGAAGGAGCAAGAGAAAAAAAAACGTCTTTCAAGCTGGCATGCGAGTGAAAGTGTCCCGTGGGCTTCAATGGAACGACGTACGGTAATGTCCTCACGGGAAATTCGACGAGCGAGTGACTTTACTTTTGTTATTTTTTCGCGGATAGTCCGCGTGGAATGAGATGTGTTGACCGGTCTGTTCTCATGAAAATGAAGTCGACGACTCGTCGCCGTCGGTGTCCACAAGCTCACGATCGACGGAAGAAGTTGAACGCCGATTAGGTACGTGACGTTCATCGAAATAGAGTTTCTACCTGAGAACCTCACATTGACTCGGCTTTTCCATCACGGCACCCTCGTGTGCCGTTCGTTTTTGCACGGAAAATCGAATTTACGAAGGAGAAAAGGTCACGTTGTTTTTTTTTGAGGCTCGGAACCTTGTTTTCATTAGCTCTTATGTCAATGTACGGATTTGTCGATGGTGTTCCATACCCGGTGGGTACCCGGGTACCCACTTGCAGGAATTTCTTGGAGGAAAACATTGTTTTAGGGCAATTGATTCATTCGGGAGTTTGATAGCTGGCTAAAATCTAAAGGGATGGCCAGAAGGCCTTTCGCAGAAATTCAGACAGTTCAGATAATTGATAAGAGATATTGACGGAAAAATCGCAAGTAGCCGTTCGTCCATGTTTGACGGGCTTCAGCCCCTCCTTCACCTGTACCTGCTCACAAGTTGAAATAGAGCTGGCAGACGGCTTCAGATACCCAGTGTCGACCCAAAAGGAAGAAACGAAGAGCCCTTGATCGATATATAATGGCTATTGTAATTGATACTAATTTTTATGTGGCCTGATCCGTATTTCTCGTATGGTGGACGACTATTTTAAATGAATTCTATCAAAAGTATCTTTGACAGTTGACAAGTTAAGGTGCGACGACCCATCCAGATCCAGCTAAATTTCTCCAAAAAATGTAGACTATAGACGATAGACTTTCGACGAAAAATGCTCAGGTCGGTAACCGGGTATTGACATAAACATCAGAATGGAGAAGATCGCAGAACCGTGAATCTCGTAGCTCAAAAGTTACATCAACAATGGACGTTTTACCGCTAGCATCGGTGTGCTTAGGAAGTTGTGGTTCTAACATCCCGTCTCGCACGCCTGAGCAGCGGTATTCCCGTCCCGCCATCGGGCGAAAGTTAACCGAATCGAGGATAAGACCACACGCGGAGATCCAACTAATCGAGGAACTAGCGTCTCCGGGAAACAACCCCTGTCTCCGGTGCCACCACCGCAAGAACAAAGACAATCTCGAAGCTCTTGTAGAGCTACCCGAAGCAATTTGATGGTTGGCTACTATACGTATAGGTAGAAACCTGGAACCTCGGAAATTTGACCCTGCTACTACAATTCTGAAGAGACCTCAAGGGAAAGATCCGAGACCGCCGAATTCCTGATCTCAACCTTCGTCAAAGACTGGCTTTAACTGGCTCTGGCGCTTCTGACACTTTTGGATACACATTGTCGGAGTAAGCAATCGCCAACGATATCATTACATGTACCATTTTTGAGTGAGTGCCAGAATTGGAAACGAGAGAATCGATCGGATTAAGAAGTAAGACTTACGTTGATTTCTAACTGTGCAACTCGTCAGGTTTGAATGTTACACACTTATTGGCAATTGGAATTCGGCGTAGCGATTTACCAGAGATTGTGTAGACAGTACATTGTTCAATTCCATTTCAATTAATTTTTGTTTTAATTAACGAATGATGCTACGAATAAGTTCCAACTCCCAATAAATTGTCTGCATCCCGGTGTATCAGATCCAGCTCTAGGTACAAGTATAGTTTACTGGACACCTAATTTGCATTTTTTTTAAATTGTGGCGTGACGAGACACACATGCACGGAATCCGTATATGTATTCCCGCATGCAGTCGTCCATCCTCGTCGTTGCATATCGGAAACCGCAGGTGAACACGTTCGACAGTCGGTACTGATTTCCGGGTTGCGGCGACGATCAAGAGTAGGGAGAAGGGCCATTCTATATGGCTCTAGCGCCGGCTGCATCGAAAATCCCCAGGCTCGCGAGAAGCATCGGTCGCACGCGTTATCGACGATCCGTGCCGAAGCCAGCTCGTTCGACAGCTGACAAGCGGATTGAAAATGTTGATTGGCGTTGGGGATGATTCGGCGTTCCGACACCGGCCGGCACGACGCGGGTGATGGTTTGATATCACGGGCAGAATTTCAGCCCACATTCGATCGTCTACCTGTTTGGTAGTTTGCCGCCTATTCTATTAAACGTCATTGTGGTTAACCTTAGCGGTTTGGCGGACCTTTTGTAATCACGTCTACGGTATCTCCCAGGCTCTGGTGAGCTTGTTACGATAATTTGAGTTATGTGACGCGTTGGTGAAAAGTGAAAAAAAAAGTTGGTGAAAAAGACCCAAGTGAAAAAAAAGATATGAACTACAGTGGGACCCCACGAATCAGAACGCGCGGAAAAAAACCATACCTCACTCCTGCGTTTCTCCGCCGGCCGTGAGAGTATAAACAAACGCCATGAGACAAAAATCAATGCCATTCGAAAATGCACCCGCGACTGTTTTTATTAGACGTTTGACGTTTTACGTGTAAAATATTGTAGGCTTGGGATATTTTGAGATACGGCACTGCCAGTAGGCATGGTTCGGATTTTTTCTGTTACCTCTGTAATCGGATTAAGAGAGCTGATCTTTTCCGATTAGAGAGGTTCTACTGTATATACGAAAAATTGACAGTAGTGGACATATGTTTTTGTAAGCAAACTATACATAATCCGCAAAGAATCCATACGCATAGCTCGAAACCCGAAGTGACATCTGTCATTTTTTTACATAAACAAGTGACTTATGTGTACGGATTTCATAAAAAAGCGCTAGCCCTGTTGTCCTAAAGACGCTGGAAGTTCTCGAACGGAAGTCTATCATGCATCGGTCAGACAGCTTAATCTAGCTTAGCTTCGTTCAGCAATACTGAGCCCCTTCAAGCGAACATACCAACGAATATCAGTTCCGACTGGGAACTGAGATCGAGACGGGTAGTAAGCACGGCAAATCGCGTTTCCGGTATTTGTATTGACAGGATATCATCACGCGTATATCGAAATTGATTGTCTCAAGATCATAATTCTAGAATTGCGTAGGTTACACAATTCCCGAGTGTTGCGTGCGGGCTTTGCACACACGAACGGTTTGAAAATTGTGAGCAAGTAGCAGCAGAAATTGTTCCGTGTTGTCGGAATCCTGCGAATTCCAGCCCAAAGAGACTAATCCGTTCTGTCATATCTCATCGGAGACCGTCACACAGCTACGAAGTATTGTATTTCGTCAACTCCGAGAGCCTGTAAACTGGGATAAAGTGCCTAATGAAAGCAGAGTAGAGACCGAACTTAGTTGGGAGTTGAACGTCAATCCAATCAGTTAATGGCTTCTCTCGTTCTACCGCAAAAGGGTGAAGGGACTGCGCGTAACTCCGTCCCTCAGCTCGCTCTTCGCTTAGCAATGAAATGACTCTGTGATTAATTATTCTGTTGTTCGTACAAGATAGTGGCATAAGTGAGTTAATGGCAATAATAGCGATCAAGTTTGTGAAAGTTCTATGCAATCAAAAATCGTTAAAAATATGTCCGTTTCCTACTCATCCTAGTGAAAATGAAAAGAAAAATAAATAAAAACTCATAAGAAATAGCACTCTCCAAGTATAGAACTGAGATTTTCTGAATTTCTACTTTTAATCACAGAGAAGTCGATGGAATAGTTATATCCACATAAGATTTAAATTCAGATGTTATGACGACAGTTATTGAAATGAAAGACTTTGAGTGTTTGGGATTAGCAGCAAAAACATTATAGCTACGACTGCGTTGAATATTCCAGTATCTGGGCGGCAACTACGTTGGAAACCATACTTCCATTATCCTCGGTTTCCGGAAAACGGTTTTTGCTCAGCGAGAAGGATGCGGATGTGAGGATGGCCCTTGCTGGAAATTCTCACATCCCAGAATCCGGGCCAGTAGCGCTCGTACGTTGTACTACATAATCGCCTGAGGTAATCGCATCGCGGGATTGAACGAATAAGCTATAGTTTCCGTACCCCATCGAGCTAACCCGGTAGATATAGTTACAGGATCGTTGGGGTCAAGTCACGCCATGTGCGCGTGGAAGGTGTTTCCCCACACTTTCCGGGAAAATTGCTCGCGTTTTGGACGACCCTAAATTTAGTACTCAAAGTTGTTACACGTGTAGAACTCAGCACCGTGCTCGACGGAAGTTGTTCGGTACGTGTCTTTGGGAGCATGTCCAGTATTTGTAGGGCTCTGTTCTGTTTTCAGCCCACAGATAACTAGTTCAGGAAATGTGTGATTGAATACAGTACATCTCTTTCAAAAATGTTTGAGCCGTATTGCGATCCTTAACTAGCGGTAGAAATGTTGGTGCAACACCCCTAAAAAAGAATTGAAGGACTCAACTGACGGTCGATTGGACAATTCAACAGTAAATCGGTCTAACCAATTGCTCATAGAGTGCTAACCAAATAACCATCGCGTTGGTTGACACAATGGAGGAATAACGAATGGCTAATTTACATTTTCCGTTTACACGCCGAACTGAATTTTGTTACCCAAATTATATTTCCCTCAATAATTGACTTCTGTCATTCCACGCAACTATAACATTTACGACCAAACTGCCTCGCGCCGTATGCTATTAATAACTTATTTCAGACTCACCAGAAACTCGCCACTGCCAAGACTTTGCTGGGATCCAGCGGTTGGTGTTCCAGCGAGATCGGCGACGATGGAAGTTGAGAAGCTTCTTCTGGTTTGATGATGACAGCGGTGGTTTGGCATTCGTTGCGTCGCATAATTCGACACGTTAATCTCGTTCAATTTAGACGTCCATATTTCCACTTCCTTCTTCGGCGATTGGCTGATCGTCCGATGTTTCGTAAACCTCGAGATTCGTTCCGTTTTCACCCAATCGTGGTTCGGACGTGGCTGACGGGTTATAGTTTGCAGCGATTTCATCGCGTTGAATCTCGAGAATCCGTCCTCCATCGCAGCTGCCCAAAGATGATCGGGCAGATCGCCCGACCTCTGAGTCTCGACGGATTGACGTTCCGACGAAGAACCGAGACCGGAGGTCGTCGGTGTCGCGGGATAGTATTTTCTGTAACCGTCTTTGGAATCCTCCACGTCGGTCGGATAGAAATCATCATCTCGGGATTCCAAAGAACGATTGTTATCGTGAAGATTGATCGACGAACCGATACCCGTTGATGTCGTTGACGTACGGAAAAACTTTCTATCGCTCGCCGACGTCCATATCTCATCGTTTATCGATGAGCCAATACCCGTCGACGTTGTGGGGGTTCTGTGACGGGAGATGGGTTCAGATGTAGGTTTTTTTTCATTCGCACATTTCATTAGCCTATGTATAGCGGAATAGCGAGACTCTAGTGATAAACCGATAATGAGACACGATTAAATGGCACAGTTGAAAACGATTGTTGACATGTAAATCTGCGTGCTACAAGCCTATGGCTGTTCGGGCGAGATTATATCGCGTCCCACACGGTACCATAATATTCCCAAGCGGCTGGGTCTTGCACATGTAAACTGTGTTTCGGTCAAGTTGCTTTCTGTTATGTTCCGTCATGCAAATGCACCCTAGCAACAGCCGCGGAATAAACGTCCCTCGGCTAGAACGCGAATCGATAATTGATCCGGATCCGCACATAGAGTCCGTTGGTCAGTTGTTCAACGACGCAGAAAATATTCATTTATGATGGTCAACCTTTCCGCAAATACTCGTTCCGCGCGATGGTACGATGCACGGTAACGCATCGGATACTACGCAAACATAAGCTTCGAATGGTGTTTTCCAACCAAATGCACGTGACCGTGAGGGACGGAACGATGCGTTCGAACAGCCAGCTGGCAATCGTAATTTTGGCTTATGCCATTCTCGTGGTCGTACACATGCAGGCTTTTTACCGAAAAATATAATCTGCATGCATAACAAATACGATAAAAAATAAATGTCTCTACGCTAGATACACATTTTTTAACGAAAAAAACGACTTCCGGAATGCAATTCAAGGATCGACATATTGCGCCTCTAAGCTTTATGGAAACTCTGAGTCATGGAAAATAAGTTCAAGGCCGTTGATCGCGTCTCAATATCGCTCGTCGGGATAAACTACCTGTAGCTGATATTTCTATCGCGCCAGCTCTCTTCGGGATTGCCGTTGTACGTGTGATTACTGCTCGCATTGTTCGGCAATGTGCGGTGATTAGCGTAAGAGCATCTCTGGGGAAAACCCATTCCGTCGTCGAGCCCGGCAGCCCAGAGCGACTCGAGGGGTAGATCGTGGGCGGTGGTAACAGGGGTCGAAGCGCCTTTCGAGCCGTTTCCGGCACCGGCGCTACCGTGTTTCCCCCCTCCCGTCGTGGAGGGACACACTCTGTCAGCACCCTGGAGGACGCAGCACATGCTCAAGCTGCCAGAGCCTCCCGAGTCCTCCGCCGACCCCCTGGAACCGGCGCTTTGCAGGCAACCTATCGTGAGGCTTTGAGGCTCGCTTCTCGCGACCTCCAAACCTGCCGTTCGGGGGGTCGCGACGCCTCGCGCCTACCCCCAAATCTCCCCGGCCCTGGCACCTCGCCCCGATTATGATTGTCGGTGTTATCAATTAACGACCAATCGTGCTACGAGGTCGTACCCTTGTCGACCCTTCATCCCACCCTTTAACACCTGTTTCACCGAATTCTCAACCTCCTGTTGTTGAAATTCAATCACGCACTTTTGATCAAAGATTTTTTTTTCATTGCGTCGAAACACTGTGAAACCACGTAACTCCGGGTATTAGTTTGCAACAATATCGTCGTTCGTGCACAATGAATTTGTATTATCGATGAGGTCGAGTCCGCGCCTCGAACTTGCGGGGGGTGACAGTGCTCTGCGAAGGTGGGGGTGTAGGTCCAGCGTGCTTTTCACTATCTTCGGACGCAGGAATTGAACGAACTTCTTGTTATATTCTGTGGTTCTTCATGGTGAAGACCTCATACTGTGCGTTTTACCTGTTAGATTAGGAAAAAAGGTTTCAAGTATAAAATGTTCAGGTGTACATATTTGAACGAGATATTGCTGCAGGGCTTACTATCAGCTTATCGAGGCGACGGCGAAATAATGAGATATCAGGGACAATTAGACAAGAGTCAGATTCTGTACTGGGATCTTTGTAATGGGTGGATCAAATCGACGATGTTCAAAAAAACCTTGTTCGTCTGAGACATTGCCACATTTTGATCAGCAATCACGTTTTCTCCGAAGTGAAGGCTGATCATTGACAGACGCACGAGGCTAGATGAACGGAGCCTAATGATTCAATAAACTAATTTCACATTCTAATGAGGATAACTTTCTTGGTTCGCTAGGCAAATATTGTATGATCAGCCAAGTATATTGCTGGTGAATCATCTTTAATAAATCATCTCTTGCGTGTGCACCTGCCACACCCTCTCTTAATAATGAGGAAGAAATGTGACCCAATGTGATTTAAAGAAATTTTGCCATATTTCAAGACAAATATTATGGTCTATCTATTTAAAAAAGTAATATATTACGATTGCTCTAATTTCTCTGATAAAGAAAGTATCCCAATCGTTTGAGGCTCTTCTTTTATCCCCTGCTCTGAGAGGTCACATTCTAATAACTTGCACATTTTCCAAAGTCCCACGCTTCGCGAATTATCGATCGATGCACTTTTTCATTGCACAGCATTGGCTATCAACCAGTTTCCGAATTCCCAGTATTCAAAAATACAAGTAACGAAGTCTCACGTTTTTTTGTCACAGAAATTGCAATTTCCCCGCATTCCAGCGGACATTCACAATGCTCGGTGCACCGTACGCGCTATGCTTTTTGCGATTGCATTTGCGCACGCGAATTGTTTCGGTATGGCACGGAGAAAAAACGGTAACATTAATGAAGAGTAACGCGAATGGAGCGCAGCTTGTAGTTGAAAGCAAGAGGACCGGAGGGACAGAAACGGTAGCGCAATCAATCCATCGTTTTATACCAGCCCGCTTCGAGTACGAATTCCACCTCTACAATCCTGTCCTACACCAATTTCTTTGCCCGCGTGCGAGCCAACAGATTTTTTTTCTACGTTTTGTTTTCTCTGCAATTTAACCGACCGTCTGCTGGTTTTAGCTTTTCTGGCTTCATAATTTATGACGTTTTGAAACGTTTTACTCGAGTTTAGGCAAAAATTATCGCCCAATCGAGAAAACGAAGCAGCCCATATTCAATGTTTCGGAAAGCTTTTAGTTCGTTTTTCACATTTTATAATTCTCGGTGTAACATGTTTAGCATCCTCAATGTCTCTCTGCAGTTTCGAATAATGGTATCATGATATATCGAGAAAGATAATTTCGCGAATGCAAAATTGAATTTTCATGCCTGCAATTATCAAATGTGAATCGAAACCTGTAAATCTTCAACACCGATATTTCATTCAGCCCCTCGAATTTGAACAGCGAACAAAATGGATGAAACAATTTGGCATCTGGAAATCACGGCTAAATGATCAGCAATCACGACGAGCGAACGAACGATAAAGGGATTGGTTCTTCATTTTCATCTCAATCATGTTATTTCCATGAACCAATAGAATTAATAAAAAACCCTCGGATATTGACGCCGTTTGATAACTCATTTCCATTCGACGAAATAACGAAATTACATTTTATTCATAATCAGCTTGAATCCCTCTTTAGATTGGAATAGAAAACGTGTCAGCTTGCGTCGCCTCGGTTTACTTTGACATTGTAATTCTCGCAGTTGAATTCAGCCTTGAAGATTTTTTGAAGTTGTGTCTGAAGCACGCTTGGGCGTTTCGTTCGACTGCTTATATCGATGTACATCGTGTACACGCGTACACCGCCCTTCTAGTCGAATATCATCCACGCACGAGGCGAAGCAACTTCGACGTTCCTCGACTGTTAAATATTTATAAAACGTTTGCGGTTTATAAGTGAAGCGGTTGCATGTGGATGAGATCGGTTGGGAGTTTCATACTTGCAAAGCACACATTCTGGCTTTCGATAGAGCACGATGCTACGAGGGATGCCGCATATACGGCCTCTGTGTGATACAGCTCACGTAAAATCATGATTTCCATCCGATACATCCATGAATACATCGCGTGGGATAGGACCTCGCTGTGACGGAATTTCATCCCGAGAACGCAAGAGATTGGTGAAAGGAGAGGCGGTGATGAAGTGTGAATAGACGCTGGATTTCAAAACAGTTGAAAAAAAATGGAACCTCCTATAATTGATAATCTCGTCCGCGCTGATTGGTCTGGTCAAAGTGGACATTTTACTGTAAGTAATCCTGCTTTCAATCGTCATCTAACGCGGTATCACAAATCGAAAAAGTGAAGGACGATTCGGCAAATTTTAATTCTTTAGTAGAGAACCGAAAATTTCTGTGGTTCCTCTTTTAATTAATACTGTATTTTGTATTTTGTACTTTTTAAGTTGTAATTGTATACACAGTAATTTTTTAATATTTGAATGGAATGCGTCATTCGATCATTGAATGCAATTTGAGAGAAAAATGCTTCCACATGCTTTCTCCAGGTGCAATATAGAATGCGTAAAGATATGATGTCGTAAGCAAAATTTTCCGATATTTTATCCATGTTTTCGTAACACAATTCATTCATGGGATACAGAAAATCAGATAGAATCTGCAGTCGTGACGGAAAGAGGGTGCGCGACAAGAGGAAAGAGGTGGCGCCACCGTGGCGTGATAATTAAACGTTGAAACTCATATCGTACGCGATGGAGGATGACCCACATAGCTCGGCGCGAACAATAGCCGACATTTTCGTTATCGTCTTTCGTTTTTCTAGGTTAGCCTCGCCGCTGCCCCATCAACCAACCCTTCGCCGCAAGAAATTAAAATATCAGATCTTTTTCATACGTGAAAAAACCCAATGACTTTCTAGCCATTTAATTCTTTGAATTTTTTTATCAAATTATCGACTACGATTATTCATTTAATTAATCAATTAATTATTAAATGATTTTTATGCTACGAATAATTTCTCGTTTACAATAATTGATTTTTCTCGTTGCAAGATTGAAGAATTTAGGGATAACTTCATTGAGTTTTGAAAGCGAAACGGATGCCGACAGACATCGCTCCGACGAATAATTTTTCAAGTTCATTCGAATACGCGGAATCAAAGTCACGTAAACGCGCTTTGCCGCGGTGGTTTCATCGATTTTCCGATGCCGAAGGACAAACGCAAACCAGTTCGTTGAGGATCGAAATGCATCGGCAAAACGGATTCGTTTCGACGGATTGCTCCATTTTGGTCCACTCGTGCGACCGTCGCGCCGGTGTTGAAGCTCGAACAGTCGCGCCGGATCCTGAACGGGGCCGTACAACGCATCAATAGCGCGGACCTGGCTCTTCAATTTCGTTTCGAATCGTTGTGTGAAAGCCCCGGCGCTCTTCTGGCCGGCAAGCGTCGAGCGCCAGAAACCCGAGCGCTCTTCAATTTACACCTGGCAGTTAAACCGTGCATTCGCGGAAAACCTCTCGTTTCAATTTGTACAACGTGTACGCATGTTGGACGATCGCAAACCCGTTCGAGAACGTCCAAACGGGTTTGTCGTGAATCGCGAATCGCGCACGGCACCCGGAACGTTCTGCATACCGGACCATCAACCGCTCAGCGACACCGAACGGTCGTCCAACGAGAAATGGAAAACGATCGAATTACTTTTAAAACGCTTTAATTGCACGTATCGCGGCAACAATGGTTATAGCCTCATGACGGTACTTCACGGTACGCGTGTGAATACGTTGGTTCCGGAATTCAGGCTCGCTGATGCTTCAAATTCATGTGCACCATGGGCTTCATTTGATTTGCGTGTAACTGCGTGCATGCCCATTCGCTGTGATTATTCTCGAGTGGCGGTAAAAAATTCGCGACGGAATGGAATTTATTTGAAAATTAAAAATACGATCAAACAATGTATTTCCCGTCGGGCTTTGTCGTGTTTTTTAATTGATTTTTCGAGATGAATTTTTGTTTTTATTGTTTACAACGTAACAATGGAAATCTCTGTTTTGAAACATTTTGCGCCTAAAGCATTCGCGTTTGTGATACCGTGTTGGAGCGCGGGCTGCTGCGCCTATTGTTGGAATGATTTGTTGAACAATATGGCGAGAGAGGCAACTGTGGGTATTATGAAAAATAAAATGGATTTTACGAAAGCTGTTTCGATTTTAGATGAAGCGTACAATATTTATTTTAATTCTCAAACACAGTGCGACGATGATTTAACAGTTCCCAACAAGTTGGAACGTTTACCGTAAATTTGATGACTTTGGGTTTTATTTTTTTCGCGACGATCGATTCGATTGGCGAGTATGTATTTTATATAACATCGTTAATCTACTTTTCAAGTTTTGATGAAAGATCAATTAGCTATTCGATCAGAAATTTAAAACGTTGACCTGATTTCCGACATCTGATGGACAATCATGGTCTAAAAATACTAACCGAGTAAGTAGATGCGTGACAATCAGTACAAAGACAAAATTGACCGCATAAACAATTTTTTTATACAAATATATATAATAAGCCAATCACTATTTTTTCCCAAATTGAAAAACAGACTTTAGATTCGTTCTTCTCGCTCCAATATCAGTCCATAGTTTATTGATTCAAACAAATAGTCAGCCCCTAGAGGGTTAACCAGAAACAAATGAAAATTTAAAACAATGAATTTACATTCAGAAAATAATTAAAGTATAAAGTAATAAAGTAAAATTCAATTTACAATATAAATTTCAATACAGAGAAAAATACATATTAATTCACAATTTTCATATCATTCATGTCTGAAAAAGTGTAAAACGTCACCATGAAGGAATCGATTCTTCTATTTACTGCACTAGAATCACACCGACCCATATGGCTCCCCACCGCAAACTTCAGATCGGGTAATTTCGA
Organism: Sussaba pulchella; assembly: GCA_963971145.1. Lineage (NCBI taxonomy): Eukaryota > Metazoa > Arthropoda > Insecta > Hymenoptera > Ichneumonidae > Sussaba > Sussaba pulchella. Next base: position 13,734,474 of record OZ020168.1, read on the forward strand.
ATAATTCCACGAATGAATAATTCGCGCTGCCATTTAACCGAAATTCAAGCGTGTAAAAGTTTTACAATTGCGCTTAAATCGAATGAGAGATTCTCAGAATCCACCGAAGTTATACACTTTATGCGTTGTACGAGAGAGCCGAGGAAAAGCATTCTCCGATCTGTATATACTCGCTCCAAATCCCGGTCCGGGCTTCGAAAATACTCGTAAAACACGATACGTCTATTTCGCTTTCCTCTTGCCTCGTCACACGCTCGTTTCGTCTCGAATCGTATACGAGAGTAACCGAGGATCCGAGTTGTCTATGCGGACTTTATCACACGTCGCCGACTCACTCGAGCAATTTTTTTTTTACTACGGTTATCTATGGTTATTTTTTTTTGTTTTTTTTTCTAAAATTCCTTTCATTGTCGAACGCGTAACTGGGTCGAATCGTGATTTTGCAATGTACATTGTTCAACCACGTGGCTTGTTTTGTGTACGTGAAACAAGAAAGGCCGATATTCTTTAGGAATGGTGGCGATATTCCCCAGTTGTCGATTTTTTTGTATCCGACAGTGACGATGAAAACGTATTGTCGTTATTCGTCTGACAAATGCGTGCGCCCGGAGCTCGAAAACGCGAGCGCCAATTCAACTTTACCCGGTCGCTCGCAATAATCGAATTAGCAAAAAACGAATGATCGTATTCCAATTGAAAAAAAAATAATTGAAAGGAAAAAAAAATAAACGGAAACGAGATTTCGTAGAGCGATAAAACACTGCAGGAAACAAATAAAACGAGTGGATTTTATCGCATTGACTAGATTGTTCTGTGATGTCGAAATTTTGAGTGATACGATGATCGTAATTTTACACTGTGAGTTATGTTTGCTGTGAAGGACATCGACAAATCGTTCATTACGATGCCATTGCCGGAATAAATAAATTTGTTTTACGATGGCTTTTAGTGTGATCGATTTTTCAGCTATCAACGTAATTTGAGTTGTCGAATTTTGAACCCAGTTCACTGCCGGATTAAGAATGGTCTCACATTTTTACTCATAGGAAGTGCGTGCGATAAAACAGCTCGGAAAATAATGTTTTCAAAAATCTCTCTCGCTATTTACCTACCTATTTTATTTTATTTTATTTTATTCTTTCGTTTATTTTCGCGGACCATTTTTCATAATTTTTTCCGCCCCAACTCAGTCGATAAATCTGGGATAGGTTTTATATACGTCATCGGTCGAGTCTCAACGTCACCGGCGAATAAATCGTCGCCGATAATAAATAATCAGGGAATTCCAAGAATCAAAGGGGAGCGGATAAAAAAAGAAAAAAAAACCAACAACAACGTGGAACGACAATGTATGGGGAGCAAGAACGGTGGTCCGGGATGAACCGCGTCGCGCGCGGTACAATAAATTGAATCAACAAATGTGGAAGTTGGAAAGAGAAAGCCACGAGCGCGTGGAAGGTGGAGGGAATGAGGGTTGAAAGAAAAGCGAGATGGATAGCCTACGAAAATTTATATGCATAAACGAACGAGGGACGCGCCCGCTTCCGATAAATCAGACAGTCAACGCAGGACTGTATTACCGAACCCCGTCGTTTCATAGAGGCAGCCGCATGCGTGTGTTCACGTGTATGTTATGCCAATACTCCGAAACTGTAAATGGCGATTGGACGAGCCGAGAGAGCGAGCGTTTCCATCGACTTTTCCAATTTCGCAACGGAGTACGTGGCGCGGTGCTTGTGGCCGGCTGTCATGATTTTTTTTTCTTTTCACACACTGAACATAAAAGAATTTCGTACTTTGGCAAACAAACCGTTGAGTGTGACATATGGCACGACAGCTTTACAGCCACTAACTTGAAACAGCTTGTCGTGGAATTCTCTGTTGGAATTCTTTCGTTGTAATGAATCGGTTCTATTTTTATTTTTTTATCCTTGAAATTCGATCTTGGGGAAAGTCTGATTGGCGATTTTGGCGGTTGTGATTCATTTTTCGTGCAATCGATGAGGAAACAAAGCTGAGCGAGGTTCGGAACATCCTAGTTGAAATAGAAGTAATTAAAATAGAAGAAAGTACCATGAAAATCTTGGATATTCGTTCAATATCACCCGAGCGGAGAAATTTTCTGATTGCGGTTCTGCCTACATTGATAATACATCAAAATTCAAAACTATACACTTATTTTTAACCTCGTATGCACTTCATCTGCATACAGAGTGAATCTATTTTTCAGATTTTCCAGATTTTCCAGCGCCATTTTCACAAAGATAACCCACGAGCCATGGGTGAGGATCGAAGCGCCGAATATTTAATGTTCCGACAGGTCAATAAATGGAATTCAAACGCTACGGAAATAAATGTTCCGAATCGGCATGGCTGCGACTGTCAATGTTCCGAAAGATCAAAATCCCGATAACGCATACGGTGTATATAGAGCAGTAATAACGGCAGCAATTCGAAGGCAGATAGATAGATTTGGACACTCGTTTTATTTCATCTCTACGTACAGCGGCTAATATTCTTTTCAGATGCCCAGATCGGTGCCTATGAAAGCTTTGACCCGTGAATGATTTGCTTTTCGGAATTTTGATCCCTTGGGACATTAACCGGTCGATTACGTGCCATTTAAAAGATCAGTGAGTCGAAGCCGTAATTTTCAAAACTATACATTTCCGCAATTCCGGGCCGTGCGAACATTAGACCCCTTGAAACCGTGATCGCCCCCCCCCCCCCCCTCAACCATGAGCTTCGTCCATCTGAAAACAGTTGCCAAAACGAAAGAACGAACAATCATTCTTCCATTCGAATGCAACGAAAAAAGAAAAAAAAACGTTTTAAAATTACTATCGCAGACGTTTCAAATGGCAATGGCCATTTTTTACGGGATATGACCCACGGCTTTGAGGGGGTTTACGATAAGACATAGGAGACGGAAATAACGATGGGAAGGTTTACGGGACCGCGAATGAAAGGGCCGCGGATGGGGTAGCCAGGTCGAATGGGAAACCATCGGCGCGAATGGGATTGCACGTTCATACGGAATAGACCCCTCCGCCGCGCCCGCCCCCGCACTTCCACCCCTTGCAGTAGGTAATAAATAATCGGAAAATCCGCGTCGCGAGCCCCGGCGACTCGCCCGGTGCTCGTGGCGGGCCATCTGCATTTCGCGTAATCCAACGATAAAGTCGAGAATCCGAGTGAGTCCGAGCGACCGGGTAGCAGACTCACGGTAGCGACACACTGGCGTTATAGAACGTTCTGAGGCTTTCATATCGTAATATGAGTCCGAAGTTTCGGCGGTATGATGCAGAGCAGACGCGAATAAAAGCGCGGACCCAGCGACCGAGCGAAGGGCTCGGCCGGCTACGTGTTTGGAAAAAATAGTAAAAAAAATAATAATAAAAAATAAAAAAAAAACAAACAAAAAACTGTGGCAGCGGAATAAAGCTTCATCCCCCCAGTTTCCGTTGGGATTGTCGCTTCGTTTCCAAATATGTATGTGCTTGTGAATTGCGAAAAGCTCGGAGAAAGGAACGAAAAAAACGTTAGAATTATTGTTCTCGCGGGCACGATATCGTAGTCAACTGAAATTGAAAGGAAAAAAAAGTTGCGTGGCGAAAAATCATAGCTTTAGAGATCGCGAATATAAGTTAAAATGGTTCGTACGCTGGAAATGAAACATGGGAGTAGATTGGAAATTGGAAAAAAGGAATTGTAATGATTGGCTTTTGCGGGGATTGATTTTTTGAAATCGGTTATAAGATTATTGTTGTTAAAATATTATTTTTGAGGCTTAGGAATAGTGAAGCTACTTTATTGTGGATCCGACGCAGAGTGAGAAATTTTATGTGAGGATGGAGACGTAAAAAGCCATCGGACCCGATTTCGTCCCTTATGAAATAACATTAAAAATATGCTATTGAAAATTATACATTGTAAAAAAAAATCGTTGAATGTTTTCTAGCGTTGCTGTATAAATTGTGGATTCTATTGGGAGTGATTTCAATATTGATTGAATGTGCATAACATTGCCGGAAAACATAGCAAGTTTTGCTGAAAATGGAACGCAATCTTTTTTCAATAACTTTTTTTTACGTATTATCTTGGAGTTGTATTCTTACGTAATACAAAACGTTCTGGTTCTGGTTATTTCTCCGTCCTTTTTCATACGGATACCAAGCTCGAATCCAACGTCTTTCCTCCCTTCGAGCGATATAACTGCAGCACGCGGTATAAATAATTTATGATGGTTTACGGTAATAATCGTGAATTTTATATTTCCCCGACTCACCCCTCCCGTCCATCCCCTCGGAGTTTTCTCCATGTTTCGTCCAACCACGTGATACAATCCAACCTGAAGAGCCAATAAAATCCGCACAAAACACAGGAAAAGCTTTAACGAAATAGATAAGTGGGGAAGCCATATATATCATATAATAAATAAAATTGACGATCATTCCTGTAAACGTTCATGAACAATTTATGTTCCACGTTACATCTCAGCGTCCCTCGCTAGTGACGTCACGGGGAGAACCGAAAAATAATCGTTGCCTCAAGTTGACGGAACCAAGACACAAAAAAAAAATAATCGTAAAACCAAAAGTGATAAGAAGTTTTTATTCGTTACCAAACGAGAGTAACTTCATCCCGCGACTTCGAAATTTTGCTTTTCGAATTAAGGTTATAACCTCGACAGAGTGATTCTCGTTATTTGAACGCCCAACTGGTTCTATTAGCGTCTAACGATTACTAATACACCGAAACCTAATTAAAGTTTTAACGATCCCGGTTTCGTACGTCCTCTCCACTTACTCGCCTACCATACACCGCATAACTAGGTGTCTGCCCGACATCTTTGGACCTCGACCTCAAGTAGATCATGCCGCAATTCCGCCTGCTCGTCTCGTTGTGCTCACTCCAGTGTCCTCGACTTCGAACCGCCGGCCCTGCCTGCCTCCCCCCCCCCCCCCTTCCTTATCGCGACCTTCTTGCTCCACACTGTCCCGTGCGGCCATTGCTTGTTTGAACTTTATTCGCAGATCCTGTTGCAGCTGCACACGACTTGTCGGTCTTGGTCGACAACATCGGTCGTACGGGTACGATGACACGTAATTAACGGTATAAATATATCTTCCATAACCCATATTTTCATGAGATAATAATTCCTATAATTCAAATGCGACGCTCCACTGGCTCGGAATACAGATTACTACCTGTTCACATGTAGAAAATTCATATCTCGTTGGAGGAAATAATATCTACGATCATTTTTTTAATTTTTTTAGAAGACGTCCGATGATACGTAGAATTGTTAATTTTCTCGCTTCATCGCGCTTCCTGGTGAACGCCTCGATGTTCTACATTTCTTCAATCAGGACAAACTGGGGTCACTTGAGATAAGTACTTTTTTCGGTTGAAAAATTTCCAGTTTGAATTTTATTTTTTCCTAAAATTTTTTTTCATTTATTCCATAGGTACCCGTTAATTTCATATGGTATTTGATTTTTTTTTCAGAAATAACTTGTCACCCCACTAATATAATTACGAAAAAAATAATAATTTTCAACGTGAAACTTTATTTCGAATCAGCGCGTGAAAAAAATTGGACAAAAACGGTCAAATTTGGCTTGGGGATTTTCGTTCGTTTTTTGGAATCGATTGAAACCTTGTCGTCATCAAAATTCGTCCATGACCAAAATAAGAATCACCCTAATACTCATAGATACGCGCGAACTATAACCCGGTACTTAACACTGCATCGCATGGGATTTGAGCTTGTAACGCGTTGGTACCCGTGGCCGTTATTGCCGGTTACCCAGCACATTTGAGCAGCAGGCGCGGCGACAACGATGAAATCATGCCGCAACCCGGCGCTGCTTCCGCGCCGTTACCGTTTCACTAATACTGTATCAACAATCCTGCACCAAGCATCGCTCGAATATTTCTTGGTGCAATAACGAAAGCTCTACCGTCGACTTAGTGGAATAATACGCGTGAGTGGAAGCTCGGGGCGAAGCACGAGGTACTTGGATTATCACCGGATGAATATCAAATCCGATGGACAAATACGATCGTTAAAATTTATTGTACAATGTGTTCTGGTTGTGTATTGCCGTTGACAAGACTGAAGTGGAAATGCATACAGAACATTAACGAATAAACACTAAGGTAGAAGTGGAAATTGCAAAGGTTGATTTTAAACTTTCGTGGCCCGATAAATCGACGGAGAGAACACCATTGCCAGATGAAAAAATTAAAGTCCTAAGTTGCCTCAAATGACTCAGGTATGTCCTAGTTGAAAAAAATTAAAACATTGAGACTAGAATTTTTTTATATTTCTTTCCAAGTTTGCCTATGCCTATATAGTATAGCCTACGGAACGCAAGGCAGATAGAAGTTTAAATTGTAAATAATGGAAATCATTCGAAATCAATTTATATCAATGATTAATTAATTAAATAGAAATGGAAAAGATTGTCTTCAACATTTATCGCAAAATATAAAGTATATGAATGAGAGACAAATGGAATTCGGTGTCGGATATGGCTCAGTGACTGTTGGTGAAATGATCCGTACATGGATGGATGAATGGTCGAGAGAGCAGTAACCCCTCTGGCCGTAATGGTATACGAAATCAGGAACGATTTATCAATGAAGAAGAGAGCCGAGTTGCCGGGGATACATCCCTGGGCGTTACATCGAACTCCTCGTTTTCTCACTTCACCTCCGGCACTCGGCTCTGGATAATCTCGCTGAACCTTAGGACTCCCTAATCAAGTTTTTAGAGTCGCAATTCTCGGGTATCAAACGAAACGAAATTTGCAACTCGAGCGAGAAATTGCATCCGGTGATTTGCGCGGAGTCTCGAGAATCGCCGGTGATTCGAGAGAAAGACATAATGGATCGAGAAAGCCTCGTTTGCAACGCCTACAGGATATTCACGCTACTTTTCTTCATTCCATTTTAAATTACGTCTATTTTTTTTTACGGTTCAGTGACGTGCGTATTCCGTGACAGTCATTTGTTCTTATTTTTGTTGTTGTCAGAATTAAATATCACTGGAGGGTGTACCAGAATTGTGCATCAGTTTCACTTTGACCACGCGTGTAATGCAGACTGTTTTTAATAGTCTGATGCGTTCAGCTGACAGTTCAGCGATTTTTCTTCGGGCTCCCTCACTCGTTTTTCGTAGTTGGCCACATTTGGTGCTACCCCGAAGTGCTTTTCGAATTTTTTAAAATCATCGTTGGTGAGATGTATCGGTTTAAGAAACTAAAGAGCATCAATAGTTGGAAAACTTAATTTGCCTGTATCTCAATGGACATCGCTCAAAATTAAAAAACCCCAAACCCGTGTCTCTTTATTTTCCCTATCAATCGATGTGAAAAATATTGATTCTACTGTTGAACGGTGTCTGAGTTCCGGTGGAATGCCTCGTATATTTTTTTTTCAAATTTATAATATTTTTGCACGAATTATTTGGTCAAAACATGCACACACCAAATAGTTATACCTATACAATTTATGATCGAATCAAATAATTTTCGTCCCAGCAATTCCAATTATCCTCCAGCAATCAATAAATGTGAATACTACTTATTTTTGTATTTTCTAATTCAACAGTTATCTACCTTGTACTGTCCTTCATTCGAACTAAACAGCAGTAGAAATCGACAAAACTTCGGAATCAAAAATAATCTTTTTCCATCCCCGTCTTATTGTCCTTCCCGCTTCTCACGTAATCGTTCCCAACCTTTCGTCCACATCCTCCAGACGTTTACGGGTTTTCTGGTCATCGGCTGCGCACTGCTGTGACGACAATTGCTCGAGATCCATACTGCTGCAGAACCAAGCAGTGCTGATACTCTTTTCGCTCTGAACCTGATACTTGACACACCAAAGATCTTCGTTCTCTCTCTTCCTCTCCTTCTCTTTCTCCCACCAATTCCCCTCTCTATCTCATACACATATACGCAGACCCTCACGCTGACTCTTTCTCCATCTTGCTCGGCAGGTCCCGACGTTTTTCTCGTGGCCACAGCGTTGCTGCAGCTGCTGTTGTTGTTGCAGAAGCGAAAACCTCGATCCCGAGACTGCTACACGACAGTGTCGCATCACGTTGTGCCATCCGAACTCGCTCAGCATCACGAGCACCAGCGCCAGCACCAGCCGCAGCAGCATCAGGATTACTTGGCGCAAGATAACGAGGAAACGATCGAGGCCTAACGACGTCGAACGCTTACTGCGTCAACTACTTGCCCGTTGTGTCCTCCTGTGCCGGATCCCTTCGCACTAATGATCGTTCCCCACTGCGCAAGTAGATGTTTGGCGCTAAACCAGTGACGGAAGCTTCAACGATGGTATTTGTACGAATCTGTACGTACCAACAGCGATAATGGTATAATATGTTTGCTTGGGGTTTGCAATCGAGGTCGCAATCGTGTTTGTCCGTATTTCACTCAATTTCTCCGACGGTTTGTTCGGTCGAGGACGTAAAAACTGGTTTTCATCTTATCCCGGTCGTTTGCCCGCGGCAAGACGGACGCGCGACCGCGATTGCTTGAAGCAGGTAGAAGCCATCAAAGTTCGTACTGCTGTCCGGAAAGTCACGGTCACATTCGCGAGTAACGTTGAAATAATTGCGAGACTCCGCGAGTCGTATCAATCTGGAACGTTGCGGGATTATAAATTAGTTTTATTCGTAGTTGAGCGTTGGTGACGGTAGATTTCATTAAGGCGGGTTCCGGGAAAGCTAATCCACGTGAATGGAGGCATTTGTTTTGATGTTTTGTCCGATGTCGGGTTTTATTGTGGGAAGGAGTGTTCTAGGACCTGATAATATTTGCTGAGGCAAAGAGTTCACTCGAATCGTAGATCGATGAAATGTTTTTGTAACATCTCGGAAATCGCTAATGGGATTCAATTGTGAGAACGATAATATTCTTGAAACCGGCGAAGGATATTGATTGAACCCTATGTCAATATTCGAGTTCCCGGATAACTACTTGGGGCTCTTTCGTCAACATTTTCTATGTTCCTATGGAATTTGCAATGTAACTTTGCAAATTACGCCTGAACGATGTCTCAGTCTTGGCTCTAGAGAGGATAAAGACTGAACAAATAATAAAAGACAATTTCATCATCAAACTACTCTGAGATAAAATTGTACAAAACACGTTCGATCAAAGGTCTGGGAATTACACTCCCTATTTTTCTTTTGCTGATTGCAATAGATGGATTCTGTCCAACATCCATCCAATCTGCGTGGAGTCCGTCTCATCCCTTTCAGGATGTTGGATAACCGAGCCACAATCTCACCCTCGCGAAACCTCTGGCTAGACCCTTGCGCCTCCCTCCTGTCTGACCGGCGATTAACGTTTCGAAACGTTCGATACGCACCATCACCGGAAACCCATTAGTACACGCAACAATGCACCGAAATCGATTCCGATAGCGATCGATCTCGAAACACGTCGGCTGCATCAGAGTCGATGAATGGGTATTTCCTCCAACTCGAAATCGGCCGGTTATTAATTTTTGCGGTTTGGTGTTATTTCGCGGTTTTATCTCGATAGTCGATGCGAACAAGTACTTCAAAGCCGACGGCGATCACTCCGGGGATAATTCAAAGCTCGGATAACACGATTTTCAACCGCACTTTAGAAAATCGAAATAACAAAATCGCATTGCAACTCAAGAGTGTCCTACTGCTAGAGCGAATACTGGGATGTGGAGAGTAATCGGGTCGAATTATAATTATCGGGGACGATTGTAGTTGTTGACAAAAATTTTCCAGTAATGTAACGACGTTGAATCTAAATAATTTACTTCTTCTAACGACGAGGCGGCTGGAAACGTTTGCAGCTGCGTGTAAACTAATCCGACAACAAAAAAGTCCTCTTTCGAAGAGCATTGAAACAAAACATAAATACAATCCGTCACACACGGATTTTTACTATATTAGATTCGTGAGCCTGGGTTTGGTGATAAAGTTCGATTCGAAAGACTCGCCAAGTCCCGGAAACACGTCGTCGTAACGGGGGTTTAATTTGCGAGCTGTCGGGGGGACGGCCGATTGGAAACACGATGGAAAAGGGTTGGTAGATTGGGGCTAGGCGTGAGTGACGGCGCTGTTAAGAACAAAAAAAAAGAAAAATAACAACAATACGAAAGAAAACTATTGATAAATTTGTTTGGAATCGTTGGGTATATTGAAATTCATCGACCTGCAGCTTTGATTCAAATGCGATCGATAGTGGGATCAATTAAATCGAATGCGTAACCTTGATTAAACCCCACGAATTCAGAAGTAGGAAACGTGATGAATAGATGAATAGGGATGATCAGAAAGATATGCAAAATCTATAAAATAATTGCAGAGCGTTTTTTCCTCAAGATCCCCTAAATTATATCAACCTAATGTGTATTGTATATCAAGGATAAATATCGAATACCGTTCAACTTATAACATAGCAATTGTCTATAGATTGTATACAGTCTGTATACACAATATATTCCCCCAAATTCATCTATAGAATGATATACATACATTTGATATATTCTCCACATTGTTTATTCGCTTGGTTCCGTCATGGTTCACTTGGCGTCTGTTGTTCGAACTGTAACTAGATCCAACGGATGCCACGATAGGGTCAGGAGGATGAGATCATCCAATAGCCGAGAAAACGTCGTTCCCGAAGTTTCCTCGGTGTTCAATCCACACTCCTGGTTGACCAAGGACTCGCAACGTCAACACCCTTCGTTTTCGCTACTTCGTTCACGAACCACGAAACAACCAAGGGAAAAACGTTGCACTTTCTCGAGAGTCCTAACTACCGGGACTTCACCGATCCCTCCACGTCTTCGGGAGGAAAAAGAATCGAGCTAGTTAGGCCAACGGAAAGAAGCAACGTCGAACTTTCCCATAGGACTCGGTGGCTACGCAATTCTTCCAGACACCACCGCCTTCTCCTCAGTTCCATCCCTAATGAGCATCCAGACTCGAGCTTTTCGCTTCGTTTTGCTGCACCCGATGCTCGCTGTTGCAAAGATCGCAAAGAACCATTGGCCGCAGTGTTCGGAAGAACTTCTCGTACTGCGGGAAAAAGGTAATGTAAGCATTGCCATGACTCTAATTAGTTCGCCAAGCAAGAAAGAAAGTCGTTACCACATCCCACGTTTTCCATTAACGTTTTCCGGAACAATGGTTCGAGCTTCGGCTATGGGAAAACTATTTGTTCGGTATTGAAGGGTTTTCCTATCATTATGGAAGTTCCGGGAGAAAAATAGCCAGGTTGAGCGGAATCCGAAAAGGGAGAAAAACGGCAAAGCCGACGAATATTTATAAAAAGGCAAATTATTCACGAAATTGATGAAGGACGAGCCGATCTAGCTGAGGACTCGACAGAGGGAGTGATTCAAGTCGGTCAAAGACTTGAGACTGTCTGGCTATAAAGTTTCATGTTACGGATTTGAGTACAGTTAAACCGATCGTAGACAAAGCTAGACTGTGAACTAATGAAACGATCAATTTGCTTATCATATAGTTGTTCAATGTCCCTAGAATGGATTCAGAAAATGTGATCGTCATAAAGTCTCAAAGTAATTCAAATCATATTATTAAACGATATGAAAAACCAAAAAAAAAAAATCACCGGCACCCTTTAATATTAAGATAGAGTGCTCAAATTTGGACTATCGTCTTTCCTTGAGGTCAATTTCAGATTTTTTAACTCGGAGGATACATTTTCTTCGATGACGAGTCGTGCATTAATTCATTCAGCCTTCTTGCTTCGGTGATATTTCTTCGAAGTGGCATACCGCACGATGTTTAAAACCAACAACATACAAGTTTGGCTCGACGGTGAGGAAATTTCCGTGGACAAAAAGTTTGCGCTGCTTTCGTGCATATACAGACCAGGAGATCGACGGCGAGTACGTCTTCCGCCGTTCGTTCGAGATCCTGTCTCAATGGAACTCACTCGCCAACGCTCCGTATACCGGTTTTCCCTTCCATTCACGTACCTCATACTCGCTGCGTGTATACCGTGTATATACCCCGGGCACCGTAACTTCGAAAACTTCTTGCGGATCGTTTTATCGAAAGTTCGAAATGGTACCCTGGATTTGGAAAATAGCACGGGGAAGATAACCAAAGACGTCGCATCGTCGAACCGTCTTTCGTTGAAGAAGTTCTTGGGGGATTTAACGATCTTGCTGGGCTAAGTTTAGCGATGTCTGTCCTCGCTTCTTTGCATGTGTATGCATATATACACCGTACATATAAACGATTCGGTTGTGTGATGAATTTCAGTAGCATCGAGAACCGGTTAGTTATCATCACTGAGTCCAACTTTTTGCGTATTCAAATGTAACGAAAAAAAGCTAATAATACGTTGTCAGAAACTTAATTTGAGTTGAATTGATAAAATTAATTTTTTCATTGCTTCAAAACTCAAATCGTACCCAGAACCATCTATACAAGATACAGAAAAATGTTAACACACAATAAACCACGTACTTGTGAAAAAGTAAATAAAATAAATTAAAAAATGAATAAAATAAACGAACGATAAAACAGTACAAGATTTTTCATTGATTAAAATTTTCGTAGCAGTGAAAAAAAAAAAGCACCAACAAGTCTACAGGACATTCACAATTCGGATTTTAGGTGAAATTGTAAAAACTCTTGCGCGAAAGTTGTTACATTTAGCCGAGCGTGGAATTTGAGCTAGCGACGAGTAATTTTAGAAAAAGCGAAGTTTACAAAAACATCGAGAAGTGTTGCTACCGAAGCAACGGAATTGAAGAGGGACACGAGAAGGTTTCCACGAAGTTCTGGTCATTGTTGGCTCAGAACGCTCAGCGGCTCATGAGATAGCGGGGCAAAACTCTATATCATGAGTTTCGAAGCCGAGTTTCGCCGGCGAAGTTTCTATATACCCAACTGATTGCGAGCGGTGATGGTTAAATGCGGGGGAAAGGGGGAGAAAAAAAAATAAGACGTTGTGTAGGATTGCTACGGGCCGACGGTGAATTGAGTGAAAGTTTTCGTTTCTTCGCGGAGACCCTTGTGTGTCGTTCTTGATGATCCGCCTTCTCGAAAAGTTCCCGCCAATTTTACAGGTCGGATTCGTTTGCTATTCAAAAATAGCCGTGCGAAGCCTATCGTGACATTGCTCCCGTTGTTACTGCGACTTTTCGACACTTGATCATACTTCAATCATTTTTTTGAATTCGCAATGCTGGGGAATTGTTGCAAAAAAATGAAAGAATAATAATTTTATTGATTTTGTTGACGTAAGTTTCATAGAAATTCGGTGATTGATTGACAATCCAATGCACTCGTGGATCTAAGAGGAAAAATCACGAGCCATTATTGTTAACTGATTTGAGGCATTAGTTTAGAACTGATTTTATTTCAACTGAGATGCCAGAAGTTACTTTTGATTTTTTTGGCCTGAAGAACAAGCACTTAAAATTTGGTTTTTTTTTTTTAATAGTAAGGAAAAAAGTTCTTTCCAAAAGTTTCAGCATAATTTTTCCATAATGAAGCGTCCCTATCGCTTTATCTTTTCATCCCTCTGAGTGCTGGGACGGAGTGGTATAGCTGTAATAAGATTTCCTCCGCTTTCTCGACCTCGCCAAGCCATTTCTTTCAATCCTTCGCACTTTAATTTCTCTTCATCGACGAGTGACCCTTTTTTTCTCTTTTTTCTTTCAAGAATATCCGTTCTCCAAGATTCATTCATTTCTCCGCTATTATTTTCATTCTTATGCGACACAACGAAAAGCACCACCTCGATGAGAAAGAGAAGTAAGAAATTGGCAAACAAATGAACTTATTTGAATGCTGAGCCCTCACGGACTTTCTACATTTTTTTTTATTAAAGTGCTACGAACTGGAAAGCAATTGAGGGGAAACCGATATCAGCAGAATCCGTAAGAAGTGGAAAAAAGCCTCGGAAAAAGGATCTCTTCGTTGTCGGCTGATTCCTAAATTAATAGTTTTCTTTGTTGGAGATGCCATCAGTTTTAGAATTTATATGTAACTATTTCGAGCAATTTCTTTTCTGTTAGAATTTTTCGATGGACTCAGCCGTTGTTTATTGGCAAGAATTCATTCCATTGTGTTCGAGCTGATACAATTCAAGGGTAATTTTTTTTCCTTCATTGAACTCGACTTCGAGCGAAGGTCTGATTTCCAGTAATGATCGATTCATGCGGGTATAGGATCACAGAGTGCCTCTTGACGCCGCTCCGGGCTACAAATTGTATTTGCGCTGTTTCAACGGTCGATCGATCCACGAATATCGGCCAATATAATAGCAAGGCAGGCTTGATTTTAATGAGCGTGGTCAGTGCACCACGCACGATATGATTAAACGTGCTCCACGCTCATATTACAATTAAACGTTTTCAAAAGTTCTACACGTATATGTAATAAAATCTGATGTTGGATCGAGTCTTCACATGGAGGCGCATGTAACTTTCCGGTACCTCTTGTCTTTCCAGCGAATTCAATGATAACCGCTTCGTTAATTCCGTGATACCATGAAAGCTTTCCGGCTACTCGTTATCTCGACTTCCAACTTCATGTAGAAATCAATGAGAACGGTTTTTTTCTCGGAAGAATCAGGATTATTTGAGTTGAAGGACCTTGGTTGAAGGTCTATTGGCGATAAAAAGATCATGTCTATATATATCCATAAATGGCATATTAAAGATTGATCGAAAAAAATCGCGCTAATGATAACTACTACAACTTATTGCTATTAAACGCATTTAGTCCTACTCCACCACAACTACCATTACTTCTCATATATAGATTCATTTTTATATAAAACGAAAATCATTCAACCTAACTATGCTAATTTCTCATGTCATTTTTCAAAATAAATACCCAGTGGGCGTTTTTATTATTCCAATGAAATATTCCCATACACAATTACTGTCAATAGAGTGAAGAAAAAAAAACCGCGAAGCAATGGAAGTACCGCAAATGTGCTACGTGATATTCTACCTACTTTCGCGTGGGTTGGAAAAATATGTTGAGGATTCTCGTTTCGTGTGAACATCAACGGTGTAGCTCCACGAGGCTTTGGATACCTCGTATTATTCATGCATGCTCGTAGCTTCTGCGACTGCATCCGCGTACCCTTTTTCCCGCTTCGGTCACGCCACTCGTGCCGGGCTGCAGTTTAGCGGTATCCTGCCGTGAAAAATAGGATCTTTTCCCCAGCTTTCCTACCACAGAAACGTATTTCATGCCAGTGGCGATATTTTTTCAGCACCAAAAAGCATCGATTATCGAAAAAATCAGAAGGGAAAATCAATTTCCAATCGTATCCGCGAGTACGGCCACGTGACCAGCGCATGGAAATGACAAATTCAGCGAAACACATGTGTCCCATCGGTTGACACACATCGAATTTGTCACATAAATGCCAACGTCAAATACAATTTCCATTGTATGCAAAAAAGGTCCCTCCATATCGAACGGGTGTCGGAAGAGATATAGAAAAGCACGGGGCGTAATAACACAACGGTGCCAAGCAATGGAATAACTTCAACTTTTTTTTCCAAACTGAGCAATGGGCGATAAAAAAAAAATTGAATACTCCCGTCCGAATCCGCAATTGTGGCAACAACCAACGAGCGTTTGCAGCCACAACTGCGTCGTATTGCCCCGATGTCTCGCGTGGAAGGGTTGTTAATTCGCGGGAAGATAAAGAGACAAAGTGGGACAGAAAAATTGTCAATTTTGAACGAGATATGTGAAAGCGAGTGTTCTCGGACAGAATAATTCAATCTCATGTGTAACTTGATTGTCTTTGAAAGCCTCGACGAGTTGCATGTCGCATGGAGAGTGCTTTTTACGTCATAGTGTGTGAGATACCGGAGCGCGGCTCCGCAACGGTGCTTATTGGATTGTTTAATGGCTACTAGACAGCTCGCTTGGGCCCGGATTGAACGTTACACGCGTGATGATACCCGTCGCTGGGTACGCTGGTAATTATGTGCCTGGTATGCGGTCGATCACATTCAACCCTTATGTCGGGATCCGGATTTCTCTATACGTATTCTTGATACACGAAAGATACCCTTCATTTTTGCGCAAGGAAACTTCATGGTCTCACTCAACAGCAGGGTTTTGAGTAAATTCATTTTTCAGATTTTATGCTCCTAGCTTGATAAGGGGTCAACGCTGTGCCATGACTACGTAGCGAAAACCCAGTTTTTGATGAAGAAAGCTGAGTTGGGTATTCGAGTATCCAGGTATTGACACAAATATTTAAGCTAACTGAACGTTACCGTTGACGTTGCAGCGACTGGTCGTAGCGAAACTGCAAAATGGCACGTATACAGTAAGACAGTCGGGCGAGCGCCAGCGCCACGTAGCGGATTAATGCATATTGTATACAGCTAAAAGCTGCGTCCCATAATCCTGTATCGCTTAATTAATTTCTGGCACAGTGCTGCTACCAGTTATTCTGTTCTGTAAGTAGTTCACGTTCGAATTGTACATTCCTCCTCTCCGCTGAAGCTCCCTAAACATTTTTAATATAGACGATAGGGAAATATGATCTGCCGGCGAGAGTTTGTGGGTGTTGTATGTGCAGTGAACGTGCGAATCTTCGTAGCAAAGAATAATGGAGAATATTCGGAATAAAGTGTGTCCACTTTTGCCTCAGCACTCCCCCGAGACAAATGGAAGCTTCTCCAAGGGTGAATTTTGCACGAAATATAGCTTGCTTCCACCATCGCAGCCGTTGGGGACTCCCCGGCGTTTCTATGGCTACACATCAGACCCTCAGATTCACTACTTTTTCTTCGCTACCCACCAGTCAGACGGGCAATTTTTTTTTTTGCGTCATATCAACCAATACAGGCATATGAGAAGAGCCCTATAGTATGCTCGAGTTACGGCGCGAGCTAAGGTGTTAAGGTTCCCTAACCTACTCAGTAGTGGCGATAAATATCACATCTTTGTGCCGGGTTAATCTATAACGGGTTCGAATTTCGCCCGAAGTAGAGAAACGAAAGTAACTATTTTCAATGAATTTAAGGGGGGGGGGGGGGGGCAAGACCGTTCGAAAGTTTGGAAATGGATTTTCAAAGAGCTTAATGGTAATTTGTTGAAAAAGCTGTAACAGCGCGAATTCTTGACTCCCGTTTTTGCGAAGCTTACTCAATGTTCTGAGGGTAAATTATGATTATTGAAATAATAATAAATAATAGTAATCAATTGTGATTAAATGTTGGAAAGCTTGCTTTTTTCGACGATAGTCAGAGTAGAATATACGTATATAATTTTAATCGATAACTCCTGAGCTATTATTATTTTGCGATAAAATTGTTTTGATTAGTTTTCGGGAAAGCTTTTGAAAATGGAATTAAAAGTTTCCCAGCACGACGTAATTTACGATTAAGACGAGTTGCACAAAGCTGCTGATATATATCACGATGTTGTGAAATATTAAGCGCGAGCATACGTTTTTCTTCGTTTTCTGTGCGTTTCCATCGTTCCACGAGACTGATATAATACGATGCTGCGAATGCGTAAAGAAGTTGATCTACTCGAATTATTATCGTGACACAGGCCTCCGTGGCTTGACCGCAATAATGGGCGGGGGGAGGAGGGGAGTATCAATTCCGGAAGTTTATGAAGTGCTGGAGAACGAAGGAGACACTTTGTTATGACGTGACGGCGAAGAGAGGCGTGATATTCGCGTCTAAGGTGGAAGATGATGAGCAGCAAACTTCGCGATTGGTCGGCAAGATTGTTCGACGGAAAATCTCCCAAGAAAGTTTTGCCGGCTAATCTTTGTTCTAATTGAATTTCTTCGTGAAACCCGAGAAAGGTGGTAAAGTAGGCAAATAATGGAATAGTAATGAAAAGAAAAACCAGGAAAACAAAAGGAGAAATAATTATTGATTCTTACGGATTTTATTTCCAAGCGATTTCCTTTGAGAGATAAATACGGAGGAGAATGGCCGCCGCAAAGTGTTTCGAAGAGCGAGCAGGGAAAAAAAATTGGGAAACCATTCGGCTTGTCGGGATATGAATACGTCAGCGAAAGTTCCCCTCCGCTAATTTAATGAAAGTGAATTAGCAAAGGGTAAGCCATTGGTTATTACCATTTCGAATTGGATTAAACCTAATCGAAGCGGCCATTATAATTAGAGCATTCATTCTTGCGAAAGTACTTCGCTCCCGGCTAGCCAATCGATGGAAGACGGAAGTTGGGTGCCTACGACACGATCACGGGATTTAATCCTTTTTTAAGGCTTATCCAATGCGAGCAGAGATACTCGATGTTATTAGCTGAATTCATTGTTTATTTTTTTGGTAGTCGTTAAGATATTAGAGCCGTATTCGATTTATTTTCAAATATTTTCACAGTACTTTTTTTTTAGTCGATTCCCGAAACCAAAATAAAATTATGGCAATGAAACGGATATTCAGTTCCTCAGTGTAAGATGCATTATTAATCAGATAGAGATATCCCAACTGTAAGAAGAACAGATTCAGTGATTAATATCCTACGAAAAAATATTATTCCCATTTATAAATAAAAAAACATTAAAAAAATTATCCGCGTTAAAAATAAAAATCCTGTTCAATCTACATTCTGCCGTTAATCCATTGTAAATTAATTGAACCAATCGAACCGGCAAGCTTGCGTAAAGTTATTGAACGTCCGAACTAATTGACGATGCAACAGCAATATGCTGCAGCCTCCGGCACACCAATAGGCGATACTTGCTAAAAAAATGATATCTAATTACAGAATAATTTTAATTATGTGGAATTTTAATTCCAGCTCTACGAGAAAAAAGCTATATGTAGGCATCGGAAAGCACCTGACCCGAGATCGTTTGGAGTCGCTTCAGGGCAGAGTCTACATACCGCTAGATTTTTATTCGAATAGCGTCCGCATGGAGAAGAAGCAGAGAGAAAAGGTAAGAAGAATCAGCACCAGCAGGAGCAGCAGCCAAGAGGGCATCCACAGTGCATACGGTAAGCCCCTCGCATACGAACGATAAAGTGAGATAATACCGAGATACGTATGCGAAAGAGACTACGCTAAAGGGGAAGTACGTTTTTCCTTCGTTTCTCCTACTAGCTGCTACCACGCCGGGTCGATTATTCTTTTTCTTTTCATTCTTCTTTCCCAGCCGTTTCTTTTTCTTCACTCTTACCCTCCAATCCTCGCCCCTCTCACTTCCATTCTCTCCGGCCCTTCGCCACAGCTCCATGACGCCTTCGGGGCACACTTTATGAAAGCTTCTCTTTCACGTCCGGTACGATTGACCGCGTGCCCTTTTTCGAAAACCATCTACCATTCCACGGTGTTGACCCACGACTGGATCACTCTATTTATCTTGCAGACCGGTATTGAACAATTTTTCAATGAGAAGTTAGTTTGAATAAATTTCTGACGCGAATAATGTATCCATTATTGTTATGAAAGCCTTTTTTTTTTTGTTAATTGAACAATCATTAGAATGATTCATACTTTTTATCCTATATAATAATAACGTCATGTTTATATGGAAAACGATAATAATAACGTAATAGCAGTCCTTACTATAATGAGATATTTAAAGAATTTTCAATAGGTTTCTATAATATTATATATTCCTCGGAAAAATATAGTGTATTATTATATTTCAATATTATTATTATGCTATGCTGTTCCTGGACACTAAAGAAAACCTTCTTCGTACGGTCGCTACGTATATTTTTTCTGGAGCTTTCGTTCTATTCTAACAAACTTGTACTCTGAAAAGAAGATTAATTAGAACCCTAAGTCAGAACGCAAGTACAAGTTTCATTCAAGGCCTTGACAGAACGAAAAACTCAAGCACGATCGACACATGAGAAACGCAAAATCAAACGCCTGGGATAATTGATACGAGGCACACATCGTGTTCTGATTCTTTTATCGCTGAGCCCGGGTATCCAGGGGTCATCGATATTTCTCTGTTTCTCGTGAAGAAAGACGGAAAAAGGGATGCTTGAAAATATACCGCTATCGACAGTTTGTTTTTCAGGGAAGGTAAAGAAGCTCGCTCGAAAGTTCGTCGGTTCTTTCGTGCCCGCACGATCCGGCCATTTACCAAAAGAATTACGACTCCCACTTGCAACGAGTAGGATTTCGTCGTAGATTACGGTATACCAGAAACTCGATACCCTTAACTTTAACCTTTCCAGCAAACGGCAACATCATGATTGCCATACGATTTACGTTTTGCTGAATCAACTGGTTACATTGCCAATCGCAGCTCTTTTATTCTGCATTTGTTATTTATTAGACGTGAGGACTTTTTAAACTTAAGCCGAATGCTTTTCAAAATTTAAATGAGAAAAAACCTCCCAATAAGTAGATACATGATATCACATTTTAATATGTGTATGTTTATATAAAATATTAACCCCTCTAGGAGGAGATCCAAAACATTATCATTTCGTAAATCTTATTATTTCTATTTTTGGGATATCAATCTATTTTTGTATACCGAATTTCATCTCAACAGAATTATTATCTATTAATCAACAGAAGAATGGAATGATTGTAACATACAGGTAGCCGGCCCGACAGCCTGACCGAAACCATAAGGGTTCCTACACTGCTGCGAAACCCTAAAAATTATCGACGAAAACCTAGCAACTCCGAAATTAAAATGAATCAACCATCATTAAAAATGCAAATACAACCTCCCTTTCATTGATCCAATCCACGATCATCGATACATTCGCAAGCTTTTCATTCGCAATAATAACGCCACAGAGCCATGGGCGAAAAACTTAATTCTTTCTGCGCCGTGAAAAGTGTTTGCGAAAAGTACAGAGGCGAGGAAAAGTTTGTTCGACATTCTCTTCCATAACGCTCTCGACAATCTTCGCGAGAGTTTTCCTTCGATATCCGACGGCTATCGGGCCCTCAATCCGAACCTTCTACTTCCCAGTCGCAATTTTACCGTCATGCGCTGATGATGGGGAAATGGCTGGAGGGGGGGGGGGGGGGCGAAGGTTTTCGCTTCTATCTATGGTGCGAACTCGAGAGCGTTTGTCACGAAACTTTTTAATTTCCTGTCAAAACCAGATGCCACAAGGTGACACAGGCACGGTGTGTTTCGTACACCCGGCGCTTGGCACCCCCGCTCCGGTTGGGAAGGGCTTCATCGACTTCGACGTTGTCAACGATGACTAAATGACCCTAACACATACCGGAAACTTCCCTCAGCATCGACGGATTTCACAGAAATAGCGGAGAATTCGTTTGAAACGTATTCAACCCTCCACAGCAGCAACGACTGAAGATGGGTGAAGCACCGGAAATTGATCAATAAACAACGCACCCCAACTCACCCAGTCTCTCGTATCATGCAAACATCGTGTAAGTACTCGTTCGAGTAATTTCTGTAGAACATTTTTACGTGTTGGTTCTGTGAAATATCAATTACGGTGGGCAGCTGTGTATTGCAACCTAATGACAGGTTCTGTGAAACATTCCATGTACTTCTTCAGGCAGATAGCCAATACGTAATGAAGAAGTTGTAAAATAAGAGTAAGGATCGTAAAGTCCTCAAATTAGCGTAATTTTATGGTACACGATGATTTATATGTGCAGAAATAAATAAATCGAATGAATTCGTAGTACAGAATTCATAATCGAATAAGCCTTACGATTTTAACGTCGTTTCCTGAGCCTAAACACTTTCTCTGTGAATAACGCCGACAGCAAATGAAAATAATCTAGTGACTGGTGCCAAAAAAGTGCGACGAGTGTTGTACTTGAAGAAGAAAGAGATAAAGTTTTTCACTTCAGACTAATGTACTACATAAAATTACTCAAAGTATCGAAAAGGTCTTTAGCACCTAAAGTACGTACTTAGTGAACTGAACAAGTTTTAAATGTGTGCGCAAGTGGCTATTGCTCATCCCTCCAGTGATTACTTGGACCTTTGACATCCGACAAGCAAAAAATACATTTCCTCGCACAAAAAAAACAAGCAAAGAACTTTTTCCAAAACCATTCTTTGTTTTTTTTTCTTTCTTTGTTTTTTTGCAACGAACTTTAGTAGCTAAAATAAAAATGTCTATCTACGTACAATATCATGGTAAATCATCTTTCGAGAAGTTCGAACCAATCACGTTTGCGTAATAAAAGTTTACAAGAACGCAAATATTTTGAAAAAAAAAGTGCGAGACAATTAAAAATAGTTTTTATAAAATTACGGTAAATTGAACATAAAAAATAATTTGACGATAAGCAAATGTTAATCCTGATTACGGAAGCAAACACGAAATCGATGCGGCCCGAGGCGACTGAATATCAAAAGCCATTAGCTTCGTGGTACCGGTATACATGAGCATTCATATTGTAGTCGAGAGTCGGATCGATTTCAAGACTGTATCGGTAGAACGTTGCAGACGAGTAGCACGAGTTCTAACCAACGCGCTCGAATCAACAAGGCGCCCTCGAATGGGCCATAACGAATGCACTCTGTGGCTCGAGACGGTATAACCGTAGTTAAATCGTCAGCCGCGTCTGAATCCCAACTCGGGGAGTCGTCGAATACGGAGTTCGTGGTTGCGCATATCTGCTCGAACTGCCGAGCCTCGATCCGAGTTACCATAATCCACACTTTTAACACACCTACCACTGGTTTACACAAGCAGTTCTATTTCAATATTTATTCTCATACCACATTCGCATTTCGTACTTACGCAAAACCGGATTTTAACAAAAAAAAAGAGATAAAAAAAACAAGAAAATTCGTTAATAAACCTTAAAAAATTATGATCTAGTTTTGCGTTAGTTTTCAAGTTCTTCGATATACATTCGACACGTAAAATAACATTATATGTAAAGAATTCCCTAGTCTTGACTTATCAATTTCATTATAAAATCCCTTATCAACCCTTGTCAAGTGTCTGTGAAAACCGGAAAAATTCCCCCAATCCTCAAAGTAATCAAAGACAAAACGAGCTAGAAAAAAACCTTCGAGGGACGAACGGTGCTTTTAATATCCGGCGGAACCAATCGCGTATGCATAATTATCGGAAAAAACCGTCGTATTTACTCAAATACACATTAACACGCGTACAACAGTGCGATACACGATAAATATACGCAAATTCCGTGCAATTATTCCGAATTGCCGTCCGACCGGCACGTTTTAACGTGAATTTCCGTTCAAACTCCATCTCGTACCAGCCGAAGTATTACATAAATGCAAATACCGTTCGTTGGGAAAACACATACACGCGGTACGTTTTTTTCTTCTACGTTCGAACTACCATGGACAACTTGATTTTACATGAGGCGTGTTTAACGAGGTTGTGGTTCGACGCATTGAAAATCGTGCGCGTGGGTGAAAGTCCACCTGTTCTCGCGAGGCACAAATCGGAATCCGGTGTAACACGTTTTCGAAGCTTCATAGCCACAGTGCCGAACTCAACTTCACTGGCTATTCCACCACCGTTGCACTTTTGTTTACGCATGTGCCCCGTGAATCTCGTTACTCGACTCTTTCGCGATATACAGCATCGGTTATCCCGCCGTAAAACAAACAGCCACGGTTCCGTGGATACAAACGGGTTTCGACGGCTTTCGCGTTTGTTAACCCTCGAAACTCCTGAGAGTAAACCGAGCGTTGTTGATTCGCGAAAAGATTCTTTCTTTTTTTGTTCAACGCAAGGTCGGGCATTTGGCCGCCGGATTTAATCAACCGATGGAGCTGCGTCAAAGCCATCGTTTGGTCAGTGCGATGTGGCTATTCTAACGACGAACCTTGAAATAACTTACGACAAGTGGAAAGTCAATTTGGGATTGGATCCGACGTGAGCCGGCTATTTTCGGGGACGAATTGATGGCTGGTGTTCGGGCTATTGCGAAAAATCGACGATTCGTTACGCTGGGGACGATATATCCATTTTGAAAAGGCGTGGGTGTGGTGAGATGAAACTGATGATTGAATTGATAAAGTTACGGGGTTTGGAAATACTTACATTTTGTTTGGGTTTGATCGATTATCATTCGGGCTGCAGATCGATATGGAAGATTTTTTGAATTCTTTTTAGGGGAATTTATTGTAACATTTTGCAACAAGAATAATACGTTTTGTTCATGGAGGGATAGAAGGTCTGGTGGATCATCGTAATTTTCGGATGGCACGATACGAGTTTTCAACGAAGGGTCCTAATGGAATTGTCGATTAAATCAACTCACGATCGGGAAGCCACGTTTAATATTAACTGAGGATCTGACGGCAAGAGCTACTTGGTCCATCAAAGCTTTGTTCTTGAGCCCTACCCCCCTCGCCCCTCATGTCAATCCTCGAAGCAGACATGCGTCTGACGCATTCAATATTCAATATCGAATACCACACGAGTACCAACCGTCTTTAGGCAACTTTCAATCGCCTCAAGTTTTCGGCAGAGATTTTCGTCTTCGCCCCTTCTGCGTTGTTATCAACTTTCATGATGAAATGTTCACCTCCGACCTTCGAATACCATTCGGGATTACCGAAAGTTCTTCTTTCTATGTACACGTCGAGTGTATATCATTATTTTCGTTATTAATTCCGAAAAAATTCTTTACAGCACTAAAAACTCGTTATTTTTATATTAATCGCTGCGTCATTATTAATTTAGATTCAGAATAAATTATTCATTATTAATTCAGATAACATTTTTTACAGCCGTAAAAACTCTTCATTTTTATGCTAATCGCGCTCTCTATGTAGTACGAAAATATTTCATTAACTTTTTTGCAAATTGGATAATTCGAGGACAATAATAATGATTGATATTTCTCTCTCTCTCTCTCTCTCTCTCTCTCTCTCTCTCTCTCTCTCTCTCTCTCTCTCTCTCTCTATCGAGACCTCGCGTCATCGAATGAATAGTTTGAAGGGTCGAAGGGATCTCGCGAAATTCGTACGTTCCAATGGATCCCGGCTGCCTACATCACAATTGCATTATCTGGGCTTATGTTTGACTAATGGTCTTCGAACGTCTGGCAAGCAAAAAGCTCCGAGACCTTCCCTCTCAGTTCGCCCTCTGTATCTCCCTCAACCACGCTAGTTTGTAATTCGTTGATCCTATTAGTAAACGAGCGATACTCGAATCATTGATATTATGATACTAAAAGCTGGAATTTTGTAGTCGGATTAAAGCAATACATAACAATTTAGCGACATTAGTGAAGAGCGATTTATGGATATGACGTGGAATGTATTTATATGCATACAACTACTCATTGGGAGATCAAACGAAATTGACCAATACCGTTTTCATTTCTGCTTGTGAAATTAGTTATTCATTGCTGCATCGGTGGTTTCATCATTCGTTAATTAGCACTCCGTTATTTTATCCTCGCTTTATGTTCGGTTATGGAAATAAATACGAACACGCGGATATTTTTATACCGCCACTTGAAGCGTGGCGGTCTAATTAAAGATAAAAATGGTAATTAGAATGTCTCGTTCGTACGTGTTCAACCGAGCAATGAATGGCGACGACTTTTGCTCGTGTAATTAAACAGAATTGACTGGGTCACAGCATTTTTATTCATTTTCTCGTAGGGAAATATGCACGTTCGCATAATCAACCAGCATGTATCTGTAATATCTTTGTTTAATTTTAATTTATAGATCAAAATTAGAGAAAAAAGTGTAAATACATTCTATTCTATTATTTTATTGTTATATTATATTCATTTATTATAATATCATGAAAAAATATGGAGCCCGGATTAATACAATTATGTTTCTCGGGAATAATATCGTTCAGAGACCAACAAAGATAATTTTCATCAGCATTTCTCACTCAAACCACCAACGACCAACATACAAAAAAATTCTATCATAAACTAATTTCAATTCATTAATAAGAATTCTAAAATATGAATCATAATTGAGAATTCCACTTTCCACTTTTAGTTTAGAATTCTATACATAAATTATAAACTTTTCAGGCGTCGGCAGTTTTTTCCCGAGTTCTTGCATGAAAAGTTTTCTCAATTCTGCGGTACTCCGTGGAACTGGCGAACAAATAAAAATAAAGCAAGGATTTCGATGCAATGAGCACGGGAACGCACCGTAAAGGAAGCGAAAAGGTCATGAAGAAGGTTCGCGAATTATCATCAACGTAACGTCCGACAAATCTGTCTCCCGAATTTACCAAAGCCATCTGGAGTCTGGAGCTGGAGTCAAACGGTACTAAAAGTAAGCGTTTGGTCCATTCACCTTCCCAAAGATGACCAAAATTCGAAATACCCCTGAACTATTGCCAAAAGTGTTGCACACAGTCAGACGGGACGACTGGCAGCACGTCGAACCCTCGCGATCAGGCGATGAAATCAAGAAGCTACTCTTCGGGTGTGGAAATCGATTACAAAAGCAAGGACGTCCAAAGAAAATAAGTGGTTCGACTTCCTTCGCGTCTTTAGATGCTTTTTTCAGTGCCTTTACTTTTGTTCGAAGTGACATAGACACCCCTGCACACACACACACAAAGTGCAGTACACCGGCTATTTACGTCAGAGCCAAGAGCGGGTCACGAGGAAACTTTTCTACGAGGCGCGTACGACTGCTCTCGACTTGTCCACGAGCGTAACATTCGCATGTGCACTACGGCATGCTCCGGCAGTTCTTTGTATCGCGTGACACCCGGAAAACCGACGCCCGCAGAGTTTTACTCAGTAACCGACGTTACTTGGTGGACTCGCGCGTCTGCGACGTCTGCAGACTCGAAAATTTCTTGCCACACAGGCCGGAGGATGGCGGGAGGAGGGGCGGGGAAGGGGGTGCAAGCAGCAAAGGAGTTGTAGAGAGCCCGCATAAATTACTTCCCTCGGTACATGGGACTTCGTTCCCAGACTCCTTAAACTTCCTTCTGCCTCTTCAGCGGAGGCTAGACGTTCGGACGACGTAAAAAGTTGAAGTCACGACATGAACTTGAGGAAAAAAAGATAAGAAAAAAAGGGTTGTGATTTTTTTGTTGTTGTGCTGATTTGGACTGAATATCAACATCGTTTTATGTACATACTTTAATGAGTATTGACGATTATTGATGAATTGAAAGTGATAATTCCGAATGTGTGCGAATAAAAACTAAAATTCGGTTCCAAAATATTTTTCAACCAACTTGAATAACTTATTCTCAAATAAATGTGTATTATTCATGTGTGGAAGTCATAATTTAAGTTGTACAATTTTTAATTGACTTCACCAAAGTTTTATGGTTCTTCCTGCAGGCGTCTTGTATTATCACTAGCAGCCACGAGCAGAAGTAATTACTTGGAAAATTGAGAAATAAAAGAATTTCGTTCAGAATGCCACGTGGGCATAACCGAAATTGACTTCGTTACAGCGGACATAAGGTGCTGGGGGTTGCAGAAAAGCAACAAAGTTTCAAGGGTGACAATCTAATAACTACCAGCGAGTGAAATTAACTTCTGGCAAACGGGCGATACAGAAAACGAACGACAAAAATGGAAAAAAGCTCAACGACCGGGAAAAAGCATCGCTCTCGTAGGAACATTGACCGACTTGCCGTTGACACCAAAGATTTTAATCTCATAACGTTTTAATCTTATTCTTCTCCTTCATACTTCTAAAGTGACTTTTGTACAAGCTTCTTTTATATCGTCGAGGGCTGAAAGAATTTGAGCGGAGAAGATAAAAAAAAAACAAAAAAGAAAAGTTATTTCCTTTGTAGACGTAACGACTAAATGAGCCCGGAAATTGTTTGAGGCTGCGAAGCTTTCACGGAGCTCCAGACGGTTTCCTTAATTGCATCAGAAACCCTAACTTCCGAGAACTCATCGGTATAACGTCGCTTAAAACCCTGCAGCAAATATTCTCGTTCGTAATCGCAACTGATATGACCATAATACTTACGAAAAGTGATTTTTGTTTCTACATTTAGTGACTGACGGTATAAACGGAGTGTTTGTTTTTTATGTTCTTCCCTTTTTCTTTGATCCCAATTCCTCAAGACACTCGTTGCACTATCACCGCACAATGCTGTCCGAAAATTTGATGAACTTTAGTGAAAGTGAAGTTTTAAGTAACTCGCCACCAGCGATTTTATTTTACACACCCACTGGGACTTCAACCATGGCGAATGAAAATTAATTTTCCGGGTTTAATCAATGGTCCGCACTCCGGGTTGATTTTTTTGTTTTGTTTTTTTTTGTTTCCGTTAACGCACAGCGGGGTTCGTGCAGCGAATGCGGTCCACCGGGTGCGAGGGTGGGTAAAACGACTATTCGCCGCATGCAACCCACTCTGTACCTCCGGGGTCCATGTATACCGTGCAGGGCAAAGGTCGCGTGGGAAAAGAGTTCGTCGACCGTAGTCGGATCTTCGAAAAATTGTCTTCACCGAAAACAACAAAGCAAATAACAGCCACCAGCCCACATGCCCCGTGATTCCTCCTCAGCCCTTTAACTCCTCCGAATCGTCCATCTACTCAACAAATCATCGGACAAAAACTTTCAACGCTTTTGTATTTTGACAGTTCTCCGGAAGTTTGTTTTATTGCGTTCCGCAACGACGTTACGTGGATTTATCATGAAACTTCCAAGCACGCGAGCATTTTTTGCTCTTCCGTTCGAACCTGGGGAGGGATTGTAAAAACTTTCTCGGGATTTTTCCGTGACCGGAGAAAAACGGCGAACCGGCAGATTTACCGGCTGATTTCGCGTGGCATCGAAGCGTTACGTGGGCAATGATCAGGTGAGAATAAGAAGAACAAACGACAAAGGAAAAAGGGATAGCGGGGTTGTCACTTGTGGGGATGAGTGGTGCCAGATCAAAAGTTGACCAGAGCCATCGGGAACTGGGAAGTACCGGCAAAATTGATGGAAATATCGTAAAAAGGATCGTCGGAACCCGATCAGTTCGGCGTCAACGAGCGCACTGAGACCAACAGCCCCACCCGCGCCTGTTAACCCCGCACGCCGGGCGTCGCAAGATTCAACCCCATCGGTTGCCCGGAGCAACGGGGGTTGTTGGAGACGACGCAAGCGTCCCGGAGCCACAAGCGCGATGTCGAGTCTCGCCGCGCACACGTTACGGAACACACCACCGTGGAACACACCATCATCGTCCACCACCAGCGAACCTATGGTCCTGGCGGTCCTGTGTGGGACCCTGTATAGCCACCGCTACCAACAACGCCGGCAGAAGCTGCCGAAGCGGTACGCTGTCGGGTGGTCCAATCCTGTGTACATTGGCTTACCAGATCGGGTACGTACTTTCGGTGCGAGTCTGCGTGTGGGTATAGCGCTCCGGTAGACGTTGAGGCAGATACCGGCTCTTGACGTCGTCGAGACGACGACATCAGTTATACGTTCCCTGAATATACGCTGTCCGCGTTAAACCATTCCTCTCCTTCGGCTTAAACGTCTGAGGGACTGGCTGGCTCGCCGGGTGTACCTCGACGGTAGTATGCGCTTTCGGAGCTTCCCCATTGTAACAGAATTAGTCGCGGCGTATGCCGGGGTTTAATCTTGTACCAGACCTGACCAGCTCGGACCAGTTTTGCTCGAGAAACTCCGTGTCTGGCGCTGTATGCCGAGCCCTTCCTGGTTTCGTAGCAATTACGAGCTTCCCGTATGTACCAAAACTTTTTCAACTCGGTCGACGTTACTGGACGTACTGGGAGTATATTTTATTTGCAACGATGGAATCGTGACTTCGAACCGTTGGCTTGAATAACTTATGGCAAGTACGCGACGCGTAGAGATACGTACGAGATATTGACGGGAACGCGACAAGTAGTTCAGTCGTCGGCTTGTTAAACTTGTGAAGAATCATCTGTTGGTAGATGCTGATAATTTTGTCGATTCATATTTTTATTACGGTAGAAGGAAAAACTTTTATACGGGGAAATCGTAAATTGGAAAGAAGATCAGTGCCCATAGTTTGATGTCGGAGACCTTGCTCCGAAATCCTAAATAATGCGATGGAAAGACAAATATATTCCAGATACTTTTGTCATACCTCAGTTATGCACGATTTAATGCTAGACTTGATATATGCTCGAGGTGACACAGTGCGGTATTCACGGACTCGACGTAAGAAGGTTATCGCCCTTGGCAGCCGTTACGCACTCGGGAACCCGCCAAGTGAAAGTTTCGTGAAATTCTTATGGACTTTAAAAGAACCCACTGAGCTCTAAAATACTTCTCGGTACTGCTAGAGATGCCACTGTACAAGCACTTGATCGTAGACCTACTGCGCGTTTTGCCCAGAAAATGACGTGTATTACAAATCAAACCATTCGCAGGAAGTCGCCTACACATGATATAGGCCAGAGAAGAGTGGCACAGGTTCCGCTGAGGGAAATTCATTTAAGCTTTTTAATAATTCCAATCGCACTTTTCATCGATCACAATCGATTTAACAATGTTCAAAGCACATTTGAGAATTTTTTCCACTCGATCGCACGGGTCAATTCAAAATGGCGGATGGTAAAAGTTTGTAGAGGTTCGAATTGACCCTATGGGTATTGTTTGATCAAAAAAATAGACGTGCGGTCTAAGGTTCAATATTTTCAGCCTAGGTTAACATCCAAAAACCATTTAACCATGCAACCCAACCTTCCTACCTAAAAACCCCTCACCTCTCTTCACGTCGGAGTCACAACCAAAATAACATTAATTTACACGGATTGTCACGATGATACGTAACAGATGTATCTAGCTCCTGATCCACGCCGTTGAAGGGCGTTTCCCAAGCGACGGATAGCATATTCTGCGGTACAGCGAGATATCCATATACATAATCCACATATACGTAACAGTATTATAATTCAGAGATGGGGCTACAACGACCGAGGAGACGGGCAACTCTCGGTGCATACACGGTCGTGGCGTTGGAAGCCACTTGATTTGAGCTATGGGCTCCGGAGTCCGCCCGCTCGACCGATCTCGTTTCTGGCGGGTCGCAGCCCGGACCCGCGTGGTCCAGAAGCGTGTGAAGCCGGCCGGTGGCAGGTCTTGATGCACGGCCCGACCACGACTAGACGACGATTCAATTGATTTCCCATTCTCGAGAGTGCCCGTTCGGTTTGCCACTTGTGCACGTACCTCAACGTACACATACGCACTCGAGATTTCCTCGGGTTATTGTAGTTCCTCGTATATCATGATTGATTCCGAACGCCTACATTCATTGTTTTCTGAATCGCGAATTAATTCCACTGTTTTGTATATTCGAACGACGATACAATTTCCAAGGCCCAATATTAGAAAACAGAAAGGTATTTTTAATTTCCCTGGGAAAAGGGATAGACAAATTCCTCGAAACTTTGAAATATTTCGAAAAAGTGTAAACCAAGACGATTGATATCACAATTCTGTGTAGCCCAATTGTATTTTATTTAGATCGATTAATCAGTCGATTAGAGAGTAGTCACAAACATCGCTTCAATTCCTCCTTCGGTCGTTATAATTCCCAGCCCATAAGAGCGAGGCGGGTTTCAAGTAGGAGAACGATGAACATGATTTCATAATCATGAGGTTGGTTCGTGTCGGTGGGAGCTTCAATGAGGAAAGATCAATCGGACCGATGGCAGAAGCTGTGCCGAGCTCGTCGAGAGATCGACGAACGAGGCTGTTAAAAACAGCCATCCCTTAAGCTAAACGAAGATACTTATTTCCGGCAGGCTGGGCCGCGAACTGAAGAACGAACGTCACGTCACTAAAGAGGTGGAGAGTGAGAGAGGACGGGAGGGCCAGAAAAAGGGTGGCGCGAAGAAAGAGTCGAAGCTCAGGGGTATTTCGATTATTCGAAGCAGGCACTCGAGGTCCTCAGACGCGGCGCCGCCACCACCACCCTGACGACACAGTAAAAACTAAAAAAAAAGTGCGCTCGAAGATCGAAGACCGTAGAAGTGAAGCGGGAACGTGGTTCGACCTTATTGTTAAACCTGGAGAGCGAGAAAAAAAGTGAAAAGAAATTTAAAAAAATAAAATAAAATAAAAAAGATGGAAGAGAATATACGTAAAAAAGGGCGAGCAGAGTGAAAATGTGCCAGTGATACTCTTTCTCGTTAAAGAGCTTTACGAACCCCTCTCCTATTATTCGTATTGTTTTTCTTTTTCTTTTTTTTTTGCACCCCTCTTGAATTCGCTCATCCAGCTTCTCCGACTGGCCTTCCCTTCGCCGGTGTTTTTGTTCCATTACAATTAACCCTAATTAAATGTATCCTCCGAAGCGTATTATAACGTTTCCTGCACCTCGTTCCGCCGCTAGCGGGAAAAGCTTGCACCGGAGGTAGGCAGAGCGATGGAATTTTCGCCCCCACGATGCCGAGCTCCCTCGGTATCTCTTCTCATGGCCCTTTCGCGCGCTCCACTCCTCATGTCTATTTAGCTATTTCTCGCTCCCTGAACGCTACATCGTATCTCATTCGGCGGGGACTTTTAACTTAACGTCCGGAATACATTTTCATCGTCGAAAGTACAAGAAATGACGTAATAGCTGCTGGGTTGGAACAATATAGCTCATAAGCTGAATCTTGGAGAGAGAAAATTGAAATAATCGCGCAATGTCTCGTGAACCTCACAAATGTTCGGTGATAATTTTTTTTCTCAACATTTTCACTCTGTTCTACTGAAAAGGTTCATGTCGGGAGTCGATCGAAGAGGGTACAGAGCGACGAAATTAATTTTGTATATTGGAGAACATCAATTTGGATTTTACGACCTCTTGAGGTTAATTCAAGAAATGATTAACCATTGTGGGACTTTTGAATTTGAGGGTATCTTTTGAATGAATTTTTCGATATTTGAGATCCAATAAATCTCAATTTTTTTAAACGTTTCTGGAACCATAATTTTTTCCTTACAGGACATAGCTGTATTCGTTTTTTCCAAGAACCGTGAATCATAACTGAAATACGGTTTTTCAATATTTAGCAAGTCTGTCAACATCCGGAGATTCACATGCGCTCGCTAGTTTTGTAGAAAACTCGCGAATCAGAACGTGATTGCAAGACATGAAAACCGAAAGAAATTTATTTCCAGGTGGGCAATATTGGCGTTCTAACGTGATAAGGCAAACGATGTTGAATTTACTTCCCTTCGTTTTCTGTAAAATTGACAATCTTGAGGGTAGGCTGCAAATGTCTTCAAATGCATGTCTTTCCTAAAATGCATTTCCCAATGCACTTCCGTGGTGATGTATTTATCCAAACGTAAAGAATCAAGCCTCATGCCTTCACTCGGCAATTATTAGCACCGAAGGTGTAGTTTTTTTTTCCAATCCTAAATCTTATTACTCCAAAAAATTGTTCATTACCAAAATTCTCTTTTCCTCAATTGTTTTCAAGCTTCCACCACGTTTCCACATTTCTTCGGTCTATCTACAAAAACTTTATCACGGAATGGAATAGAAACAGTAGCGAAAAAAAAGAAAATTTGATCAAAACAGAGTGAATTTCGTCTTGCTAGGTAGACCTCGCTT
This sequence comes from Sussaba pulchella, assembly GCA_963971145.1. Lineage (NCBI taxonomy): Eukaryota > Metazoa > Arthropoda > Insecta > Hymenoptera > Ichneumonidae > Sussaba > Sussaba pulchella. The sequence goes on from OZ020168.1 coordinate 13,767,966, forward strand.
CTTTTTTTTTCTTTAAATCCTACAAAAATACTTTCTTTGCTTTTATTTTCGTCATTCCACGTCTTTCGGTCGTTTCCGGCTCCGCCAGTCGCCAAGGTTTATCCATTTATCATAGTTCATGCGGCGGAGAGAGGCCTGCGACCCCGTAGCTGAGCGGAAAGCGTTAAAGACTAAAAGAGAAAAGAGTAGCCGACAGAAGTAAAAAAAAAAAAAAACGAAAAAAAAACGCACACAGCGTCTCGACTGACTCGCTTACTTCCTCGCGCCATTGGAATTTGATTTGCATTCTTTCCGCCGTATTCGATAAGGCACGTTTCGCAAGCTCCGATTGGTCGTACGCTCAACTGCTACGCTTCACGGAGCAACGTCTTCCGAGGGCTTTGCCTCCTCGAGGTCGATGATCGATCGTGTTCGTCGTATGATTCTTCAACGTCTCGCAGTAGACGTTGAAAAAAAAAACTATAAAGTACAAGCCATGGAACTATAAATGCCATGCATTTATCAACGCTACTGTCATCGACACCCCTTTCTTCGCAAAAGCAAAAAGTTCGCAACGAAGAAAGTAAGTTTGTCGAGTTTTGAGCTTCATCGTGGAGTCGACTTTGTGAAACGCGGCGGATAATGAGGAAACAATGTTCGAGGTTCGGTTGGGCAGCGGCCTTTATTAAATACCGGATAGAGTGGTTTATCGGTTCGGAGAATCTTCGAACCAGGCCAAACTTGATTACCAGCAGAATGGTTCGGACCTACACTTGTGTAGAAAGTCCGATATCTTCAATTTTGCACTAGTTGGCGTGCTTGCGTTGTTTGAAATTTTCAATAATGTCGAAATATATTATAACTAAAATCATCAGAAATTGAAGATATTTGTTTCTCGATCAATCGTTCGAACGCAAGATTCGACTCACTTCTATTCATATGTTAGACAGTTTATAACTGCTTTGTTTTCAGGCCTCCGCCGATAATTAGCAGTTTCTCAATAATTCGCAATCAACGTCGCTATTAGCGTGCGAATTCACGTAATAACTCATCGATAATATGGGACAAGCCGGAATGAGAATCCGGAAGAATGGCCTCTCGTCTGCGGAACAAGCTTCAAAATGTATGTACTTGTGACGCAAAAAGAAGAAAGAACAAAATGGCTGAAGAGAGTGAGATGAGAGAAGACGAGAGCTTTCAGACTTGAAGTAAAGTATAAATGGAAACTACGAGGCGCCGGTGCCCACTTACCTGTCATGGCACAGTAACGCCAGCTCTACTACAACTACCGCTACTACCACTACCAGCAGCCGCACCAACAGCAGCAGCAGCGGCAGCGAGTGGAGAAGAAACCCTTCACGATATCCATTGTTATACTTCTCCCGAGAAAGACGCTGTTCGCGCTTCCATGAGCTATTTTTTTGTGTTCTTTTTTTTTTCTCTACCGGTGCAACTCGCTGCTGCTACGAAATTCCCTTGGGCTCTCTTATTTCCCCTCAGAGGAAAAATAAATCCGACAAACACTACGACCAGTTGGAATTCATGAATTTCAAACGCAGGATCAACGAATGGCGGAGGTTAACCCACGCGAAAGTTTTGCTTTTGTGCCACGTGTGGCAAAGACAAACGAAAAAGCTCTTGGAAAAGACTTTCGATTACAAATGCGAGAATCAATAATAAATTATTGCGTTACTGCGACGGGAAGAACGGGAATTATTCTTGTTTTTTTTTTCTTAATTTCTGGAGGAATTATTATTCATTGCGTTTTAGTTTAGAAGTATCACATTCGCGAACGAGAAAACCAATTGTCACATGTGGGAATAATTTACAAATGTATACGCCGACCGGTCATCGAACACGACCACGCATTACTGCTAATCCCGAATACTCGTTTTGTGAACGAGGTTCCGCCACCAAACCACAGATTGTATAAACGTCTCGACAGAACGCTTTTTGAGAAAATAGTACTAATGGAAGCTATTCCAACGTAGTGTCAATAGACACATTTACTACTACTTGATACTATTATTTATTTAAAAAATCACAAATTTTAAGCAATAAAGTTTTCTTTGTGTGAAATAACTGTAGCGGTACCTTTTATTACGACGATACCGATTGGTTCTCTATAGTAGTGGGTGCAGATTTTGTAGCAGCTACGTACCTGCAATAAAAGAAAAAGAAAACAAATTATTCTTCTGCAAGTATTTATAAAAAAGATTTGTCAAAGATTAACCAGATAATTGAAAATCAATCGAATCCTTCCTCGTGCTTGTCTTCACATAACTCACAACAAATATTTCAATAAACAATCATAATAACCATAACAATAATAATATTCCACAGAATAAAAATAAAAGTACGAAGGCAATAAAGTTTGCAAATGAAAAAAAAATTATATTATCAAGTACCATGAAATTTTAATAATATTCTGGCACGTTCACGTAGCAATTATTTTCAATTTGCGACGAACATAGTGAGAATGTAGTCTTGATGGTTCGTATTCAAGAGCTTTAAAAGACATTGAGTCATGTCATAATGCTCTGCAGCTTCCAATTTGTCACCGAGATGCACTCGGTGCAGTCGGTATTACACCAGTTTGTCTTTCCGTCGAGAGTTCTTTTGAAATTGTCAATTTTTTTCATTTCTCCAACACCGGGTTTCGTGCCCTTTCGACTGAAGCTTCGCGCGTGACCCAGTCGAAACGAGGGCACGGTTTTCTCGCGAATTTTCCAACCCCGTGCGATGAGTTGCACGCGCCGGTTATTCATGAATCTTCCAAGGCCTTAACAGTCTTCGTTTCTCGTCAACGTTGTCAGGACTCAACCCCCTTTTCCTAGGTCACACGCAGACGGGCATACGTGAAGCTCACGTGGCAACGTCTGCAGGATCGAGTGAACACGAGCATTATATTTCACTGCCACAATTATGCGTACCGCTGCTCGTGAAAGCTCGTTTGACGTTACGCCACGTCGACTTGGTTACGACGTAGACGTCATTGTCATAGTTTTAATTTGTTTTTATACACACAAATTTGCCCCCAGAGACCTCGCCTGCATGGTAATTCACTACAAAGAAGGCTGTCACGACGAATCAAAGAATAATTCCATGGGCTTCGGAGGCCTTTGTTTAAATTCGAAAATTCAACATAGACGACGAAAAAATTTAATATAGTTTAGCTTGATTCAAGTTTTCTTTAGCATAAAAAATAGACATCGAATATAAAATGTAAATGTTGAGGACTTAATATCTTAATAACAAATATGCTGATATTTTTTCAAAGATCGAAGCTAGATCGCAGAAATGTTGGCATCGTTTTTTTTTTAATAACATAGAGCAATTTTGTACGAGTCTAAAATGCGACAAAAACTTTTTCATAGTCTGTACAACCTACGAGTCAAAGAATTTAGCGATATTTCAACCTCAAAGTTCCTGAAAACGGTTATTTTTCGGAAATTCTATGTACCATATGCAGTTTTTTTAAAAATGACTACTTAGGCATTAGATTCTGCATTGGCTGTATTTTAATACAAAGCAAGCATTTCGTTAAAGGGCAAAATGAAAAAAAAAAACTTTTCGAACCAGCCTGATGATCTTGAATCCCTTGAGAAAATCCCAAACGTTTGTACAGATACTTTGTTGCACGACAACGGATTTTTCCGAACGCGAAACGTGCGCGTGTTTGGACAAATGTCTGGGTGGAGTCGTTTCGACGCGGTTTGAGGACGTCGACAATTCCGCCCTTTCCCGTTGGTATTAGGATGTGCAAACCGACCAGCAGCGCAATGCCACGGCGACAATGAGCTAGCTGCTCTGCTAGGTGGGTATCAACGGTTGACAATGGTGGCGCCAACGACCGGCGACGTTCCGACGACAATGACGTTCCTCGCCCGACAACGACAAGGGCGTCTCCGCAATGATCGCCGTCGCACACGAACACACACATACACACACATACGGACAAGAGATTCGGTTATATATACGTACATCCCATCACGTGCTTGACGCACGAATTTCTGTACCCCTGGATAATGGTTGTACCAAACGATTCGATAATTTGTCAACTCGAACTTTATTTGATTCAACGATAATTAGAAAGTGTAATTACTATAAATAAAATGAATTTTACTAATGATAATAAAATTAAAAAATTTTTTAAAAATGAATAAATAAATAATAATATTATTTTATGAATATTACTGTGACCCAATTCTTACGCGATTCGATGAATTATATAATTTTATATTTAAAAATATATATATTCTTTCATTTTTCTATTTTTTAACTATTAAAAGAATAAATTATATGATAATATATTACGTTATTAGATGTTTAAAACGTCGAATAAAGTGCCTTCGGATTGGAATTTCAATTGAATTAAATTAACTTACCGGCAAATATAGATAAAAAGAAAAAAATTCATACTGATAAGTATAAAATCGTTAATTTTGGAACAAAATGACCTCTGTAATTTTGCAATAACAAAAACTACAATTCAGATAATCCCACCAAAATTTCGATAAATAGGTTGGACCTTTATCGATCATTGAGCAAAATTTGTATTCGGATTCACCGACAACCCGTGCGTGGATTATCAATTTTGATAGTCCTGGCATAAACGTATAACGACGGGGACAAACATTTCCTCGACGTTGAAGATTCTCCAGGATACTCGTGGGATAAGTGTCGGTGGCGTACACGCGAATTCGGAACGCTCGATGGTTTTGCTACATACACTCGTGGAAGGGTTACAGCCACTAGCGCGAGAGATAGCTGTTTCGATGCATTAACTACGCTCAACGCCCGCCAGCACGTGCGACTTACCCCTCGTAAACGTAGCGACGAGGTAGAGCTCAACCTATTTCACCACTGCGAACCTCATCTCCCTTCCTTCCGCAGTGCTACTCGTCTATTTCTCCCCTATCCACGGGAATTTCGACGGTGGCTTGTTAGAACTGTGGGTCATCCAAACACACCGAGGATTCACGTTTGTGTTTCTTACGTCCCAAGTTCTTCGCCGCTGGATCGAAACCCTGGTTCGCAACTTATCGTCCAATCGCATAGATTAATATCGATGTTTTTAACGTTTCTTGCATCAAAATTCCTATTATTGGTGCTGCGGCAACAAATTTATGAATTCGCCAATGAGGAGAATATAAACAACGAGGAAGTTGGTTAGTTTAGTCGGTCCGGTTGAAAATAGATCACCGAACCGATTTATCGACCGATACTCAGAGAACTGAATTAGTTTGTGGGATCCAATTATTTCTTTTGTAACCACAGTTAGGTCGTTTTTTATATGTACCGGAAACCACGGATATTTACAGCCGACGAATAGTCAGGTGTCATGTGAACAGCGTGATTCATTGCACAAGTCATATTTTCTGGATGACGCAAACTAATTAGCGACGATCGTAATATACAAGCCGATAAGTCTGCGTGGCATCAAGCGAATTTCATGTTTTTCCCCGAATCAACAACTACAACCCGGAAACGTATTAAGATGGTTGAAAACGAAACTAAAAATAATAATTCATTCTTCATTCGTTTCCACCCATAACGGCGATTGTTATCGAACAGATCGACTCGCCTCGATCTTGTCGTTTCCCCGGAAGTGTCTCGGAACAATCGTTTGCCTCATCATCGTGTCTTCTATTGTTCAGATTTTTTGCATCTCAGACGAACCCGCGCGATCGTCGATGCCGCCGACGACGAAAGACAAGACAAAGCAAACAAGTGGCAAATAAAAAAAAAAAGTAAAGTACGAAGTACAGTACTGGAACCTTTCCCAGAAAACGAGAGAAAAGTCGTAAGAGAGGGCAAGAAAGAGAGAGATTATAGCCATCGGCGTTCGGTCGATTACTTTGTATTTTGATGGTCCTGGTGCGCAACCCTGAGCATTCAGTCTGGCTCGATATAGATGAATATCCTGACGAGCCTTCAGCCAAGCATCCAATAACCGCGTTTATTCCCTCCTGTCCACTGCTACCCTCGCGCGCCGTCACCGGCGTCTGGCAGATGCCATAGGGACCTCTTTGGATTTGTCTCGAGGCCGCGAAGCGCGTCACCATGCCCAGATGTCTTTAACCCCATCGTCCATATTCGAAATTATAAAAAATCATATTTCTCGAGATTGGGTCGACCGATTCCCATGATTATTTTTTCATTCAAGGGCATTTAATTAGCATTTAATTATGGTCCTATTTTTTTTTCCGTCTCATTGTAACTTGTCGTTGTGGCGCCGCCAACTTCATCTCAAGCTAGCATAGGAGAAATACAAAGATAACGCAAAGAACCCGGAAATGATTACTAATGATTACTTCCCTCATGTACACCAGATGACACGAGTGAATATCCCAAAAAAATGTCATTCATTGTTCAAATCTCCAAATGACAAAGTCTAATTTTTCAAAAAAAGTTCTCGTCAATAGTTTATAAGTAGAAAAAAATCACGCGCGCCGGGGATTCCCTCACATGGTGACCGATGTAGGGTTAATGTCGAGAGGAATCACGCACTCCTTTGCCCGTGCAATAAGCAATTTTCCAGCTCATTTCCTTTTGAAAGCGTTTATCGGTTGCATAAACAGACTTCAATGAAATGCATGATTTCCGCCAGCTGGGTCGATAAGTTCACCAACCTCATCAATGTTAATTCGTTGTATTTCAAGTACTCATCCGGATTGAATCAATTCTACGTTCACTACTGGAGCGAATATCAATTGGACGTCTACAGACATTTTTTCGATGTTGACTCAACGTTACATATCCTCAGAAAGTCTAACTGGCTCAATTATAATTTTCGATCTATTTTTCTATACCGTCGCGTCGTCAACGTCGGAAAAAAATTCTGCCAATTATTGCTAACAGATCCGTACGATAAGAATATGACCTACCTACGGGTTTGCAAAACTGGCTGCAATTTCGTGCGCCAGATACCATACAATCAGAGGGAAAACTTACACTGGTGTAGGATAGCGCAAAATATTCTGCGAATTTTTCCATACACGACCTTCGACGCATTATCACGTCTGTGGGGAAATAATGCAATCGAAATAGAGCGCATTTAGCTTCAGTACGATAATGCAACGATGATATTACATAGCATACTCGCATTTTTGTCTTATTTTTCAAAAGCATGCAATATAAACTAGTTTCATACCGAGAGGTAATTTCAGTGGTTACTGAAGCAGTAATGACTAGCTACACTACACCTACATAGTGACTTTTCATTACGGTTTATTCGCACATAGTCGGAGCCCACACTAATTAAGTTTACTCGTTGCGGGTATTCTGGGCGAATGAGAAAGGGATAGTTGAAACGCAAATGCACTTGGTACTGTATAACTGTCAACTGAGAACTCGTACTACATTCATTCTACTTTATTCCTCAAGCTATTTCTCCCCGAACAAGACAAATAATTGTTCGCTACAACGGCAAACATGCGGTTTTCCACAAACGAAATACAGAAAAAACCACATCTGCATTTTTTCGACATGTTCAGAGAATAAAAATCAACGTTATGGAATTTTTAAACGATAGCCTGAAGAAAATGTTGTATTTATTTAATTTTAATATTTTTTCATTATGTGGAGAAGCTGGATTTAAGGGCGAAATAAAATTTGAAAAAAGAAAAATAATTAAGATCGGTTGGCGTTAATTTCATTGTCATGAGACAAAGATTGATTTTCCAATTTGCATAGTAAATGTGGCGGAGTACCAATTAGGATAATGCCTCATTTATACGTGTACTACACTTCCGAATGAGGAGAAATTACGTCACTCTGTTCTAAGACAGATAGCTGGAACGGTGTAGGTCTGATACAATACAACGTTTTCCCGGTACATCGAGGCAACGATGCGCATGCATCCCAAACTAGATTGCGATCCCAGCGTCTGAACTGACGTTCGTGAAAGCAAAGGCCTTGCTTAGCGACAACCCTTTGACGTCTGCGACCCCTCCCACGTTTTCGTCTAAAAATAAATACCGAGCATAACATCCGGATCGAGTTGTAAATAAGGAACGAAATCATTTCACTCTTGAGCAATAATAAGAGTAGTCAATTATGAAGTAATTAAAAAAAATTACTCGTGAAAGATGAATGTGCGTGGATATTTGTATAAAAATGCGTGAACCTCGTTTTCGAAAATTAATTGCATGAGTTACAGAAATTAATTCTGAGAGAAACTATAATTGTAGTAATCATTAGGAGAATAACTTGAACCCTTAGACAAATGGTTCTGAAGTGCGACCAACCGACCCGTGAAGAATAATATTTTTCTTGTCACCGCCACTTAGGTCGAGTACTTGCAGTAATGATTTTGCTTGCTTATTCTGCGTTTCGACTGCACCAACCTTTTTTGCGATGATGAAAGAGTCCTCGAGCTTTTCTGACTTTTGCGTCAAGCAACATAACGCAAATTGGTTTGCTTTAGATTTTTGGTGTCGTTTCATAAATACGGAGATGGGACTCGTTCACTTTCGTCTGGGTTTTTCGGAGTTTTGTTTTCAACCCTTCCGTCAATACCTAGGTTAACGATGTTGCACCATACTAGCGGCTGACAACTTGAGATAGAGCACGCAGGGAGGTTTGACTCTCCATTGTAGATCTGGAGAGACGGAACGAGCAGCCGTTGTTTAGTATATTATGAGCTTTGTAATTAATACTAATATTTCTATTGCTTTATTGGCCTCCCGATAATGAATTTGTACGGATGGATACCCGAGTAACCTGGGTGTAGTTGTAAAGTTGCACACAGTTTTTTTTGTATAATCTCGAAGAATGAAAAATTCCACCAGAAGCATTTTCCAACCCTTAAAAAATTAAATTACAGAGATCCGGGTAGTTCTGGTAAAATTTGTACGGGAACGTAGAACGTTCCGACAAAAGAGGCTCAGGTGGGTGCCCGAATACCCGGAAATCGACATAGGCATTAAATTAATTATTCAACCCTACATTGGCAGCATTTTCTTTTTGCGAATTACAATTTATCCTCCGAAGCTTTCAGAAATGAATTATAATTTTGTCAGACAAAATTAAATGATCGTAATCGAAAAACAAAAATCATCAGATGGAAGTAACGCCGAAATACTGGAATCCCCTCACAAGGTGACCAGACTCGTTCCTGATTTCTCTCTGGCGGCGTGGCCTCACTCGCCCCGAGTTTCCCCACTCACTACCTCAAATTCGAATGCTCCCCCACGCTCGCGCCGTAGGATTAAAACGACCTTGCAACATCGCCGCCTAGATAGCACTCCGGCACCTTCCTCGTGAGCCGACCACAGTCCTTGGATCGCATATGGTGACGAATCTAGGGTTTATTTCATCTCAACCTCAAAATTCCGGTTTGACCTCGAATCCCATTTTAATCGTACCTCGAACCATAATCCAAAAGAGCGACCAATTTACAACTCAGGAGCGCGAGCTCATAATTGCCGGTACGTTCGCGGCAATTTATCGAGGCCACTAATTGGTCTCATAAAGTCCACGCGAAATAAAATAAATTTCTAGTTTCTATTTCACCAGAATACAGCGCCCGAGCGCTGTCAAACCGGAACGGTTGGCAAAGCTGTGGGGTTGGCCTTGCCGCGGGTGGTGCAACTCCGCAGCCGGGGCAACGACTCGAAATCAGGTGTGCGGGTCTTCGCGCCCTGGGTCGCGTGCCCAGCGATGTGAACTCGAGGTGTGGACCATCGTCTGGCTCAACGCTTCGTCGTAGCCAACGCGAGCCCGAGTCACTTGCTAATTAAGTCCACGTCTCAAGTCCCTCCGGGCTGTACACCCGTAATTCGCCCACGCTGTCTTACAACTCTGTTACGCTTCTCGTTTTATTTTCTCTCTCTCTCTCTCTTATTTCATTTTCTTTTTGTATTCTACACGGTTTATTAAGCCAACGCCAGATGTTCGAACGTGAATTCTCGTTCGCCGACGGGTCTGTATGTATTTGCTGTTCAATTTCGGAAAGTGCAACTCCGGCCGGGCTCATTGCGAAGAACGCACGAATGTGACCTGAAAAGTTGTAGATCTGCATCGGCCGTTCGTTAGGTTTAATTAAATTTTTCCGGTTATTCGGATGCATCAGTTTACGTCCTCCGTTTTTTTTTCTCGTTCGTTCGGTCTCACGTTTTACGCGTAGATGTAAGTTCTGGAGGATACGATAAACATAAAGCGATGGTATAATTAATGTTGCACGAAGGTTTTTTATGAGATCTCGTTAGCGGCCATCGAGTGTATGATACTCGTGCAAACGCCACGAGTTTTATATGAGTGATAATTAATCCGGCAGTTAGGGTTTCTTTAATGGTCGAGCCGAAGCAGAACTTGAAGAGGAGAGAAGAAAAAATCGTATTAATGTCTTGCAACGCGAACTATGGAGTTGGGATATGTTGGGTTGGTCAGGTTGGAAGCGATGCGTTGGATCAGCTTGAGCTGGGGATCCTTCAGGACGAGAGCCGTCTTTTCATGTCTTCGTTTTATGACGAAGAATGGAGATTAATGACATCACTTTGGCTGTTCGGGGAGCGAATCTGTTCGGTGTTGTGTGGATAGCACCGCGATCGATGGGGTTAGCGATACAAAATCGAGGAGGAAAGGAGAAACGAACGACCCTTTCATGGACGGTAACTGACTCGCCACAGTGGTGATAAACGTCGGAAACATTAAGGCCGATCTTCCCTGGACGTTACTGATGAAGGAATCGCTCCTATCTTGTGTTAGGGATAATATTTAAACAATCGCGGCAAATCGATCTGAATCTTTGGGATTTAGACCGACTGACCAATGATTAGAAGTTGTATTGATGTAGTAGAATCATACCGAAAGGCAGCTAAGGACTTGACAATTTAATCATTGATGTTTGTGGTAGAATAATGAAAATTGTTTGGACAAAAAATAAGATAACGATGCATCGTAATCCTACAAAGATTTTTGGAGTAATAAAAATATAAAAATATAAAATATAGAGTTTACAATTAGTTCTATTAATTAACGACTATATAAATAACTCCAAGTAATGGATAAAAGCCCCATGCAGAAACTGAGGCAAGGCAATCGCTATTTAATTTCATGTTTCCTTAAAAATGATTATAGCATTCAATATCGGTTATTTTTTGTCAGTAAACTTCTACCTAAATATTCAGAAACCCGATTCATCTCTTATCCAAGCGTGGACACATAACTTCCGCCTCTTTCTTCACGGCGTAGAACTATAAAGAAAACCATGTGACATTGATGTACTCGATGCTGCGGAGGTGTGTCATGACAGAATGTTACTACGTGTCGGACAAATGGAAGACGTGAAATGAGGGATGCTGAGCGCTTCTGCGAAACGAGAAAACAACGATCGAAACATTTTCCCATCCTTGCTCCATACTCCTACGAACCTTCCCTATTTTCCATGGCGGGTTTCCTTCGTTTACGGGGGGTGCGGATCTCGACTGCATCGCTACTTTTATTTTTTTCCACAGGTTTCCACCCCAACACCGTCGCCACATTCTGTTTTGGACTTTTTTAAACTGCTGGCTACGTGGTCACATAACAGAGTGGGACAGAAAAAAGTGAGCGATGGAGCAGCTACAATAAAGTGCTCACTTAACTTAAGTACGTAATAAAGTGGTAATATATCACTCAAGCTCGTTTCCAAATAATTATTCGTTGCATATTGATACGATCATTAAACGCGTGACGCCATTTTTCCGTATGCATGCGATGGACCAAAAAAAATTCTGGGTCCAGGCAAACCAGCAAGACCTCTTTCACACCCTACTGAAAAGGTGGTAAAGTGTGTTTACCACCTTCCTTCTTGCTGCCTTCCGTTTTCGCTACCTCAAAGCGTTTCGTCCTTCCGGCAAAATCTCATTCTCGGAACCTTTTTCAGTTTATTCCGGGTGCCTTGAACACATAGTTTTCACGAAAAATTTCTCGTATCTGGTATTGTCGTACTCCTTTTTTGTGTTTTGTTTAGGGTGACCTGGTCCAAGAGCGTCCAGGAAAAAGAGGAAAATGTTCGTCCGGAGATATCCGCGAGGTAGAATAAAAAAGAAAAACAAAATCGCCCGGACGTTATATTCAGAACCGTCGGGCTGTCCTTATTGGCTGTGACCGACTCAGGATAACAGAGGTGCTGCTGGTGTCGCAGAATGGTAAGAATTTCATTGCAGCTGATTGCTTTAGTATCTTACATGCGATTCGACGTTGATAAATGTAAGAAAGCTTTTACGTATTCTTTTTTTTTATAGATGGTTTGGGTCTAATAAAAAACATAGGAGTTTTTTTCATCGAGTAGTCTCGGTGAATAGCACAACTCAGACCCTTACAAGGTTTTTTCAAGTAGCACGGAAAATTGCGATAACCATCAATGGAGACTGAAGTCAGCTGTGACATTTTTTGCCAAAATCGAAATAGCTCGTAATTCACTAAATATATTCACCGTCTCTTTATAGCATATTTTTAATTCGTTATTCGCCTATCATAGTGAATTTTTTCAATTTTTCTCTTATTTATTTTGTTTCGATTGGATCCTTTTGCCAATTTCTTTTCGATTTCGAAAAATCTTCGGCGGATAAAAAAAGAAGAAGAAAAAAAAACCCTCGAGCTATCTCAATATCTTTAATTCTATAGCTGCAGAAACAATTCGAATGTTGATGCAATGTTTTGCGTTGATTGGTGATCTGACGTTCGACAAGTTGTTACAGAGAATCAGTGCTATTTTTAGTACCTCACTAATATCACAATTTTCGAACCGAAGTTGAATAATTATGAATCTTGATAGTCTAACGGAGCCGAAAGCAAGAACTTTTTAGCCAGCATTAAAAACTCCCTGCGTTTAATGTTGATTAAAAAAATTTTAAGTTCTCGTCAACCCGACCTCAGGAATTACCGTTTGGGGAAATGAAAAACATTGAGCGCTGTACGAGTCCTCTCTACTTTAATAAGGGGTGAGTCTTGACACCACAATAAGCTCTTTAGACGCTGAAATGAAAAACGGTAGCCGTCATCCTCTTCATAAATCACCAAACTTCGTAGGTCGTAAATTCAACGGTGTGGGTATGTGAGGCAAACGAACTATCTACTTTATAAATGTATTATACCCAGCACGATAGATAGAAAAAACTTATATTCCTATCAACAGACCGCAAATGAGGTATACCCAATGTAAGAAGTATATCGTTGAATATTTTGTCAACAATGGGATGAGGAGTCTTTCAAATTATGACGATAAGATCGATGTAGGGCCAAAACATTCCTGCGGTCCCTGTATACTCTAATTTCGGCTCATGTTGTGTCAAACAAAAAGAAAAGATTCATGTAGAAAGCTCGAACAAAGCAGCGCAGTAAGCTTTAAAGTCACTTGAAATCTTTGGCGCCATTTGCCTTCTGTACATCTACCACATGATTATTCATTAAAGCAACCCATTAATAAATAAATAAAAATAAACGGGCGCATATTCAACTATCCCCTCAGTCCCATCCTACTATAATCGATAAATCAATAGTCGCATGCTCCTTGACCTTTTCATGCCGTAAGGTTATGTCGGCCCTTGTTACGGTTATGCGAATCCCCCAGTGCAGAATCAGATTGCAATCTATTATCGAAGAGCGTCCTAACATTCAACTACCCCATTATTAACTTAATATATGGTCTGCATAATGTCATATTTCTTAATGGCCTCCTTGACTGTTTATTCGATCGTAAACCACATAGCACAGAATATTATCTCGAAGCGGTAGTCAACAGCCAGACCCATACGCTGCGTTATGTTATGGGGAAATCTTTTCATCGTTTTGCACGTCGTTGACGTCTGACGAATGAATTGCAGAACAAATACTTGACAGTCGACATCACTTTGAATGTCGGAAAGAATCCTAGCTGGCGGCCATACCTGAATAATTATTAATAATTGTTAATGACAGTCGGGCCATTATTATGGGAGATGCTGGTATCTAGGAACGAGTTAAGGTGTAACGCCTAATTGAAATCGACATAATTGTTTATCCGGATCGAAGTTAGGGGAAATCTGTCCTGAATAATCAGAAGAACCAACATGCAACCTAAATAACCCTTTTTATCAAGTGTACACATGCATTTATACATGTGCTATATACATAGCTATACTGCCCCTTAATCTCGATATACTTTAGTACATACTGTTACTCAACCAGCGTATACTAAATATATCTCATAAATAAATTAAATAATTTAATAATCACGTTTGAATTAATAAGGAAATCTTGTTTACGAACGCAGAGACAAGGAACCCAAAAGCAAAATCACTGTTATCAGCCATGAGGTACATGGCAAATACCAAGAAGAAGCTTGGTCGACCAGAATGCAATATCCGAGAGCCTTCGCATTCACTCCATAGACTCAGTTAGGCTCTGTCGGTTTCTCTTCTCTCGGTCTCTACCGTTCGAATGCAGTATCGTCGACTGTTTTCGTACGAATCGTGACAATAGCGCGGGAGATACGCCAGCAGCTCGAACCGCACAAACAGCAGCTAAACATCCTCTAGACCACGTAATATCCTCCCGTGTATCCCGGCCGCGGGCTTTTACCAAACTACGATCTCTCGACACCTTTCTGGCTTCAAACGTGAGTAGGTCGAGTCGTGGAATTTACGTGGGTGATCTCATCGCCGAGAGCGCGTATGTAGTCCACAATTTTTCCGTTCATTATTGTGACGAATTTTAGGAGCATTCCAATTTTTCCAAATATGAATTGAGTTTTATTGCAATTTTTGTGGAGGAATTAACTTTTTCGCCTGAATTCAGACATTCGAAGGTTTTTAATGATCCTGTGTTAAATACAGAATTATTTCGTCCGACTAATGAGTTGTTGACGCATGTAATTGCTTCGCTGGATAATCGATCAGTTCATTAGCTCGAGCCAATAAATATCTGACTCATACTCGAATGACAATCTTCCATCCTTTGTGAGTAGTTGAGTAGGCATTACAATAATCATCATGCTCGTTGCTTTTGTGTAAGTCTTTCGAGTATACGTTTTTCATTTTCCGGTAACACGATTTAATTATATAGTTTTCACTCCTCGAACACTCCGTAGTCACTTTTGAAGACAGATCTGCTATTATCCCGAGCGATATAAGCACCGTTCAGTTCCAGACGTAATTCAACGAGTGCGAATTTCGCTGCGTCTCGAGATAGCTGATGAAACTTTCTGAGAACCCATTCACGTGATAGGATTTGTTCCTCGGCGACAAGGGCTTGACCCAAAGCTGGAAGGGAAAGAGCGAACACCGAAGAAGTCGTACTATATTACTAGGGAAGACTTTTTTACAAAGAGTTTGATCATAAAGTCACTCTTTAACGGCTCTTGAGCAAAGAGAATTTTTAATTACTTTCTTATCAGCAAGTCAGGACTTTCTTTCCATTTTCTACGGTCTCCTTTACACCACTCGCTTTACCGTCTTAAAAGGACCCAGGTTCATTACAAGTAGTCGGAAGTGGAGCTTGAAATTGATCCTATTCCAGGCAATGTTGAAAATAAAATCAATAAAAAAAAGGTTAGCTAATAAAACTCGAATGATTTTCTTTTTCTCCGTCTTTTATCGTCGACTGACCAAATGAATTGTTCTCACATTAACCTTTTATTCTTTCCCAATCTGGAATCACTTTTTCTGTCCGCTAAATTCAACGAACGAATGCACCCATCGATTCGCATAAAATTCTGTGACGAAACGATGCAACGCGAGCACAGCTCAAGGCTCTAAGGAATTCAATTTCAATCGCGATGGGACGTGTGTTGTATTCCACCGCTGCCCCTCTTCGCCTCTCGCGATAGTTTCAATCAACGTGAACCCCGTCGCAATAAGTCGTTGGTCCACGCTCGTAAAATATATTCTATTATTGGAACGAATGTTACCGCTGACCATCAAAATTTTAATGGACACAGTCTCTTGTCGTGCGAATTGGACATGAAATATTCGAATCGACTGTAGACACTTGGCTCGAAAATTCAAACTCTTGCGACACTTCGCCTAATCGAAAACAATAATTACACGAGAAACTAAAATGAGCTTTACTTAATTATCACAAAATTGGCGTCATAAGATTTACACGTTAAAAAAAATGATTGTTGAATGATTTGTGATTGTGAAATGATTTGTGAAATGATTGATGAACAAAAGCCATCACTCATTAATGTTCGTATTAGCAATATGTCAGGGTCAATAACTTTCCTCTGGCACCGCCCCCGACACCTCCGTCATTGAACTAACCCCGTTGGGTCCAAACTACCGGCCCTCGCTCGAAAAGACCATCAAAGGAGAATCTCGTCAAAGGAAACTTCGCTTTCGCGCGCACCGATGCCACTTTGGAGTCTCGGTCGGGCTGCAATAATCCTGTAATTATTTCTCTTCCGACCATTCGTTACTTCTCCATCATACGAGCTTCGAAACAGTTCCCACAGTACCGATAGATAACGGATGTCAATAAAATTACACGATACTTGCGATCATGCGGAAGCCAATCAAACGATTCCCAAAATCTCTTTACTTCGCAATTGCGAACAAAATTTAATTCCAGCGAAAAAAAATCTATCAAAAATATAATCGATGCACGTAAGAGTTTAAATTTCCATTGTATTTAATTCGTCGAATGAGGAAAAAACGAGGACCAGAGCTAACTATCCTTTGTACCTTTTCATATTCGCGTGGGTGAACTTTAGGTGCTAAAGTATGTCAACCCGAAGAAAGCGCATATGAAAGAGAGACAGAGAGAGACGAAGAGGGATTGTAGGTGAGGATCACTGCGGCTCGAGAGGGTTATTGCTATCGCGTCTATATCTGTACGTACGAGATTTCCTCTTTGTACAAGCTTGTAGGGCCGTGGCGCATTACGTGACGTCTGCTCGACCCTCGCTGACAAGGCCGTCTCTCTTGGTCTCTCCGATGCAAAGACAGCGGGATACACACACATAGACGAACGCACACGCTCGAACGGATGGGCTCTCTGGGATAGGGCCAGTGGGACGTGACAAATTTCAACGCGCGAATTTCATCCGAGTCAAGTACACACAGAGCTCAGTACATACCAGCAGAGTACCCGACGAACTGATGTAGATACATCCTCCGCATGGGGCCTTCCGTGCACATTCGGTCTCGGTCTGACTTTAAGGGCTCACTTAGCCGTGTGAATTTGATAAATTATTATGACGGTCATATGGTAAAAAGAATTCAATTATTGATTCCTCTCTTTCACATTTTTTATTAACTATTCTACTATTAGACAACTTTTTTTTTTAAATATTAACATTTTTTTTACGGGTATCAATGAACTATTGATGAAAACCATGATAGTCATCGTAACTTCACCGAAAATTATTCAATCTGCATGAATGAAGAAGCATCTAGTAAAGTGATATAGTAGTTATTGTCTAACGGAGAGAATTTTTTTTTTGAATGAAGAAATTACAGTATTTCAAACTTTAATGTGCAGAGAAAAAATATTTTTGATCATTTTTTTCCTATCTTCAAATTTGGACTAACGTCGCAGGCGTTTCTCAAAATTGGGACTCAATTAAATTCATAAAAAGGGAAAACAAGATCTTCAATAAACGTCGAGTCCGCGTGTCGATTCGGTACGGAAAGCCCAATGTAATTGTTATGTAGAACACGACAGACATATCCCTTAGAATTCAACTTTAAAGCCACGGAAATTTATCGTGAAACAAGAGGAAGGGCTGCACATGTGCGATACGCGTTAATAATTTCCGATTTCACCGTGCATTGCGGCGGGATTCTGGGGTAGTCGGTATCACTGTGCTTTCGAAGTTTTGCGTATGGATTCAGAGCATTGTGCGACGACAGTAGAGGTCCGGTATAACATACGTACTGGTTGTCAAGCTCAAGTTACCGTTGCGAGGAATTATTTCATATTTTAATGAATTTGATGTGTTTTAAAATCGCGGAATTATTATATCAAAAGCGTTATATAAAAATTACACAAACAAACAAAAAAGCCCTCATTAACAAGTTTCAAATTGAAAATTCAAATTCAATGTTCAATATGAAACATTCAAATAGTATTGCTTTATATTCGAATAATCGACAAAACAGATATAAAAATAAGAGGTCAATATCCTCATCAATATACAAAGACCTTCATCCTGCATCGTACCAATAATTATCAAAATCATTAACATAAGAAACTCTTAACCATCGATCTACCGTTTATAATTCTATTCGGTTTAATCAAAATTTAAATTATCGTAGTCTGGTAAAAATCCTAAAACGTTAACGATTTCACCTACTCAAGTACTTCATTCAAACCGATTTAAAATGTAATTTCGACGCGCCCACATAATTGCATCGTAATGACAACCACAGTATCATTATCACGGTCTGCATTTATGCAACAAGGAAATGGCCTTTGTACTTCGGACCGAGGAAGCGCTTCGAGTATAAATTGCAGCTGTGAATCGAAACCGTGATCCGTTTCCGACCTGGTTTCTGTTTCTATCGGAGAATTGCTTTAGGTTTACGTCAAGTGGCAGCCATGAGTGAACACCCATGAGTAGTTGGTTGCTTGCGCGCCAGATGTACGGTCAGCGGTCCCGTCTGTTTGCATTCGCGTAGATAGATGCACCAAGTCGATCCACGCTGAGAACTAAATGCATGGGTATACGTGCCACAAGCGTCTACGTTAACCCTTCACCGTCACTCTGTCACCATGTCACCTTCTCGTTTCCGTTTTCATCTCTTTCTGAATTTTTTTGAACGTGTTGCCATTTAATTTCTCATTGATAAACATTTTGTACATCATTAAGGATGTTCAAAGCATGTTTTGTCATTTTTTAAACCACTTCGGACCGATAGTTTGCTCACAATAGTTTTTTGAAACGTGACTGGATGGAATTCACCCGGTGTAACGGCGGTGATATTAATTGGTATTGTGACGGTGAAGGGTTAATATCATGTTCGGGTATACATAAATGCGGTTAGGATGTGTGCACAGACTAATATTTGCATACTACTATTTATTTGAACGATGCAATTTCATATTTTCTAAACTATGTAGGTACACCAAGAGGTATCAAAGGTGGATGAGGAAGATGGATGAAGTATCAATTCCAACGGTTAGGTTGAGTTGTAGGGGCTCAGACCGTAGCGATGGGTACTTGACCATCGGCTGTTGTCGTTCGACACTGTTGAGGGCGTTGCGAGTTCAACGCATCCTGCATGGTCTGGGAATCCAAACGACGCCTCTCCGAGAACTCCGATTCTCAAAACCATCATCATCATACAAATTTACACGGTCCGACAGATATTGGGTTCGCGACGTCAAAAACCCTACATCGCATTTTAGCGCACTTGCTCTCGTTTCAAAATGGTGATATAGGAGATAGCGCCACTCGTACGGATCTCACGATGGATATCGCAGCAAGAAAAGGTTCCGTGACAACCGGAAACCCTCACTTTTTCCGAGATGGATAGATTCGAACTGTTTGAAACAGATCCGGATGGAAGTTTTTTGGACTACACTGCCCTCTGATATATCTCTATGGTACGTTCGGTCAGTTATCTTGCAAAAATCCCAATGTGAGCGCGAAAAAAGAGAGATAAAGTACCGGAATCGGCCTCACGCCAACGATCAATCATCGTTCATTCCTCACGAATGATTGGAAGCAAAGGTACAAGGTCGTAAATGTTTTTCGCCCATCTTTTTTCCCTTCATTCCCTACATGTCAAGGGGCGTGATTGATTGTCCATCCTCCAGCCTTCATGGACCGTGCGCCATTAAAAAATTGTAATATGAAGGAAGCGTTCCTTAATCTCGATAGGTTCCATAAAAACGTCTCAAAGATAACAAACCCAATGATTTCACAGTTTTACCGAAGCCCATTGCCTTTTTGATTACTTCTGTTCGTGTGTATGTTTCTGTGTTTTTTTTTTTATATCCTTTCATCCGGAAATTGGAATGCCGGATTCCGGAACTGGGCGAGATTGTACAGATAGGAAGAGCGGAGGATCTATAAATACAAATAAGAATGAAGTCAAACTATTCTGTGTGCAACTATAAAGTTGCTAACAAAAGCGGCGAACAACGGCGTTAGTTTACATGGAACGCGAAGTGGCAACTAGCCCTCGAGACGCAGGTTCTTAGCCGGGCGCGTGGTACGATTTATGGTGTCGTTTTTGCGCGTTAAAGCGTAGTACGAACGGCATACCTAATGCACGGTTCCCATGAGAGCTCGACTGATTCATAAATCGTTGTCTCTAGTCTTCTCCCGCAACGTAGCCACGGCAGCGTAGCCCCGGCCAGACACGCATACTACACTTTTCGTTCTTCGTTTTGCTACCTTAACTTTCGCTCGCTACGTGTCTACCTATACATTGCCGGTTGCAATACTCTTTTCGTCGTTCTTGCAAACTCTTTACTGTCTTTTTTAAATTCTGGATTAACTGGCTCGTGTTTGAAAGTCCATTCGCGTTCTATTTATCGCGGCCCTTCGAGATAAACACGGAAAACATGGTCTGAGAACGGTGTTTCGCGCCATCGTTGAACCCCGAATCGCTTCAACGTAAAAATAATCCCATACGTCGAATGAGTCCAATTGGTTGACTAAATCATTTCTGACGTCTTGCAACGTCATCTTTATCGTGCGAAGTTTTGGATCTTTTGGAATTCGATTGAAGTAATGCAGAAAGATAATTACTCGGAAAAGTACTTTTTTGTGTTGACCCACAACGGTCACAGTTCGACCAATATAGTGCTGTACGTTGTGCTCTAAATTAGAGTTTTGGTCAATTTCAAATGTAAGAAAATGCGAAAATGTTTTCTAATTCTTTAAAAAATGTTAGTAACTACTTTTTTGTTAAATTGACAATTTTAACATGGTTAAAAAACATATTTAAAAAATTGAAAAAAAAAAAGATTTTATTAAAAATATTAATACCCTTACCAAATTTTCAACAGTATTCATTTTTAAGTACGAAGATGGTAATTTTGAAAAAAAAAAGTATTGACGAAATTATGAACAGAATTCGAATTATTCATATTATTTTTGTAAGGTTAACACAAATTGCGAATCTTCTGGACCCCCGATGTCTGTTAAGGATTTAATTATACCGGCCAACTTTCTACCCCGACCTCTAATTCGAACACAATAGTTGCGAAAACTCTGATTTTCGTAATAACATTGAAACTCCGCTGCAAAATCTCGCTGCAGTGCATAATAGACGTAAAACAAATTTATAACAATATTTCCAAGTACTCACCAATTTAACAGCCTCGTAGTCGCCTCGCCTCAGCAAGTCCATCATTATCTGCCTCTCCATTTCCTCTTTGGTCACATAAATTTTGCAATCGTTTCCCATTTTAGCGGGACAATCGCCCGCTTGAATCTTTTCGTAATCGTCACTCAATACGCTGTTAAAGTTGAAGGGTTTCGAACACATTACCGGCCCGACGAGTCGCAACGGTGATTCTTGCTTCGACAAATCCTGTTGAAAGTGAAGATTCCTAACGAGCACTTCGTTCACAACAGCCCGTCGTTTATTATCCTCCGCATCGGAAAATTTAGCGTCCATTTTTTTTACCGGACAATTCAACGTGTTCGTCGGTAAAGTCGTCGTAAAACTGTCGGATTTGGAATGTTGTAAAATCGGGAGGTTCTCGGATTCGATGGTGTTGGAAATCGAAATTTTGGGGTTTTTCCGATCATTCGAATCTACGGAATTGACGTCAGTTAAATTTCTGTCGATCCGAAGAGTGCTTCGAGCCTCGTAACTGTTATCGGTGGATAATTTAATTTTCGGAATGAGATCGGGTTCGTGATACGTCGGTTCTTCAGTCACATCGGCAACCACAGACTCGTCAATATCTTCGATATTGATGCTGGGATTCGTCTTCTCACTCGTTCGTTCGTTTGGAGCGACGAAACAACGACTGGCGTTGACATTTTGAAAAGTACCAAAAGTTTTGACAGGTTCGTCGACGATTTCCCTATCCCAACACTTGGTCGGCAAATCTCTTTTCTCAACGGGAACTTCGGTGTTTGCGATTCTCGCGATTGGTTGTCTTCGCTGCAATTTAAAACCCTGATCCAAACCAATTTGACGGAATCGCGCAGACCTCGGACTTTCGCTCCTCGAATCATCTTCATTCGTGATTTCGTTGCGACAATCGTCGAAATTCACGTCCGCAACGTTCTCGTGCGCCACCACCAAAGGATTCTCCGTAATTTTCATTGGTTCGCGATCGGAACTCTCGCCGTAAGCGAAAGCCCGAGCCACCGGCTTGAGTATCGATTCGAGATCGTTCGCGTGAATGACCTCGGGCTCGAGCGATCGCTCGTAAATCTTTTCAACCTGTTTAGGTGCAGCGTAGTGAGATTTCGCGATAGATAATTCAATCGAAGGCCCGATCGAATCACCGCTCGTTTCCGTCGACGTATTTTTCACGTTCGGATCACGAAAAACCGGATACATTCTTTTGGGCGGCCTGAAGCTCGAACAAGACTGTCCCGTTGATTGTTCGACGCGTGACGTCGATTCGATCTTGTCGCGCGTGCTGTGAATCCTTCGAGGCGGCGGTGGAGGTCTTCTGAGCTCTGGATCGTTGGAATTGTCACGGATTAATCGCGATATCGGCAATTTAGGCTTATCGGGACTGCGTATCGAAGTTCGCTCGTTCAAATTGACCGAATCATCGATTCGTCCGGTTTGTTCGCCAATCATTTTATTCCCACCACCTTGGATGAATTCCGGGCTCGAATCACGAATCAATTTCACCAACTTCGTGTCTGATTTGTGCTCGCCAATGTTGTCTCGTTTCCCTTCGGTCGTTGGTAAATGCTGGTGCCGGTGTTGCTGTCTCGTCGATAAATCGGACATCGTGGAGGCCGGTTTGGTCGGATCGTTGCGAGCTCGTGACTCGCGACCGGCAACCAACAAGCGCCTACTTTCTCCAACCTTATTTGGCGAAATCCCGATGGGTCGCTCTTGATGCTGCTGCTGCTGCTGCGACTGCTGCTGTTGCTGTCGCACTGCCGCAGCGAGCGGGCCCTTCGACACAGACTGCTGCTTCTGCTGGTCACCTTTCATTCTTGAATTGCCGCAATAGCCGGACTGCTGATCTTCCGTGATCATTGAGGAACCACCGCGACCAGAAACAACACCGGTATTTCGTTCGTTGCTTCGTGCACGTTTGAAAGACGCCGCACGTCCGTTCGCCAAGACGATCGTTGAAGCTGTTAACGATGAGGCACCGTTGCTCGACATAATTTCCGGTTTCGTCTTCATGGAAACTCCGGCGATTCTCGTTCCAACCCCGGTCGTTCTAACAACGCGCGACAAATTACGTTCTTGTTTCACGGAGGTCGTTGAACCTGTCGCGGTTGGACCACAAACTTCCGTCGCGTTTTCGGCAATTTCGCGACGTCGTATGTTGTAATTGGAAGTAACGTGACCACGTTGAGGTATTCGAGATGCTCCGTAATCCGTTCCGTGTCTCGATCGATTTCTAACAGCCAAATAATCCTTGTAGGTTCCTCTGTTGGCGTTCACAACCGCATTCTTCGTTTTATCGATCTTACGTTCGTTTCTCGGTATTTCCGTACGATTTATATCGTCGTAGCTAGACGTGCCGTTCAATCTGTCACCGCTGTTCTCATCCGTTGATCTCGATCGGGAATCGTTTCTGCATCTTCGCGCGTTTTTCGGTTCCGCACTGCTGTTCGATCTTACCAAGCCGGTTATTCTACCGGATTCACGTTTTTCCGTGGGCGCTGGAAAATGTTGACCTTGAGTTTGATTCAACCACTCGTCCACTCTTTTTTGAACCTCCCCCTTGCGTAGGAGGATTTCTAAACCGGGTTTCGAACGATTCTCGTTTACGGCAGGATTTTCCGTAGCAGCTGGTGAATTTGGGTCTTGTTTCGACCTCGAAGGATCGTCACTGCCAGAATTCAGCTTGTTGGTCGCATCTCTACTGGGGTTTTGTCTGTCACGAGACCTTTGACGTACCTGGGTCTGCTGGTTGACCTTGAACGACGACTCGGGTCGTTCCCCCGAGATTATGGCACGTTGGTCGTGATGGGGAGGCTGCCCTTCTCGTCCCTTCGTGCCATCGTCTTCGGTACCCGTCTGACTCGATCTTTCGACCTGACAATACTGCTGTTCCTGCTGCTGGTGCTGGTGCTGGTACTGCTGTTGCTGTTGTCGCTTTCGCTGATCCATAACAGCCTCGAAGTTGGTCACGCTTATGCTACCGGAATCGCTGAGGTCCGAAGACCTTCCGCAATCGAGATCCTCGTATTCGTCCAGGATATTGTTAACCGACTGGGTATCTATCGAACTCGTACTCTTGGATTTCGTGCATCGGGCAATCGCGCATTCGGAGTCGCTGCTCGAATACCCATTCGTGCTAAAATTCTGCGGTTCTCTGCGATCTTTTCGCGGACCTCCTTGACACGGTTTACGATATCGCGCCAAAGCATTTTCGTAACGTTGCAGCGGATTTATGGTTTCGAGATCGGCGTCTTTGGTCGAAATCCTTCGAGATTCGAAAGCGTTGTTTCGACGTTGAGAATCATTCGAATGTTCTTGCGCGGACGATTTTGGGGTTGTGCTACGGGTTGTCGACGATTTGGGCGAAGGACCACGGAAACCGGTGTTGAGATTTATCATCAATTGATGGTCTTGCGAATGCTCGCGACAATTGTTCGTTGCGTACATGAGTTCTTCTTTAGCGAAAATTCTCGATCTCCCGAGACGCGGTGGAGGTGGTGCGTTGACCAACCCGGATGGACCATCCTGGTCCGCATACGGAATAGCCCCGTTGGCGGGGCTGGACTTCAAAATTGATTCTTCGTTCATCGTATTTGTTTTATACAGTGCGGACTCGTCACATCTTGCACGGAACTAATTTTCGGACTCTCGTTGTCTGAAACAAATCAATTATCAATTCATTATTTATCTGATATTAATATTATTGTTATTATTATTATTATTATCATTATTTTATTATTATTATTATTATTATTTATTTATTTATTTATATTATATATTTATTTTTTAATTGTTTGTTTTTCATTTGTAGTTTTTTTTCAACGAGGTTTCAGTGAAATGTTTTCAAGGGAAACTTCTCGTACTTAGAGAATTTTTTATCTGATAATTGCAGTAACTGGAGATCCCCAGATCGTAGAAGCAAGCGCGTGACCGCTACGTTATCCGGTTTGCGCGAAGAATAACTTCCGGGGCGTAATCGGAAAGAGACGGTCTTCGTGACTTAATTTGGATATTTTGTAACGTCCAAATGCACACGGTTGGTAAGCAGTCGGTGCAGGCGTGAGCCGAATAACCGATCGAAGCCACGAGGGTCTCCTCGGAATTCGATAATCATGCTTGCCTGTCATGCATTGTTGTTGACGTTGCCTTATTTGTGTAGATATTGTGAAGTGTCGTTTTTGAATATTTCAGAAGATAATTGATTCGGAATTATTTTGTCTAAATTGTACGAAAATTGTTAGTCTTTCTTGTTTTCATTAACGATCTTCGAAATTCTTCTCGTATTGACGTACGACGTTTATTTTCCGAAAATATACAAGCATATTTTTTTTTATCTTCGCTGTCTGAGCTCTTTAAATGACTTCTCGAGCGACAAAGTGAGAAACGAAAGATATTGCTTCAAAGAATGAATTGAGTGTAAATTGAACGAAATTGAATTAAGCCAGTGACGTAATTAGAAGAAGACCCCAGCTGATCTACGAACGATTCCCACGCGAAGTTGAAGCTCAATTTCTCGTTACTTCTGCTGTATCCTTGAACAGAGACCTCGGAAGATTTGCCGGATCTATCCAAATTAACGCGTAGCGGAGATGTGAATTCAACGGATTCAAACGGACAGGATCGTTAATCAGACGGTCGGCCGAAGTGTATTCACGTGAATGAATTACGCGGCTCGTTCTCTCTTATTACGTAGATGTTGCGGGCCCGAAGAATTAATGATTGTGCAAGCGTGAGCGAGGGAATATCAATCAAGGTCGAAAGTCCAACACTTGTAGAGAGCTAAATGTTTGCTCAGTCTCGAAGATCGAGCAGCTGTGACGTGGAATCAGAAGCATCGATGAGAATCGTTAACAAACGTATCGGGGCGAATGAACAGGTAAAACGCGGTGAGAACTCTACTGTAGATTTAGAATAATTTATTATATTCGGAAAGTAAAGACGCGACGAGCTGGGACCATCAATATCCGAACTTTTTGCGAATCGTGCATCAACCCCACTAGGGGAAAAAAAATGAAAACTTCGTTTCTTCTATTGATGGATAAAAATAAAATCCTCCACTCCAAAATTTTATACGTTTGAGCTATGACAAAAGGAGGCATCAGGAATAAATTAGGTTCATCAAACTTTATTATTAGAGCAGCCGCATATTTAATGCCTAATGACTGAACTCTTGGATTCGGCATATTAAATTAATAAAACGAAGCTTGAGATTTAGACGCGCTGTTCAATGATGATGTTAGAGTGGCGTCGAGCTAGCAGCACTACGACGGAGAATCGACTTGAAACCCAGCTAATAATGTATGGCTAGTTAAAATCTAATTGAATGCCCTCTTGCCGAACTGACTACTTATTTTTTCCGCCCTTGTGGTACCGCTAGCTTGAGAACAAGTTGGCTTAGTACGTCACACGAATGCGAAGTTTGCCGGGAATGTCGTGGGAGAACGTTAATCCCCCGAAGAGCATTCACGCAAAGTGTATTTCAGGATTAAATTGGCGCGTAGGTCGGCAGAAACAATTTGCATCGTGTAATGATCGATCATAATGTGCCCCTTAATAGTCGAGTCACAAGTCTCGCGTATGCATTAATTTCCAAGTATTTCTTGACATTGCATAATTCGGTCCTTTATCGACACCTTCTAATCCCTCGATTCTAAATACGATAATCGTATCTGTGTCAAATGTCTTCGCGAAGAAAAAAAAACTAGAACACCGACGATTACACAGCAGGTGTAATAACTGGGATATTCCGAGGGTCGATGAATCTACCGAGACAGCGTGACTGGCGACTGGATCCATATTAGTCTAAGCTGCATTGGATATACTTTCAGATACCCGTGACTATAGGTATAACCGCATATAAGCTAGTCCACGTCAAGTACGCACACGATTCTTCTCGTATAATGATTTTTTCCACATTTGAAATGCGTTCTCAGTACGTAATATAATTGGGATCATAGGTGGATGCGAAGAATAAAAATTAATCGATAAATAACGTATTCAATGAATAAGAAACGAGTTATAAACTTCATTCATACAAGAAGATGTTATATAGATCGCAGTGGTTAACGTATTTCGTCTTTTAAAAAAAATTAAGCCTTGTTATTTTAATTACCAGACAGGGTTATCAGATTTTTCCGACAAAATAGACTCATTCGGTCACGTTAATCTCGTTAACTTCCTCCTGCATAGAAAATTCCCGGCAGCTCTGTGTTGAAAACGAAATTTATAATCCCAATTACAAGAATCTGATTTCATCATCTTTTACGAAACAATCGATTCATTAAAATTTGCTGACAAACCACGGATACAGGTTTCTAAAAGATCAACGAGTTCGACACGTCGACATCGAATGTTCCATGCATTCACAAGTTTGTACTGTACATCGTGGGCGAACCGCATGGCCGTGGCACGAATTCATTCAAGACTCACTAACACGTGTATCGTACAATAGTAAAACGACGTATAGTTTGCGACGGATGCGCGAAACGCCCGAGTGGCAAGAACTCGATGTGTCGTTGCCGTCGTTCCGATCTTCGTCACTGTCGATATAATAGTAGGTAGTTAATCTGTAAGCTCGTGCAAGCCAAGTGGAGCTTCGACGTCAGAGATTCGACGTATGGCAAGGGTGACGTTTCCACTTGAGCCTCTTAACTGGTCAATTGATCGGATGAATTGCCCCTTCCACCCTCGATCATCATTCCCTATGATCCGATTGAACTCGTTTCCGTTCGATTTCTTTGTACGTCACGTCAAAGTGTAAGCGAACATTTTTTCAAGTCAGCATGTAGATAAGTACATGATTATTTCGCGAATTGAAATTTTTTTAAGAGTTGAAGGCTTTTCTGGCTGATGATGGAAAATATGCATTTATGACCGAAGGTTGGGAAAGTAGCCAAACAGAATGGAAAGCTCGGAACACTCAAAATATGTTTGGATCAAAGGGCTAACAATTTTCTAAGTTAGTACGTGAAAAAGTATATCAATATTGTCGGAGTGGAATTTTTGTATCAATTGAAAGCGTCTCCATTTGCTGATGGGAAATTCGCGCTTACGATCAAGGCTCGGGAAAAGCACCGAAGAGAATGAAATGATTGAAGCGCAAAGAATACGTTGGTCTCGAAGGACTGCCGAAGAATTTTTAAAGTTAGTGGTATTTGCAATGATCGCAAATAAAAATAATTTATCAACTTGTGTCAAAAAAGTGAGCTTAGTGTTGTATTTAAACCACATTTTTCACTCCAATTTTCAATTGCTACGAAATTATTGTAAATTCAAAAAATAATTTTTATAAGCCTCCACGTCGTGGTCTTACACGGAACTAAAAAAAAGCTCGTTAATTTTCATTATGTTATTTAGTTTGTAAAGTTTGAAGAAATCGGAGAAAGTTGTTTAACTTCAAACCGATATATTATCTCGGAGCAAGAATATCCACTCTATTGTCCCAGTCTCCACTGCCTATTTTTATTCATTCACTCCCTCTCTCTTTCTATATATATATTTATATATGTGTATCCTATCGCCGTCTTTAGTTGAGAAAAAAGACAAGGAAGAGGCAAACACAGGATAGCCTCTCGGAGGTTTCTGAGAAGCAGCATACTGGGAGGAATGCAAGAGAAAAGGAACGAGAGAAAGACGTAAAACGACGGAGCGAGGGAGACAGTGGTAGCCAGGGCCGTGCCAGGACCGCAAGACTTGCCGAAAGACGTCTTACACCGAAAAAGGTGGGTAGACAAGAGATCCGTGACTGCCACTACTCGTTGATAACTCTACGTTGGTGAAAACTCTCGAAACACTTAAAACGTGTTTTCCTTTGTTTTCACGTACGCTCTCCCGATACCCGACGAGTTTCCGGCATCCTGTAGACAGAGAGTACCTACAATCTCTTTCCAACTTGGCAACTATATTTTCGGCTTTGCCTTGGAAGTCCTCATCCACTGACTTTTTAGAATACTTTTTGAAGTTGACCGAATAATCGAAAATGCAGTTATTGCTGCACAAGTTTTTAACTAAAAAAAGAATATGCCAGCTAGGGGAGTCAAAAAAATACGTTATTTCGTTTTTTATGCTTTCGAATCATATCGAGGCAGGGCAACGCGAACTTTTTTTTGAGGACTACCCTAATGCATTAAATATATTTTCTTAATTCATAGGAGTTCGGAACAAAATATGAATATTTCTCAAAATTTTGATTCCCTTATCGATCCAACGTGATAACAAATTTTTCTATCGACCTGAATTAGTTTCATCGTTTGTAAATGAAACGACGAAAAAAATACTAAAAATTAAAATGTCTACAATCAAAATTTTAATTATTGGTAATAAAAAAAACAGATATATACTCGATCAACTCCAAAAAGAAAGTTCGAAGTTATGGAAAAACATACATTTTTCGGTAGGAAAGAATGAAACATAAAAATATGACTTTTACTTTCATCAGATTAAATGTTTGTATTCTCTTTGAACGTTTTATTGTCCGATGATTTTTAGATTGAGGCAGGCCTGGCTCGGTGACATGTTGAAATAGTTCGAGCAAAGGCAAAAGCAGAAATGCCCGACGCATGAGGGTCAGTCGGGGGACCAAAAAGACGAAGGTTTATGACGAAGAGAAGTTGTGATATGCTGGTGCGAAGAACGGTCGGTCGAGAGAGCGTGTCTTCCAGGAGCCCTGACGTCTGGACCAATAAGCGCACAGCAGCACTCTCATCTTCTTTCACTTTATTCTCGGCGGTGGCAAAGCCGGGTACTTTTTGCTTCTTGATCAGGGACTCCACGTGGGGCCGAACGACTCGGGGGCCCTGCGCACATGTGGCGCCCCGGCTGTGGCTCAGCTTCTATTTTTTTAAAACCTTTTTCTTTGTTTTGTTTTCCATAGCCTGATAAAGTTCTACTGAAAATCTCGTAGCTAATAAAATTGCCAGTCGAAAAAGATCGATGGACACAGTTGCAAATGCAGTAATATGGAAAACGAAAAAATAATCGCCCACAAAAAACGACGTTTATTAGAGAAATGAAGGAGGAGAATTCATCAAAAATCATTGATTTTTATTTATCTATGAGATTTGTAACATCATTATATCTATATAACTATTCTGACGAGTTCAATTTTTATTAATTAAAACGAAGGAACGATTTTTTTTTTTTGTTTTTTTGCGGTTGTAAATTTTGGAATTCTAGGATTTGTAATAGTCTGCTTTGTCTCTGTTCCATTATTAAGAGCGGTAATCTGGAATGATTTGCCGACATTTTTGCAGCTGAATATATTTTTGTAACGGTATATCAGTATTTTTCAACCAAAAATGTGAAACGTAAACGTAACATTGAAAAAAAGGTTGGAAGAAAAACAAATATATTCCGAGATTATTCAACAGCCCATGAGAATTCGGAAGTAGCACGTGCGATCCTTAAGGGGCCCAAAGATGGGCATCGAAGGGTCGAAAACATACTTCCGCGACCCAAAACGTTACTGCGCTTCGAAAACGTTATACCTGTTAGAAATTCAACGCTCGTCTCGGCTTCGTCGGAACAATGGGCCCTGGCCAGTCAGACTAGAGTCAGGTTTTTGCTTACATTGTCCGCGACACCTATAAAATATCATAGGTGTCTGAAGTGTCTAGAAAATCATTCCCCCTACAGACCCCGACTGTTGAAAGAAACGACACACAGATATGCTCGACAATGCTGGACACAATACGCTCTATAATTCTGTCAGTGTATGGGCTACAGTATCTGGCAGAAATCAGTCAATCGATACACATACAAACACTTGCAAAACATTAATTTCTTGAACGTTTCCATAAAACCATGCTTTTCTACGCTCTTCTATGTGGAATTAAAACATCAAAATTTCTCTATTTATAGATTAAATTGCTTGAGATCTTATTTATTTATGTATTTATTTATTTATTTATTTATTCATTTATTTATTTATTTATTTATTCATATATTTATTTATTTATTTATTTATTTATTTATTTATTTATTTATTTATTTATTTATTTATTTATTTATTCGGTATATTGCTTTGCATAAATTTTCATTCATTGTTTTTATTTAAACAATATGAACCGGAAGACGCCCTCAGCCATTGCTTTTGTTTTATACTCCCTTGGCAAGAATAAAGAGACACCCAGACCTACATTCAACCCCATAAAACCGTAACCACAATGAAGGTCTAAACGAGCAGAGAGAGGGGCAGTAAAGGCTTCACGTCGAGGGCTTTTTTTTATAAAACAAAAGCAACGAAATACGATCTGAAAATACAGAATTTCGCAATGAGAACCCTTCATCGACCGGTGGCCTTCGTAGCCCTCAAAGTGTCGGTAATACGATGCGTGGTTTTAACTGAAACTGTGGCCTCTGTCGATGACCAAACCACCTTAATTAATTTTCAAACCGTTACCATGCCACCTGTGTCACGTGCTGGCGACTCGTTCGTACTCCAAAATTCAAGCGACGTCGACATACGGCCCGGCCTTGAAAGTGCGAACAAATGGACGTTGATCTTTCGACGAAACGAATTGACAAGTCCAGAAAATGATCGATGATCGAACGATTGAAATGCGAAGCAATGAAACTGACAGATGGAACTCACAGAACGAGCAGTATAGATATTTAAAAAAAGTTATAGGAAAACAATAAGCTGTTACAGAATAATACAGACATAAAAAATAAAATAACCATAACAATAAGAAACGAAATAGTTTGAATAATTTGAGTAACGTAGATCAGACAAGATAGTTTGAGGATCGCATTGTTCTAAAAATAACCGAAAATTTGACAGTAGCAATTTTTTATACAAAGGTCTTACAAAAAAAAAAACATGCGAAAACAATCGAAAAACACATTAAGACCGACAATAATGCGTACTAAACGATCCAATGACTAGACACTTTTACTAACGACATCTAAATTATCGCAATGGCGTAAAAAAAGGAAATAAAGAAAAAAAAAACCATAACTTATCACCATTGTAGCCTGTACATCGAGCTCATTAATCACAACGGGGTGGCTCATTACCGACCACTTTGCTTAAAGCAGTACCTCCTACCGGGCCCGTCAAGTGCGCTCATAAACGAGAAATTAATTATCCCTCCAGCCTCGGGGATTATTAATATCCGATCGAGTCCCGCACCGTCAATGAGGCGCGTACTCGTTTTTTTTTACCAGAAAATTATGATCTTTTTTTGCCCTTTCCCTATCATTCTCTTTACCCGAACAATATCTAACCGCGTTTCCCCCTTTTTCAACCATAAA
The DNA here is from genome assembly GCA_963971145.1 of Sussaba pulchella. NCBI lineage: Eukaryota > Metazoa > Arthropoda > Insecta > Hymenoptera > Ichneumonidae > Sussaba > Sussaba pulchella. Next base: position 13,800,443 of record OZ020168.1, read on the forward strand.
AGAAAAAAAAACAAAAATCCCTTGAAGATCGACGAGTCAGTAAAAAAAGATGCTCGAATTTTCCGGATGAATGAAAATCGATAATCCGCCAGACGTTTTCCGTTTGTGAACGAAACTCGTCGGTGGTTCATGAAAATTACGCGACGCGACGTAAGAACACCTACTTCGATTGCCGCAACGCTTTTGACTACAACATATGACTTTTCGAAACCCTTTGATCCCCGTGACTGCTGGAAATTGGATATGCGCGTTACGGATTTAGCGCATCTCGGGCTTACGTCTCCGTTTCGCCTTCCGGATCTTGTTCCACTTTCGCTCTTCGAGCCTTTGAGATTTATTCCGTCCGACTAACTTTCCCGGAGGTTGCAGAATCCTCAATGTCACCGGTTTGCAATTTTTTATTTTTTATTTAACCATTTTTAAGGGGCCCCGGAGATTGGAAAATATATTTAAATATTATCTTTTACTACTTCGTAAAAAAAAAACGGGTGCAGAGATTCTGCATTCACATGAGTTCGATATTTTTTTATTCGAATTGTAATTTCCCGAAAATCCAAATGTACGATTTTTATTTGTGTCGAATAGATAATGTAACGAAATTAAAAATCTCTAAGGTTCAAATTTAGTCCTATAGGTCAATATCTCGAATCGAGATGGCCCGAAAAGTCGAGGGTCCACGGGATGTAGAATTTTGACGGTTCGGATTATCGAAAACAAAAAAAAAACTGAAAAACTAATATTTTGTATACCCCTGATTATAAATAGACACGAGCTTCGTCAATGATCGAAGACATTAAAACGAACTGTGTTTAAAAATCTTTTATCGTTATCTCATAATTAATTCTCAAAAGTGGGCCTGGAAAACGAAAGGTCACATGAGAAGACGTTAAATTTTTTTCACAGAATTGTGAGGCGTCATCGAATATCGAGAAATCGAATAGAATTTAAATACCTCGATCGATTCCCACCCATTCCACTCCCCGACCTTCAATCGCTCTTTAACATCTGCATGAAATTTACATCGGAAACCGCTCCGAGAAAATGTACATTTTCACACAAAGACTATACACACAGTCCGCGTCTAATGTGAGTAAATACATGAATCGAATGGACAACAAGTGCATTCACTCGCAGCCGCAGAGAGTGAGCTATCGTAACTGCGCGAGCAACTTGACGCTCGCTTCGTCATATCACAAACAGCTGCAACGTACGAAGCTCCATTTTTCAAATCTCTCTCTCTCTCTCTCTCTCTCTCTCCCTCTCTGTCTCTCCCTCCCTTCCGCTTTTGCTCTTTTGCGCCTTCCACGTTCTATCTATCCTATTTGAGCCTACATACTCGGTTTTATCTTTCTTCAATTCTCTTTGACACCTTGATATGTTGAATTTTCTTTTTCCATTTTTCTTTTCCAAATTTTTAACACGTCTGACCTAGGTCAGGTTATTTCTCTGTGGTACGAGAGCTTCGGTACGATTCAAGATACGTAGAGGAAAAAAATTCTTGGTGAAATCGGAGACCTGTGCGATATCATTATCACGTGCCAGTAATCAACGAGAATTTCCAATTTGGATAACATTACATTATTTTTATTTGATTTTGTTCTCAAAGTTTTTCTTGGTTTAAAATAATTACACCTCACCAATTAGAACACGTGGTCGTCGCGTGTGGGAACGTTCTATAGATAGCTTATCTAGTTCCGTTGAAATTAAGGGGTTAGTCTTCTGAGACACCTTGAAAAACATATTGAGGTTACTTATCTGTTATTTCTCCGAATGTATTTTGGAACAGGGATACAGATAAATTTATCTGAGTCTGTGGGAATTAAGGGGCTGATCACCGAGACTGCTTGTAAAATACGTTTAAATAAATAAACTTTGATATATTTGAAACAATAATAATAATAATTTTTATTATTTTTGGTATTATAACTCGCTGCTTTGCTTGATCAGATGTTTGGCTAAGCTTTTGTACTGGCATTCATCCCAAAAAAAAGTTGCTGCTCACTCAATAATAATGACGAGGCAACATTATTATCATATTCAGTAGACATTATCGCCAAAGAAATACGAAAGATAAACCATTGAATAAAATCATAAATTCAATTCGTTCGCGTAACTTAAGGCGAACCATCGGTAGAAAATAGTAATCGGGAGTGAGTGAAAATAAATCGATATAAATCGATTCTATTCCATATGTAGTCGGACAATTTACAAGCGAATACTAAAAATTCGACGGTGAAACGAGATATTTGATTGCGACACGAGATGAAATTTGGTGGCATTTGCCAATGAAGAAATAAAAAAAAAATAGTAAAAAAGAAGCGAGAAGATTGAGAGACAGGAAATTGTGTGATGCATCGCAATACGAATATATACGAGTCCCTGGCCAATGTCGGACTGCTATCTTTTCGAGTGATAAAACTGGCACCGATAACGAGAACGCCGTTGAGGATAGCCCGGCGCTACAAGACAAACTTTGCTCCAAAAACAGAGACACGCCGAATTTCTACTCATGTTCCCTTATTTTTTTCAGAAATTGAAAACTCGAAACGTGAACATACGATCCGAACGAAGGGAATAAAAAAATAAAATAAAATAAAATAAAATAAAGGTCTAGACGCTTGGTAAGTTGCGTCGCATCATCGTCTCGAATCGAATCGTTCCTTCTACATGTTTCATCTCACGTCACCTGCCGCGTTGTTCACGGTAGCCACGGTGTGTCGAGACGATCGTTTGTGCGACAAAAAACTTGACGATTATCATACATCCGCGTCTCGAGCAAAACCGTGTGAATGAAATTTACACCGAGATTAAACATTTATTTATTTATGTATTTCTGTATTTATTATTATTATTATTATTATTATTATTATTATTATTATTATTATTATCGTTATTATTATTTTTATTTATCATGATTAAACACATCGTTGTTGGTATTCACGTAATGATGAAAAAAATGAATTTCCATTGGAAATGAAACGAATATTGGTTACAACAAAAAATGGTAACGGAGTATATAATATTCAAGAATTGTAGAATCGAAATCGTAATATATTTTCTACAAATTTTCGAGCTCACTGATGCTCAACTCAAGCTCGTATAATAATCATAATCATAATATTAATTTCGATAATAATAATAATAATAACAGTCACGATAATAATTATTAATATTATTTATATTTTTTAATATCGGTATTTCATATAATTATCATTGTACAATGTGCTGTATATCATACAAGAATGATAATGTATCGTATTATTATTATTGTCATTAGTTTCTTAGCTCAGACAGATGTTCCAAAAATAATTATAATAATAACAGTCCTCACCTATTTTCGTTGGCCAATTCGCGACGTTGTTGTACCAAATTCTCGTGCACAATTGTTAATCCAACGACAACTCGGCATCACACAAAAACTCAACACAAATTTATGGCAATCACGCGATGGATTGAATGAACTTCAGTGGTTCAACGCACGAACCTCGCGTCAATCGTCACAGTTCACATTGCCGAGTCAAAGCTATTCACATTGAGGGCTTCCATTGCGAGCGGACTGATTCGGGGCTTCAACCGTTCCGACAATTCGTGAATCGTTGTTCTCAACTCTCGCCTAACTGTCGATGATTCATAGGCTCGTTATACGACGTCTAGTGTCTCGATGTTTTGCACTGCTGGTGGTGAATCGAGAAACCGATGAAACGTCGTGATGTTATACTTATATATTGTGCGGATTGTCTGTATATTGGCAAATATATGTCAGAGACTATTTTCGTGAGCGAATACTATCCACCAACTCCGCAAACACGCGTTAATTTTTGTTTTCCAGTCAATTCCAATTAAATAATCACAGCGTACTGATAATAGAATGAACATTCAACTGCAGAAAAAATACTCTATCTGGATTTTGATAATTCAATTTATCACTAAACGAAAAATGATAATGCGTGAAAGATAATTATCATTGTAATAATCGTAATTGTATTATATTATAATATATAATGATGTATAATTATAATATAATTATTTATAATATATAATGATACATAATTATAATATAATTATATATAATATTAATTAGTATATTACATTAATTTTCTTGCAAGATTTTTTCTACCTCATTATTGATAATTACTGACTGAAATAAATTGACATTGACGAAAATTGAACAAAACGAAACCCCGGGTAGAAAACGACTCAAGAATTTTTTCTTTAACTTATTTATTTTCAACTTTTGATTTTTTTTTATTGACGTTGAGCACTGTGAGAATATTTTCGTGTATTTTTTTTCCCCGAAATTTAATCCAACGAATGAAAAATTATTTTCACAAACGTGTCACTGCAATCCAAACTGAGTACACCAACGTTGCCGTCCCGAATGATCGTCGAAAAAAAAAAAAAAAAGCAACGCACACGAAGCACGTTGTGGAGTCCCGCATGCGCAGAAGATCGTGCGCGTATGAGCGAAGGTATACGCACCGATGATCAGCGAAGCGCGTGTTCATCGATGCCACGTTAAAACCCGTATCATTCGACGACGCCAGTCAAGACGATTTGTTTCGTTGGTCGAAGGATAGAAGGAAGACCCTACGCGTACACAAACGTGTGTACATGTGGTGAGATAAATTCCAGAGAAATAGCAAAAAGTGGCTTTCGAGACCGTTCTCGATCCCGGTGCATCGGGTCTGACTGAGGTCGAGCGCGCACAGCAATCGTGCCCACGAAGAAGAAGATGAAGAAGAAAAAGAAGAAGAAGATTATAAAGAAGACGTGGGAGATGCAAACTGACGCAAAAGAGGGAATATATAGAGAGAGAGAGAAAGAGAGAGTCGAGTCGTGTTCAATCGAGTGTACGACAGAGCGAGAAAACGAGATGACGACGAAGTGTACGATTTTGGAGCAAATAAAATGTGATGGAGTGCTGCCGGGCGAGTCGGTAAAGGAGAGGGGGGGGGGGAGACAAATAGCTCGAGGGAAAGAGAGAAAAATAAATAAGTGGATAGGGAAAGAGAGCGAGAAATAGCGAGAGAGAAGAAGCGAAAATGGAGGGAAATAGATGGAGAAAGATGAAAACGGCGAGTGGGAGAAACATAGAAAGAGCGGAACAGAGAGGAAGACAAATATAGAAAGCGAGAAACAGAGGGAGAGAAACGTCGAGAGCGATAGAGAGAGAAATGGAGGAAAATACAGGAAGAAGGGGAGAGAAATATCAAGAAAGAGATCAAGGGAGAAAGAAATAGGAGGAAACTAAATGAAGAGAGCAAGAAAAAACGGAGGCAAGTAGATAGATACAGCGAGAACCAAGGAGAAAAGGAAATGACTCAAAGAGAGAAACAGCGAGAGAGAAAGGGAAACGGAGAGAGCGAGACAGAGAGTGACAGGGAGGGAGATGAATAAAGAGAGCTCACCTCTTCTATATAATAATACTCGCAGTACCGACGGACTGTTGTACAGCGGATATTCGCGTGTATGATATTTAATGTACGCACCACGAGTCTTATTTCCCGACTTGGCAGCTAACGAACCGAAGATGCCGTTGAGCTTGGGACGGAGTTGCGCGCGCGCGCGGGGCCGACCGATACGAGCACGTCGGGGCCCTCCGAGAAACTGAAGACTCGTAGTCCGAGCGGCGGAGCTGAAGTGACGGCGGCGGTCTCGGGCGCGACCGATCGCCTGGGTTCTCTGAGGCCCCGAAGAACTCGGAACCCTGTACCATAATGCACAGTACAGTGCGCTGTACCGCAGGCTATGGACCCCACGTGGGCACCAGCCGCAGACCCTGGCGTGTAGCTCGCTCCGTTCGGGCGGTGCTTTTGCCACGCGACTCCGTAACGTCCTCAGCTGTACTGCATTTATATATCTGTATTAGGGTGATCGGACAAACAAAAATGAATTAGGGTGAAGTTGGATCGGACCATTTTTCGCGGTGGCCCCGATTTTTCGAGGTTTTTACGGTTGACACTTCACAAAATCGGCGCTATCCCTGAGATCGTCCGATCGGACTCGTCTTTCTGCACAATTTTAAGGAGGAAGATACTTTTAAATAATCGCCGATGGAGAAAATTGGATGTTTTTACCGATTTTTTTCGATTAAAAATAGGAAAATGAAGAGAACGAGATTTTTATGTAAATTTTGTAAATATACATATTAAGAGAAAATCGGAAGAAAAACCCACCCTAAAGTTTTGGGAAACTTGATTTTTGTATCTACTGAAATAAATCAATGAATCTAATTTCTTTATTCCGTCGAAGTACGGTTCTAGTCTTGGAAGTGGTTTTTAATTTTTTTTAGAATTTTAGAGTGATCCGAAAATATTGAAAAAATTCAGGGTTGAGGTTGAATGAAAGCCAATAAAAAAATATAAAGTAAATCGGCAGGTGTCAGGGTTTCGGCCGTCCGGTTTAAAGTGGAGTCTTTGAATCTTGAAGAAACTTTATTTCCATGGAGAATTAATGAAAAAGTGGAATTCATAATATAATTTTTCCATTAAAAATCAATCATCGTGAAACGCATACGTTGATGAACTCGGGATTGAGTAAGAGATGTAAGAGCTTCAATGTTACGAATGTCCGTGTACATAATATGATACAGAAATAGGAATAAACAAAAGCATGCCACGCACCGTTCGAGTCGTTCCAGTCGTTACGGTTGAGTAAGAGGTTACCTGTGTGTAACTCCGTGACCAATATCAAGTTCGAGCCAACTTCCAGTCATATATATAATAGTCATTCTTTTTTGGGTAATTTTAAAATTTTCATTGCGCCGCTGTGTCAATCGATTCCGAACGAAATTTTTTTCTTGATTTCAAACGTAATTTGACGCTTCTATGCGAACTCTAATAATCCCCGGTAACGAAGTTAATTTTGCCGTTTACAATACATGCAGTATTTCTGTTATTCGATAATGATATTGGCGGGGTGATTTATTATTCTTAAAAAAATCTCGGACATTATGAATTATCTAGTAAAGTATAAATATTAAGTATGATTAACACCCAATTTATTATAATAATTTCGAAATAACTATAATATTGGACAGTCCCAGAGCTCTACGTTGCTTGTGGTTACTTGAGAAGGTTATGTGGGGTATTTTACGTCAAGTCTGGTCGAGGGACGCCACGGGAGCTTCGGATATTCTAGTTATTTCAACATTATTCCGATAAATCAGATGATAATCGTCAGAGGAACGGTATCAACGTGGCTGGATAACCCATATACGTATATTCTTTTTCTCAACGGTAAGATTAATCCCCGTTCATTTTATGGGGCATTGTTTTTTTTTCAGGAATAATTAGTCACCCTGCCAATATGATTACTAAAAAATATTAAATTGGCATGTATTTTATAGACTAGTATAGTCTAGAGTAGTAGAGTATAGAGGGAAGCTCTACCCGCAACATAGTAAGAGTTGAACTACAAACTTCATATTACGCTTAAACATTTTTGTATTTATCTTTAATCGATTGACCACCCGGCACGATCAAAATTCGTAAATGATCCAAACAAGAACCACCCTAAAATACACTGCTGCAGCAGCATCACATCGCTACCACAGCCATGGTCATTTCGTAGACTCCGTTTTTTTTTATTTCACCACATTCAGTATCATTTTTCGTATTTTATCCGTCGCGATTCTCCGGTTGAATATTGCGGTAACGCCAAAGCGATCTTATTCATTCGTGTCGATCGACTTCTCGCGGTTTTCTCTTCGCGAATCGATTCGCTGCCGATCGGCTTACTCGAGCATAGCTCGAAAACTGCACGTACAACGTCACCGGCCATTAGGCGTGCTACTAGTCAACGGTTCGCGGAAGACGATGTGGCGTCTCGCATCGTTTCGCGGGCGCTTCAAAATTTCTCAACGTTATCGTTTTCACGGCAGCTATTTCGGGGGTACGAAATACAATGACACATCGTCGTCACACATTTTTCGCGTTCAAAGGCGTTACATGCGTCTAGCAGCGCCAAAAATGCGCTAAAAGAAGAAAAAAAAACCGAACACCTTTGTGAGCCGAATCGGTCACTATTTAATTCTATGGTTTCAACGTTTCGTCTAATATTATTCGAAAATTTTTAACATTCACAGAGAAAATTCATTGTACTGATAACGAAAGCATCAAATCCTACTCACTACGTCGTTACCTCATCTTTCATATATCCAGCTCAGATCTTTTCACCAAGAACACAGAAAGCACGATGGAAAAAAACAAGAGAACCCACAAGATATAATTTTACAAATATCTTCAGTTTCATCGCCCAGAATTTCTTTGATTTTTCCCGAGCGTTCGGCTTTTGTAGCCAATTGCGATAGCCGAGGCTGCCACGTCTTCCAGCGCCACGTAGCGGACTAGTGCATGCAGATACGGACGGCGTTCAATTTCCTCGTATCGAGGAATAACTAACCCAGTGTCACGGAGTCGCTCTCGATCCCATATACCTTGCTCGTTAACGCGCAGAAGTACGAGCAACGACTGATCCGCAGTACATACGCCCGTTCTGTTGCAAGCGCTTTGCCGATGTCCCGTTGGGGCTTCTTCTCATGTACCAGCACACCATCGATGCAGCTATGTTATGTTCAAATCAGGTACATGGGCTTCGCATGCATACATCCCACGTTTGCAGCGATAACGAATAATATACGACAATATCTGCGTTTGTCTCGAGACTTTTACGCGCACTTGGTTTCGAATTTTACATCCTTCTTCAATTCTTTCGCTCTTTTAGGCATGGAATTTCTTATTCTGCGTCACATGCCGTCGTTCCTATCATCCTTGAGTTGGGATGGAAAATCAAAGGCGGATGCTGAGTACGGAATTCGCACAAGATTTGTAAATACCAGTAAAAAAGTTTGAAGAAATGCAGAACTGTTGCAGCCGTTGTAGTGCAGATAAAATTTGAATTGCACAGATAACGAAAGCTCTCGTCACTTGGTATGCTGGATGATTATACGCAATGTTGATTACTTCAACGTTCACGACGTCGCTTAGGCTTTTTACGGAAAATTCGAAAGAGAAATAATGAAGTGCATTGAAGTTTAGAATGAAAAATTCCTCTTTCAAAAATTATTTTGCGAGATTTTTGTGAAGTCTGATTTTGTCCCTAGAATTTTTAATATGATGCGATACCCTTCGGTCGACGACAAAAATATGCGATGCAAATTCCTCGGCCGCGATTGATCCTTCGGGTAAAAGTCTCTGGGATATTAAACTTTCCCGCGGCGGGGTCTGGAGCTCACATATATTATTCACTGAATGATCATCGGTGGAGGGTGAATACGCGAGGGAAAAATTCTGCGACGTGTCTAGCACATATCGTCGTGTTTCAGGGAGACGGACGACGTCTATCACATACGGTGACCAATCTATGGTTGAATAAAGTGATGAATGAATGAGATTAAAAACATACGTTGATTTGTATTGCCCATATCGCGTTATCCACGTCGTCCGACTTTCGTACGGATGAATCGAGTGCGGAACCAACACGCTTATGAGGCCTACGCGCGATTCCACAGTCGGCTCTCACCCTTTCATCCCTTCTCCAACACGTACCGCGCGTATCCTTCCTTCTTTTTGTCTCCGTTCTCATTCTATTTAATTTAATTTTTTCATTCTTTTTTCGTCATGTAGAACGCAAAGGAACGACACGGTCACAAGGAGCATATAGCGGACGTGCCTTCAGAGCTCGGGAGTCGGTGGGACGGCACGTCTAGAGGCGCGCCAACGTGCAACCATGCACAGGACACATACACAAGTAGAAAGAAATAGAAAAAACGCGAGAACTCCGACGGACGAGATTGAGAGACGGGAAAGAGTCGTTCAAAGGACTCGGTGACTTCGACATCTCGCTCACAGACGTTTATTTCACCTTTAATTTTGTTCTCCGACGCGAAAATGATGTACCGCGCTTTGAATTGAATACGAGATACGAAAAAAATGTCTCGAAATTGTTCGTAAGTATTCAATTTTCTTCCCGTTTGAAGGTATAGCCAGGATGATTGCTATTGCTACACGATTATCAAGACGGTTGAGTCGTCGTAAGGAAATTAAATTGAGTTTGAGTACTTTTTTATTTTTATTATTATTATTATGTTGTTTATTATTATTGTTATGGTATTCATGTTTTATTTATTATTATTATTACACGACGTGATGACGGTTTCAGGATTTGATAAACCAATTTAACTGAATCAGGACTTATTCAACAGAGAATTTTACGCCACTACGGTGAGTAGCTTTGAGGGAAATACAACGCTCTAGTTTTTTTTCGATTATGACCAAAAAAATTGTTGTTTTCGTCGAAGGTTTGCAGACTTACGAGTATCGGTATCCAAATTTTGAAATTTACTTACGAAATCTTTGAATCACTATGGATTTTTCGAAATTTGATCAATTTTAAATAGAAACTGAATACCGAGTTATACATTTGCGCTTTACTTATCGGTGATTTGTGGTTAAAAACATTAGATGATTTTAATGGGTATGATATTTGGCGAGTGTCGTTGGGCCTCATGAATTATTGATTATAATATGAGATTATGAGTTATTTTTACGACGATGTATAATACGTTCAGCGATGGCCTAAGCGCCGTGAACGGCCGGCTGCGGCGATAACCAGTTTTCCCACTCAAAAACCTTTTTCCCAACAGACTTCAATAGAACCCTCGCGTCGTTCTTCCTCTCCGTGGCTGTACCACGCCTCCGGGTAATTTAGGATCGTTCGACGTGTCTCGAAGCGGTCCGAGTCAGTTTTATATTTCTTTCATAGACGTTTCGAGGATGTAAGACTGCTATAATAGCGATTCAACACAAAATGTAATGACACGAAGTTATAAAAGAGTTCCTCGATTCAATGGTATGCATTAATTATATAATTAGCGAACTCCTTGATTATGGATATCTCATCACGAGTTGTATGAAATGTGGCCGGAAGCAATGTGATAACGATTTTTGTGAAGCTCCTCTACGTTTCTGAGAAAAAATGTAAAATTGCTTTGGCTGAAAAATGGGTAGATGACATTTTATCTAATCTGTTTTTATCTAGATATACCAAAGTACTTCGAACCAATAGAATGCTTTTTTTCTAAATCGACGGTAGTGCGTTACTTTAGCCTAATTGAAAACTTGTGACATGAAAAAATGTGAATTTGAAGAAAGAGAAGAGAAGCAGAGAAGGGAAGAGAATCTTTTAATTCGTATGATTGAACAAACTTTCGAAAATATCAAGACAACAGTGTCTACTTCTAGTACTACTTCTAACTCCTGATGCTGAAATCCGTTTATTAAAATATCTTAAAAAAATATGAAACAATTAGTTTTATATTCTCATCAAATTCGACGTTTATTCCTTTTATTTTCAGCTTGAATCAATTTCACGAAATATTATAACTAAATGAATAAATGAGAGTGAAACGTCAATTTGATGGTATGTCTCAGCAGTCGATTGAAAAAGTAATTTCAGCCCCGTCGATAATTTCTAACAGCAATAATTTACCGATTTCGCATAAATTTTATTTTCCGTCATTTTGTTGAACGAATCATTTTGTCGTCGTTTCCACGGCAATTTATTTTCAAGTGATATATATCGGATGCGTCCTCGATACTCAAACGGCGTGAATGCACGGACGGAAGGACTAAATAATTATGATTGGAGTCGCGAGAACGAAGAAGTTTATCGACTTACCGAGCAAAAAATTGAAGAAAAAAGACGAGATAAAAAAACATAATTCCGAGATGCAGAGCCACACGAAGGCCTTGGAAATAAGGGTACGGGTAATCAAGATACTCGATCTCTCTTTCCAGCAGCGCCATCGGCGGAACCAGAAGCGATGCTTGGCTCGTGGTAGAGACCTTCGAGGCGCACAGCGATGCTGGTAGACGAGAAAATGGCCGCGAGACTCGGTCCAAGGTGGAGCCGAGGCGGTAACCGGCAGCCCATGCATCTCGCGGAACGAAAGATGCGGAGAGAAGGAAAAGAATGAAGATATGAAAAAAAAAATAATCTTTATCGCGCCTTCTTCGGTGCATAACGGTTATCAAACGGTATATACGTAGGGGGCGACGAGTGATCTACCGGAATTAGGTACTCGGGTTATCGCTCTGTCACTTGTAAATGGAGAAATATACGTTCTTGTACGATAAGGCATAATTTTAAGTACCAACGCAATACTTTTCTAATAGCATATGCGACTAACCGGGTGAAAAAAAAGTTTATAGCTTGTTTAACTGATAAGAAATAAAAATATCCGGTAGGTAACGACAAATCGATTTTTTACTCGGTTTACCGCTTTTTTGTGGGTTTTATTTTTTATTTGACCGCTGTTATAATTCGGGGCCTAAACTAATTACGTGAGTAATGGTGGGACTTTACACAAAATAGTCGAGCTGTACAGCGAGTATGTGCAAGAGATAATTACCGACCATATTGTTTAATTTTGACAAAGAAAGCTTTCGAGTAGTAAAGCTATAGAGTCGGAGTTTTCGAGGACTTCAATCGGATTAATTCTCATACTGACAGCATTCAATCAAATTCCATGGAATTAATTAAATAAAGAAAATTAAATGGAATATAATTTGATAAATGTAATTGAATAATTGCTTAATTTTGCATTGCATTGCAAATTAAATTGGGGGAATTTTTTGTAACTTCGCAGGAAATCATTTTTTGGAGAACTTTGTTTCGTTAAAAAATGGAATACAAATATTATTATATAGTGTATATGGTATAGGTATAGCGTTTTCACTTCAAATAAAGAATTCAGCTTTTATTAATTATTGACCGGCGTCGACTGCGCATAATGCAATTAATTAAATTACGGGCAGTAATTTAGAGCACCGTGCAATCATACATCGTGTGCTGGAATAGCAACATTCCCACGCGTGTTTTCGTTGCTATTGATTATCGGTATGTATTTCAAACAGTCGAATACGGGACACACTAATTTTCAGTTTATTCATCAAAATCATGTTGAATGATTTAGATTTCTAATTATTCCACGTTCATGATTTCCCTGTCGGACTCAAATATGTACAAAATTTCGGTAAATAACTATTGTACCTAGCAAATCATGGCAACAAACAACGATAGTTTACAAATAACCCAACGAATCAGTTATAAAGCCCTTCATCCCTTTTCTACTAAATTCCTTCTGCAAGATATATTAATCTACAATGCATGTATGAACAATTCAGTGGGCGACAACAATGCGAAAAATCACACTTTATCAACCGAATTTATTGATTTTTTTCACAATTTCCGGTGCCCGAACTATCCGGTAGAATGCATAAACCAATCGATGAATAATTATGCTGTCCGGCGGCATTAATATTTTCCCGCGCACTCTCCAACTAAAAAAATACAATCAACACTGATTTCAACTCATGTTTCTTAATCAAAATAATTGGAGCGAGAACGTCATGACGAATTTTATCATTCGACACTTAGTTTTGGACACTTATATTTTGATTTTTATTTTCTCAAATGTAATTTTATTTTCCTTATTTTCTTTCTAGGAAAAACACTATAATTCAGTAACTGGCAAGTCTGTTACGTCATCGAGTTTGACGAGTTTTATCATTCACTTGTCATTATTATTTCGTATTTTTTTCCAATTTTTAAATTTAATTTTTTATTTCCTTGAATCAGTTTTTAAAAATGTTTTTTCTAGGAAGAAACCCTGTGTTCAAGCAATTGGCTGGGCTGTCACTCCATCGAATTCGACGAGCTTTATCATTCAACTATCATTATTATTTTTTATTTTTTTACAATTTTTTTATTACTTCTTTACTCGACATTTTTTTATTCTGCCCCAATTATTTTGTTTCTTATTTTTATTTATTTTATCTAATTTTTCTTCATCCTTTTCCAGGAAAAACTCTATGATTGAGCAATTGGCCGGATTGTTACGCAATCGAGCTCCCTCATGAACCGTCAATTTTCAGAGATAATCCAACGTCGCTCGTTCGGCTTCCACAACTACCGCACTCGTTTGTAAAAGTATTTGCATCGTCACGGTTCTTTATATAAAGCAGCAGCATCAGCATCAGGAGCCGCAGCAGCAGCATCAGCAACGCCTCAAACGTTGGAGGTTCGCGCCATTCTCATTGTCACGACGGTACCGGTTTTTCCGTGAATGGTCTTGTATTTAACAGAGAGCAATATACAATGGGGAGTAGCGAGAGGCTGCGGTATCGCACAGTCTAGTGGCTGTGGCTATGACTGTGGTACGGATATTCACCGAGAGCAGCTTTTGTTCCCTTAATCACTATTGTGCCCGAGCGATGCGAAGCTCAACGCAAGAATACCGTCGGTACACGGGCCCATCGCCGTGCCCCGGCGCACAGAGCACCCGTTCGACACCAACTGGTGCGCCTCGCCCGCCACGATTCACGCGAGAAGCCGAAGATTTTCGGATATCACATTGCATCCTATATTCACGGCATTTACCGGATTATCGGGTATGGACTTATGGGGCATTTCATATCGACTTGAACCAGCGTTTGGCCCTGGAAAGGTTTTAATTAATTAATTAGATCTTACATTGTTCCACCAATTTTACAAATTTTGTTTCTACACATTGAAAAAAAAAGGTATTTTCCAAAATATTCATCCCTTTAGCATCTTTTTCCCCGGCGTTTTCAAGTTAAATCCAAGCAATGCAGTGATAATTATTATATAATCTGTTGAAAGATGATCGTCGCATAAATTCGGAGAATTCTGCTCATTTTTTTTCAATGACACTCTTTGATCCGTAAAGAAATAGCAAATGAATAGGATTCAAAGAAATCTAAATAACTGTTAGAGTTTAATGTTCGAATTTTCCGAAAATTGGGTCAGATTGCGGACCGTTCGATCCGGAAGTTGATCAAGTTGGCACGGAGTAGCCCATGCCGATCTGTATTAGTTGTAGTTGCGCGATGCTCGAGAATCCGCCTTCTGGTGCAGTTGTTGCTGCTGCGAAACCCGCAACTTCTCGCGAAACTCGTTGCGGAAAGCACAACGAGCCAGGGGCCCGTGCGATACGCAGCTGGTTGCAGGTATGTCGGGTGTACGTGTGCGATAGGTGCTGTGCACGCTACCGCATTGTATCTCACTGGTGTATTTATCATTCGAACGTGACTTAGTCTCCCGATGGGGCTTTCCCGCGCGGATATACTCTCAGCGAGTGGTTATTTGTAGCGGAAATGAGCCCGTTTCTCGGGTTCGACGAACTTCTTCGATGCACATAAATATATATACATATACGTATACAAGACAGCAATTTGCTGGGTATTTATTGAAATTTGTGCCGGATTATTGAAAATAAAACAACCTTTTTCGTTTGGAAATTTTTGTTTCACTTAAATGATGATAATTTTATTTTTATACTTACTCCAGTACTTGAATGATACAATAATATACAAGTTATTCATCGAAATTTGTGGCTAGTTTTGCAAAGCAAGTCAACCTTTTTTCGTTCGAGAATTTTTCAATTTTTTTTGTCTGCTGATAAATTATTTTTCCATCGCAATCGCTCAACGTTTTCGGAGTATTTTTATCAATTTTATATGGGGTTGCCGTTTTTCTATAAGGTTGATGCTCATAGGCACATACTTGAGGGAGACAATAACTTGCAGGGTATTTATAAAAATGTCTGTCTGGTTTGGAAAATAAGTTAACGTTTTTCGTTCGAGAATTTCCGTGAAGGTACTGAAGGTACTGAGGGCGAGGATTTCGACAGGCCCGAGCCAGCAGACAAGCCAATGCATGCTGTTGTAGGCTGTGATGTGCCTATTGGTTTGTTTTTTCAGGCAGCCTTCCCATTTGGCTAGGTTTTGGTTTAAGGGCATTGGCTTCCCCGGCATGGCTGGGCATTTCACCCGTGAGCCCTTGACGCGAGCCATGTCTTCGTAATCTTGGCACGCGAACGTATAAATATTTAGTGCCCGACATCGTGGCACTCCCTTCAAACTCCGAGACATTCGACCTAGGCGGGTCGGAACGTCTAC
The DNA here is from genome assembly GCA_963971145.1 of Sussaba pulchella. Classification (NCBI taxonomy): domain Eukaryota; kingdom Metazoa; phylum Arthropoda; class Insecta; order Hymenoptera; family Ichneumonidae; genus Sussaba; species Sussaba pulchella. Next base: position 13,816,426 of record OZ020168.1, read on the forward strand.
CGGCAAAATAAAATAAAAAGTACTTCGAAGGGCTGTAGGGGAAAAAAATGCCAACAACAAAATTTAAATTCTTATAAAATAGTTCAATTCTCTGATATTATTTTTGATACTAACCGTCACTGGTATGAAATCACGCTTTTGAAGTTCCGTAACGCAAATCAGACCCTTATAAGAAATATGAAAAATTAGGGAACATAACGCCTTGCTTGAAGTTTATAGGAAATTTATAACGAAAGTCCTTCGCCTTATGAATTTCTCGAAATAAATTATTGAAAATATGGCACATTTTTTTCTGCGCAAGTCGAACTCGCACTCGATTGATTTCTTTTACTTACATTAATTTTCACGGGGAAACAATTTTTTTCGCACCATTTTAAAAATCTATTGCGACATGTTTCGTCTCTGTGTTGATGCGTCAGGAGATTTAATGGACGAAGAAATATTATTATGTTTTTCATAGCGACTAGTTGTTGGTACCAAGACGTCGGCTGACTATCTAATCGTTTCCTTTGTTTCTCCATGTTCTCTGAATATTTCACGGCGGCAGAACCGAGGTCAGGATGCCGCGAACGCCTCTCACAATTGGCAAGCAAAGCGAAACACCGCTGCAATCATGAGACTCGAGAATTTCAGGCGACGTAAAAAAAAAGATTTAAAAAAACGTTTGCATCTCTCACGGCGGACTGAGATAGAAATGCTTAAAATATGTTTTACCTCGTCATGTACGCGGGATGGTGAAAGGGCCTTTCTCCACGGTCCGTGCAACCCGTGGTTGAGATATAATCACATTGCGGTGCACAATTCGAATGGCAACGACGCTAGTATAATTCATTCACTTCGTATCAGTCGACAGGTGTATACACCACTCTTATCCACGTCCAGGTTGTAATAAATAGTGTTCTATATGTTTGTCTTCTATTTTTTCTATTTTATTGTTTTGTTTTATTTTATTCTAAGAGGTTATCTTTCTCCTATTTATTTCTCGGCGTATTAGATCGTTGCGTTCATGGAATAAGTGAATTCGGATATGGATATTGCGATTTTGATCCAAAAAATGTAATTGGCACAGAAATTAACAGAGCTTAAGAATTTTTAAAAGTCATATGTCTGTCGTTGGAGAATGCATGTATTAATTGAATTTCTAGTATTTTCTCGGATTGTAGTACAGAGGAATGAATAACAATTTTTACGGAAAATTCCAGATCTCCCCCCCCGAGACGTTATATCTCTGTCCATACATTTTTGGCAAGTATCCAAAATTTGAGCCGAACAGTTATCCCTATTCACTGCAATTTCTGAGGATCTTAACGTTCTTTTGACGACTAAGGCGACAGTTTCGTATACGTTCGAGTCTACTTTTGAATAATTTCATAGCTATCCAAAGTTCTTCAATTTATGTAAACGCGGTTTCCAACAACGTCGTCGGAACTCGCAAATTACATGTACTACTCTCGCTCTTGCACGTGCTTCACTGACGATAGATGTATATTTCAATTAAAATTACGAAAAAACAAAAATATTCTAATAAATATGGGTCATGTATCTCATGCAGCTCTGGATGGGGATAATATTATAAACAAATCTATCCATTCCGTTAGTGACAGCGTCACTGACTTTCGATAATACGATTTTATAAAAATAATAAGATAAAAGTTACGTTCCTCGGATGCGCTCGTCCTACCGATAAAATCATTTCGAGGATTGCTCGTCTTCTTGATACTGCACATTTATGCATATGCCCTGAGGATTCAGGGACAGTTCGTTGCTCTCGTAAACATCTCGAGCTGTGCCGAATGACCGCATGAAAAGATTGCTCGGGTAAGTCTCCGGCGGTTTCGATGCTCTTTTCTGATTGTTCTCGATCAGCCAATGCTGCGGACATAGAATATTTTTCACTCGTTAAGTCAAATTATTATCAGCTTAGGTTTATATCCCCGATTTCAAAGAAATTAATAAAGTAAAAAGAAAAAATTAAGAAATAATAATAATAAAATTTAAAACAATAAGAAATATAATAATTAATAAAAATTAAAATAGATAAAAATAATACGAAATAAATATTATTATTAGTATTATTTTTATCATTATTATTATTATATAATTATTTATAAAATAATATAACAGTAATGTGCTGCCACATTGTCTTAAGGAACTTTTCACAGATTATCTGAATTTAAAAGAGGTTTTTGAATGTCGTTGCTTCAGGTAGGTAAAATAGTCATACCTGTTTAAAGGGACACGGGGTTATGAACCTGTATCCACCGCCTTCTGCATTCAAGAAGTAACCGCGCAGGCTGTACGGAGTACCGGACGGTACTGCAAGTCCACCGATCGGTACCCTCAGATTTCGAAATACCACCCTGTTCTTGATTAAATTATCGACGAACCGCTTTGGATTCACGTCCGAACCACTTTTGACTGACACGTAACAATATTTTTTCAATTAAAAATCTATGTTTCATCGGGTTCTTTTGAGAAATGTCACGTGACACGTTTCTACTGAGAAAGATTTTGAAACGAAAGAAAAAATGACATTTCTGTATGCTCGAACAATTGCAAAAATATTATTTATTTAAAAAAATCTTCGTCTTTATAGAATTTTTTGACTTTCGAGTTACGATTGTTTTATAGACCGCAATGTCGTCTTGAAACTCTTTGAAATTCTGTATCATATTTATTCATGTATATTTTACGGTTGTACTTACTCTTATGTGATGATTTCTTCGAAAAAGTTTTAGGACTATTTTTATTACCATCTGTCTTCTGCAAGAGAGAATACGACAAATATTCTCAAACGATTTAATAATTATTCAATAACTTACGAACTAAATCAAATACGAGAAAGGCATATTCTGTCTGCATACACATTTATTGCTGCGGAACAAACGTGCTTTTGCTTCAATTATCGATCGACATTCCAATTATCGATGATTAGTTTAAAATTAATAATGACGGTACATTATAATAGAATTAACACCGAACTGTCACGTTCGCTTGGTGAATCTCATGACGCGCATACGCACACAGACAAAATATCCCAATTTTGCGAGTGGCGCTAGTCCCGATAATTCTTTGACTCTTCGTGGCGACATTTTGTTGAGCCATAGATTTTCCGAGCAATCGTAACGCCATCACGTATCACGCTTCCGTATTCGTAATCCTACCTTCGATCTTTTCGGATGCTGCAACGATTCCTGCGATTTTTTCAATTCATCGATCACGTATCTCGTATCTTCGGCCTCTAATTTCGAGTTTTTATTGTCACCGTAAGTACTGACGCATATCATTTTTGGACAGCTTCCTTTTTCGTTTATCAAACACATCTGTGGCACATTGAAGTTTTATTAGAGAAACACGAAATTTTTGTCTCGAAATTTAGTCCCCATTGGGATATGATCGTAAAAAGAAATGGGTGTCTCTAAATCTTATCGATATTGGTATTGATGAGTATACCCTTGATTCGTCAGGACAGCAACGACGTTGCCTGGATGAGTTCAATGATCTTTTGCAATAGGTGCAACACACAGCTATCGGGTACGTCAGGAAAAATATCAAGTTTAGGAAAAACTCGAGTTTTCTGTGAAATAAAAATGCCACATCAGTGATCAATAAACATCTACTGCGATTAATTACGAAATTATACAATACTAACAACTTTTATATGAAAATATTAATAATTTTGATTTCTTTTAATTTTAATATCGTAAATTAATTTGATTTATTTATAGATTATGAGTGCCCGCAGCTGAATCATTGATATTTTGGTTGCATTTCTTGCATTATGGTATAGAAATATTAATGCAGAAGTCTCGCTTGGCATAAGTAAGCAAATACCCGAATGGAATATTCATAGCTTAGAATGAAAATATAGTATAAATCTAGTGAATGGGAAATAGAGTACCTGCTGCAGATTCTGACCGTTCGTTGACCTGTATCCGGATGAACCGGCCATCCATCGTCGTCGGTCATAACACACCTGCACTTCAGTTCCGGTTCGAGATATTCCTCGATTTTGCTACCCTCGAGAAGGCCGTCAAGGCCCCATCGACCCACCGCCGGAGCGAACACACCGACGACCCACTTGAGCATTCCTGGAAATTATTATTTTTTCTGAATTCTTCAAATTTACGAACCCAACTAATCTGTCTTTGCCGTCACGTGATAAGCGTATCGTTCTTTTTTGCACCCTGAAAGTTTATCGTGCGGTCGAATCGATTCAAGGTTTATAAGAATAGAAAATGTCTTACTAAAAATCTGGAAAAATTCATTAATAGAGATCAGGGTTTCTATTTTAGGATAAAATTTTGAAAAATGAATTTTCCGGTATTCTTTATAGTGAAAATAACGATGAAAAAATGAACTGCGGCAATTGGAAAATTTTGACTCGGAGCAAATCGACCCCACGATACACTAATCGGGTTCAATCATATTGAATTAATCAAATTCCGAAGAATATGAAAATTGTATGGCCGCAGGAAAAACGGGGAAAATATCAAGAAGAGCACGTGTTAGAATTTTACCTAGAATGAGAAGTAGCAGTACGAGTAGCGCACTGAGCATCAGGACGTTTTTGACGGTATTCATGAACACAGACGTCTCGGTGGTGACGACAGGAACGGGTCCTTGAAATCCAGCAGCGTGATAGTGTTCCGGTGACATAGGTTGGCATCCCATTCCGCTTACGCTACCGATGCAAGCGCACAGACAGTGCCAGACGCAAAAGCATCGATCCATTTTCTGGACTCTTATTCTCCGCATAGCGACGAGTTCGCCACGATGATTGACGACTTCGACTGAAAACAAGTCGGCGATAATTCTCATTAGACAATTTAATATATCGATAACCTTAACCCTCAACGGTCGGCCTTCGGTAGAATTTCACAATGGTCACAGCGGTCAATTCGACCCCAGATGCCAGAAATTCGCTGTAAATTATTGTTTTCGTTATTTTTGGATGGAAAAAAACCCCAGAGTATTCTCAGAGGCTTTAAGGATTAGGAGCAATAGGTTTTTTTTTTCAAATTATAATTTCAACATAGATGAAAAAATGGCGATAAAGTAACTTTTTTACCAAAGTATTGACAACTTTTTCGAATTTACATTGTTTTCAAATCTTGTAGGCAAGTACTGTTCCAATAATTCGAGATAAGAATAGTTGCGATGGTGTCTACTGCAAAAAGTATATTTATTTTGAAGTATGAAGTTAAACATTTTGCAAAAAAAAAACAAAAGTCGACTAAATAATGAAAGTAAATGAAATTATTTTTACTATTCGTGCAAGAAGAGATGAAAACGAAAGCAAAAACCGTTGGTCGTTGGTTTACGGACGGGTAGATTCCACCCAGTGTGACGGTTGAGGGTTAAAATCGCTGAAAGCGACGTCGTTACCCGAACAGTGAAACTCGTTCACCAACAGCTGTCCGTACAAATCCAAGGTGACTCTCTGATCGTGCTGAGGTGGTATAACTTGCATGATGCCTTTGGCTTTGGTCCACGAGACCGGAAGTCCCGTGGGACAATCGGTAATTCTCGGTTGGTAAGGCGAGGAGGCCAGACCCATGTTGCTTATCACGACGGTAACCACAGTGTGCTCGAGTGCGGTGCTGTCTACGTAGACTTCGGTCACTCGGCCGGAAGATCTGCGAAATCGAGCGTGTTCTCGAGCCAACTATTCTACTACTCGTTCTTAAGGGAACTCGCTATCGACGCTCTACCACCACCGGTAGGGAAGGCCGGGGCGAGATGTAACTGGGTTAGGTTGTAACAATGCCTGTATATCCTAAACTGAGATTGATAAATGCATGGTTTCAACATGATAATGAACCTTAGTATTTATTCTGAGGTATTTATGTACCTCAGAACAAATTTTTGTATTTCTTTGTATTTTTTGTTGACAAACACGAAATAAAAAATGTTGGATCGAAAGCACTACTAGTGAGGGGCAAGCGGCAAGACTGTCGCATCTTACTCAAGCCATTAATCGAGGTAGCTGTATGTTAGGATGCTGAACTACAGAGGAAAAAGTTATCCTGGGGAGGAGCCGGTAAACTTTTATGAGGCAGCTGCAAGATCGATCGACAAGAAAAAAATGTCGGTGAGAGTTCGGTCATCAATGGTAACGCGATAATGGATTTATGGCGTTAATTACATTCCGAATACTACGATTAATAAATCTATTGTGAGATGGAAACTGTTTGTGTCTTTCGATAAATGACAGAAATAATTTTTAAAAATATTGATATTTTTTAATTATCGATGTCTTGTAAAGAAGTATAAGTAATTCAATGGATACACATATTGTTCTGAATTGTAAATTGTGCTTGACTGGAACATGATTTATGGTAAATTTTTTTTTATGAAGGTCACTTTATAATGTGATGTTACAACTTGACCCAGCACCGTTACTTTTGGCCCCAGAACAGGGTTAAGCAGTAATCCACAAGACAAAGTCCAATGACTTTCTATTTAAAAATTATTGCAAGCCACGAAAGTCACAAAAATGGTATCGTCGACAATACGCCGCTCATATTCTAAATATATCCCGCGAATAGGAATAAGTTTGTGCCTAAAATGTTACAACCAACCCCGGTCTCCTCTAAGTAACAAGGCAGTGGGTGGATAGGCAGGTGGATCCGGATGGGGTCGGGCGAGACCGTGGGGAGGAATTGCAGTCTCCGTTCGTACCAGAGGCACCGTGGGCTCATGAAACAAGCGTTCTCCGGTACGTTATACCTTGGTACACACGGCTACGTACAACCACGCAGTTTGTATAATGTGTCCTACGTGCATGTCATGTTTCTGTGTTCCACCAGAACTAACCCAACTCTGACGATGGCATTGTAGTCGGTTCTAACTTCGATATCGATCGCCGACACGTGTGTCGAGTGGTACTCCAGACCCAGATATTCCCGACTTCCACTTCCGCTCACGTTATACTTAATGGGTTTGGTTGGAACGCTCGCAAAGTTGCTCAAGAAGTAACACCCACGTTTTCCAGACTCTCGGGCTCTCTGTGGACGCAGGATGACGTACTCTTAATTTTGAGATACAATTCCGTTGGGTTTATCCGATAGTTTGCTTTAACACAAGACGGGTCCTTTCATTTTTGTTTCTTTGCCTTTAATGGAGCAATTTTCTTTGTTCTTGCATAACGAAGGAAATAGTATATATAACAGTTTGTTCCATTACAGTTAAAATAGTGGAAAAAACGCATTTCAACAAAAAAAGACGTAATGAATATTTGCTCAGGATAATAGAATAAATCCGGCCTGGGAAAAATTTGACCACAAGAGGATCCTACCAGGGTTGATATCAGAAGACTGCGTACCGATGCGGCGATCGATGGACTTTAAAATGTAACCTTACCATATCGTGTTTCCAATAATCCAAAGGCTGATTTTTTAGACAGCTGCCCTTTGTAACGCTGCAACGATCTTTTTGTTCTGAGAATGCTGCAAATCCGACACCAGCTTTATCGCACTCGCTACCATCTCTGCTTATCGCACTTGATTTCACGACCAGGTATTCGCCTGACCCACCTGTTTGTCCAGAGACAAAAGAATAATTTCAAAAATTAGAAATTATTGAACATGCCAATCGGCTAAAGGTAAAAAACTGGTATTATGTGATTAAAATGTGGAATTTAAATGAAGAACCTCTGGTTTCAGGATAGGTGGAAGCTTTTTCTGGAGTCACCGGCGATGGTACCAGAAGTCTCTGACTAGAGGGATCCAAATTAAGCGCTCTGTTCTGGGGTTCTATTTTTGCGCCACTGTACGTAAATGATATCGTTGGGGTGCTGTCTCGTTGATGCCGCGTGAAAGAACCCATTCTAACCATCGAACCCTGGGTAAGATCTTCCCAACGAGTCGTGCCGTCCGCACGATTGTGTTTCTCGAACAGCTGAAGATATACCGTGTGCTCCATTATAGGGTCTTCCAACTCGTATACCGAATACCTGAGAGGCATGGAACATCAATTCGCTGAACATACGTTATTTCTCTGAAATAATACTCCAGCACCTTACTGCTAACATTTTGAATGCACTTGAATGTACAAACACTAGTAACCTTTATTGAAAAATCCTGAACCCAAGGGCCCTTTGTGAGGGACATTCTGTATTCATGAGCTTTATGGGGAAAATTATAATAAACGCGAAGACCAGAAGGAATATTCTGGTCTAGGAATAGCTACAAATAATAAAAGCAATACAATATAAAGTAGAATAAAAATTAAAATCAGCACGAAAGCTGGAAAAACACTGTAGCAGTTTCAATTTGTTGAGTCGTAAGAAAAACTTTGTGATGTACCACAAGTCACTGAAGCGCAGGCAGTGAGCAGATTCGAAGTACTTTGCAGGATTCACGTTAGGAGGATGTCTGCGGTCCATACAGTTCTGTCCACCTCGAATTTGAGTACCACCGGAGCTGATCTGTCTTTTACTTCTTGATCCTATTGTCCCAGTTCTCCCAACCTTTTTGTTTTTCTTCTTTTTTTTCTTCTTTACTTTTTTGTGTTTTCGTCGTATCTTATTTTTTCTCTTTTTGCCAGGCAGAAACTTGGCCCGGCGGAACTTTCGAATTTTTTTGGGTTCTACAGCCATAGGAGCCCGGCGATTTCTGTTTTCTTCGATCAAAATTTCTTCAATCTGATCCTGATCAAAACTCATGACCGGTACTAACTGCCGTTCTTCGGACAAGCTCATCAATTGTCTTCTGGAACGCCACCAGGGCTTTCCCGAGTTTTCCGTATCTCTGTTGATCTTTCCTTTTTTCTTGTGTTTTTTTTTCTTCCGTCGTTTCTTCTTTTTTCTCTTCTTCTTCGACTTTCGTTTTACCTCACGGACGCCTTTGCTTGCGGCTAGTCTTCTGAACTTTTGCATCCTAAGCTGAGAAACTTCGCGACCGGGTAAAGATTGGCTCCGATAAATTTGTCGTCTTGTCTCGTGGGGATCGTAACTCTCTCCGTTCGAACGTAAACTGTCGCGTTTTGTTTCGACCAGATATGGGAACTCATCGACACCAGCCATGCTTCTTTTCTCCATCGAATCTGTAGAATCCACACCTTCGCTTCTACGTCTTGCGCTTTTTTTGAGATCGTCGTTTTTGAAACCGAAAAGGCGATCGCTAATTTTTCGACGTAAATTTAGCAAAACGCCATTTGTCACGGATTCGTTGCCTCGCTGAGAATCATTGACTCGTGAAAATTCATTACCATTTGTCCAGTAATTGGGATTAATAGCGGAAAAGTTTGTAGAATTTTTCATTGTAGATTCGTCGGTTTTTTCTATGGCAATGGTTTCAGTATTATTCATTTCCGTATCGAGAGCAGCGTTGTCATGCTTACTTTCGATGAAACCTTCGGGTTGCTCTCGTTCTTCGTGTCCTTGATCCACACGATCGGAAACGGGCTCATCCATTGGAGGTGGGTCATTGAATTTTCGATCTCTGGGAGTAGCTTGTTTCACGGCTCCGATTTTGTCGTGGTTGTCGTAAAACAAGAAACTCTTGTCCTGATCTTTCATGGTGGCAGTTCCGTTACGTCCTTCGATTATGGAATTGGTTTTGTCGGAGGTGACTTGATTATGCGGCGATTCGCGATTCATACCTTCACCGATCATCACGACTCTTTGAGTTGTATCGTCGAGATCACTTGACCCCCCGGGAATTTCTTTCGACCGATTGATCGGCATGACGACAACCGTCTCAAGCTTCAACACTGATTTATTGCTATCCGTGTCCGCCATATCCCGCGTTTCTGCCCCGCTCATCATTTCTCGCATCTTCTTCATGAACTCCATAATGGCTAACATATTCTTCAGTTTGATCCCCTTCCCGACGTCAATCCTCTTGGATCCGTCTTTGCACCTCGACACCGGGGTGATCTCCATTACTCGGTGTTCTTCACACGAAGGTGATTCCTCCACGGGGCCCATGCGATCAAACTTTTCATCGTCCCTCGGATTAGGAATTACTGGACCACTCATTCGATCAGCTTCCGCACACGGTCCAATTCCACTTGATTCCTTCGAATCTTGGTCATTTTCTACACCAACAGCGTCAACTTCTTGCTGCGCGTGGCTGCAATCGTCTTCCGTTTTGTCTCCCTCATTATTTGTTTGGCCTCTGTTATTTGTTTCTGGACATGGGCACGAACCATCATCATGGAAGTGTTGAGATGATTTAGTCATCTCGATTCGTGGACAACCTTCCATACGTTCGAATTGGCCATTGCTCCCACGACTGTCAGACGATTCAGGAATAATATTTTTACGATCTTGATTTTCCCCATCGTACGGATGATGTTGGATCTTAACGTGAATCAAAGGGACGATTTCATAACTCGCATCAACATTGTTCATTGGATTGTTCGTCACAAGCAGATGATCCGCACTGCCGAGATCGATTACCTTCCGACTCACGGGATTCCTGGTGGATACCTGGTTATAAATGGGAGATTCCGAACCCATTGAGCATTGCTGCGAGGCATTCGTATCCTGCAAACCGCTTTTGTCGTCAGCTCTATCATTTTCTGGCCACGGCAATCCATCTCCAGCCGCAAAATCATCTTCCATTTTGAACAACTGGGATGTACCCATTATGTTAGCTTTAGAATCTTCTTGATTCTCGTCATGCCCGTTATCGCGTCCGGAGCCTGACGACGGTAACGAGGCCAAGGAATGACGAATATTTACAGGAATTATCTTTATGACTTTTACGTCTGGATCGTAAACATTGTGACGCTGATGAATTAAATCTTTGTCATTATCGGAAGAATCTGCAGAATTTAGATTTCTCTGCTTGGGGCTGAAAAGCTGAGAATCGGTGTCCTTTTTGTCCTCGAGGTCATTATTATCGGCGTAAAAGGAATTGGCATAATCCTCGGAATTCGAATCTTCCCCGAAAGTGTCCTCAGAATTTTCCGTATTGTCTAAATCGAAAGATCGATTCAAACGGTATTTTGGCCACCGTATAGCAGTTCCCTTATCAACAGCTCTGGATCTCCTGATAAGTGCCGATTTTTTCGCTTGAGGCTGTAACTTCCGACGATAACTTTTCCTGCCGCGTCGCAATTTCCTAGCATCGACGGCTCTCGGCGATTGACGTTTCGGGACAGTCGTATTGGATTTATCGCTTCCTTCCTGCGAATGATGAGCTAAATTCTCCGGAACCGGAGCTATATTGAAAAGATTCGACAACAAGGTCGGACTGGGATCAATTTCCGCATTCGTCGAGTCGTTGGAATCGAAATTTTTATTGGAATCTCCTGGCAGCGTTTCGTTTTTGTTTGCAATCTGAGGCAAGGTATCGAAACTGATTGCCATTGGTTGACCATTCGTTCCACCCTCGACGTGAATTTTGCCGCTCAGCGAAATTGCAAAATCCCGGCCGGATTCATCTTGATGAGACGTTTCTTTATGTGATAAAATATTGGGATTCGTACTCCGTGATGGACCAAGTCGCAAAGCTGAGGATATATTAGGATCATCGTAAGAATCTTCTATTTCCGAACTAACTTTCGAAGCAGATCGTTTGCTGCTGTTGGGATCTTTGTAATTTTCAGAGCCTTCCTTCTCCTTCATGACAGCCTTTCTTACGATTTTTGTTCCAGCTAGACTTGGATAACTCTTCAATCTTCTACCCGGCAGAATGTTGTTTCTCGCCTTACCTTCGCCACCGAACGTCCCCGTTCCCTGCTTCGGGACGTGAATGTAGCTGTTATGAGCAATCTTCTTCGCCAGTTGCTTGATGAACTTATCAGCGTTCGTAAAGTGCAATTGCTTGATGGACGATCGATTCACAGCCGGAAGTTCTGGAGATAACGATTCGGTAGAGTTCCATGACTTCCATATAGCCGAAGCATTATTCGAGATAACTTTGCCGATCAGCTTATCCCATTTATTTATTAGCTCGTCGCTGTCTTTCTCATTGGTGGAAGCACCTGTGCCTTCATCAGCAGACGATACCACGTTGATGTTTGTGGCAAACTCATCAAACGTCGGATTATCTTCTTCGTCTCTGTAATCCAATTCCCCGAAAGACATCAAGCGTCTTCGTGAGCCTAGACTGAATCGACCTTTCCTGGACTTCCGAGCAATCGGGTGCTTAACCTTGTTTTTGGATTTGTGCAAGCGATGATGAGCAGCCCGATTCGGTGCATCATCGTTTCGAATCCGATAAATCTTAGGCATAGCTTGACCACCACGCTCACGTCCACGAACTTTATTATTTTCCCGTTGATTCTTTTCCATGACGGAAATAATGATAAGATCATTGGCAACGTTGTCTAGTTTTTCTTGTGGATGTCTTTCGTTCGAAAATACTTTTTGCGACGCATTGGGCGGCTCGAATAGATGAATCGGATGCGACAATCTGCCGCCATTTCCATGAAGTCCTGTAGGACAAGTCGTAGCCACAGCTTTCGTTGTGGGACAACAAGGAGGTAAAATCCTTCCCGTAGCTGCTTCACCGTCGCACGAAGTGTTGTTTTCGGTTTCGTAATGTCCATAACCGGTTGAAGGTTTTGTCACAGCTACGATATCCATTTCATTGAAGAGATTGTTTCTTGAGTGATTAGCAACTGGGGAAATCGTCCAGGTTGTGGAAGAACCCGATTGTTCGGTTTCGTTGGTAGTGTGGTCATCTTTATTCGAGTTGTACGCCATCGTAAAATTTTTCTGGACGTAAAGGGTGCTGGACGCATCGTCAGTAGCCGAATTACGTGTCGCGTAAGTGCTTCGCAAAGTTGTTTCTTTCATTACATTGGAATCTATAGCAGTCTGAGTCATATTTTCTTCTTTTTCGTCCGTTACGCTAATCTTTGTGGTATATCCGGAAATTCCATGGGGCTCAGGTGGAGCGATGTCGTGACGCCAATTGAGGTATTCTTTGAGGACATCCGCGTGTTTTTTCAGTTTCAAAAGCTCCATCTTCTCCTTCCAACCACCCCGAGGTTCAATCTGGAATTCATTGCTCGACATATTTCCGGATCTGCGGAGCTTTGCGTAGGGCAAACGAAAACTTCTCGCATCAGTGACTTTAGGAGACTTTGGATTCATTGCAAATTTTTTTTTATTTGATCGGCTGTTAGAAGGAGTATTCGGTAGTATCAAATTTCTCTTTAGACTTCTTTGATTTTCATCGTTTTGACTCTCCATTGCAGATTCAACGAAATTGGTATCAGCTGAATCGTAGTCGTAAAAAATAAGAGCTTTCGGATCACTTTGATCAGAATGTATCAAGTCCTTTCTTTTATTGTTACTTCCAACGATTTCGCTGCCTGTGACTTCGTCAACGATTGTTTCGGACATCAGCGAAATTTCGTTTGATTTTGGATAAAAAGATCGAAATCGTGACGTAGATAATGTCTGAACATTATTTTTGGCTATTTCCGCAATGTCTCTTATTTTTCTTTTGTATTCGTTATCCCCCTCGTCTGACCTGGGAGGCTTTCCGACCTCCGATTCATGATTATTCATTCTGAAGGGTTGAGTTCTCTCGAAAATTGGTAACTCATCAACCTCCTCCCGAGATTCCGGTTCTTGAAAGGGTGAAGGAATAATTGTCGTCTTAACTTCGTCAACATTGAGATCAATGGCTGTAGTCGATGTATGGTGAGAATCAACTCCCGGTTCGTCCTCGACCCTCAAACCAGCCAATTTTGAATGCCAATTACTTTCAGGGATCCGTGGCAGAGAAACGTACAGTTCTCCCGCATCGGAGGTAACTCTATTCAAAGATCCATCGATACGTTCATGATTCTCCATAGAGTTTGTCCGATCGAATGGGATTTCCCTTCGTTCAAATTTTTTTGGGACCAGGCTGACGAAATTCATGTTCCTAACTGATTTTTTCGTCACTGCACTGCTGGAGTTTTTGACATTCTCCCTATCGGTGGTTGTTTCATACCAAGGATGCTCATCGTCTTCGTTCTCGCTCTTTCCGTTCATGACAGCACTTACATCGTTAATTGCAGGACCAATGTCACGAGTAACATTTACTTGCACATCCATAGAACGTCTTCTATTGCGCCTAGGTCCTTCATGACGATGCCGCCAATGACGTTTCTTATTGATACTCATATTCTCAAGCCGTACAGATTGTGTTGAAGATAGTGGCAATGATTCTTCAACGAGAATTAGGATTTCGTCTATTTTCTTCGACGGTGTTGCTTCGTTTGATAAGCGTTCAGCCAAATCTGAAATCGCAAATCTAGGTAGAAGAGTCCCATCGATTTTCGTTGATTCTGTCGATTTCGCACTGCCAACTGGAGTAGTCGTCGTCTCATTTTTTTCCAGCGATGTTGTGGCAAATTGAGTTTCTTCTTTAGGTGGGAGGGTTTCGTTGTCCGTTACGGATTCATTCATCATCTCAACTGGTGATAACTCCGTCGTCACTTCATGTAGTTTCTCGCCGGAATTGAAATGAGCTCGAAGGTCATCAGTTATCGATGCTGAATTTCTCATTGATGAGGTTGGTAAGGAGGAATAACGTTTTGCTTCCTTTCGCAATTCTTCTTTGAGATTTTCAATCATCAAAACGGGTGACAGATCATTACCGAATGAATCATTATTCCGACCAGTACGAGCATCATCAACCACGACAATTTCAATAGGTTTTTTCCTTGCGTCATCCAAGAACTCTTCTTTTTTAAGATTATGCGTTTCGGGAAGAAGATTTTTGAAACTCGAATGACTCAACACGTTTTCACGCAGTCGTTTCTCGTTCGTCATTTTTTGCGGACGGTGAACCGACTCCGGTCGATCTATGCTGACACGAGGGCTCAAAGTTCGAAAGATATCGGAAACTGTGTTGCGTCCGTGTTTGTGAATTGTAGTGGGCTCGTTTTTCTTTGAGTCTCGCACATTTAGCGGACTATCCGTAGAATACAACGTATTCAGTACAGTCTGATAAGAACTTTGATTATCATTCATCGAAAGCTCTTGATAATTTTTAACAAGTTTAAATCGATCCACGACAATCTCATGACCTGTAGTCTGAGGCATTTCCGAAACCGGTTCGTTAAACTTTTCGGTGTGTTTTGCAATTTGTGATTGATTCTTATTCCCGATATTTTCGACATTCGCTGTGGCTCCAAGCTCTGAGTCATCCATTGGGAAGTGGTTGTTGTATTTCATCGAGTTTTTCATTGCCACATCAGTGAAAATTGGCGAGAGCTCGTACGTTTTTGCGTTGCCCGTCTCGATGTTCGAATGCATTGCCATTTTTTGTCTACTGATTTCTCGGCTCTGATTCATTCTCTGCGAATTAAATGTCTCAACTGGCTGATCATGAGCCGAAGCTTGAGGTATTTCCGTTGCAACGAATTCTTCACTATACCTCGAAGTTCTGACCTCGTCTTCGACTTCCATCGTTGCTGGAACGATCGAGTTATCCTCGAAGCTCGAATGACCTCCCATCACCGAATTGCCCGGAACTTCATCGACAATGAGATTCAATTTTTCTATCACCGAATCATCCTTCTCAAAATTCGACTCGCTATTCGGCCTTCCTCTGATTATGTTCGGACTATCCACAGCATGTTTCAGAGCTTCGGAAATATCGACAAATTCATCTTCAATTTTTTTGTCGATACTTCTTTGCTGCTCGCTGTCCTTGCTGGAAAAAGAATCTCCATCGGCAATAGAACGATAAGCCCTTGAGATGCTCAGACGTCCTGAATCATTCCACAATTGGTCATGCAGCCCCTTACGATCGGAATTAGCGAGGAAAGTTTCCTTCGAAACGTCTGCCTCCGAACTGTGGGTTTTGGGAACCAATCCTTTCAATCCACTTTTGTACGAAGACTCAAAGGAATCGTTCGGTTCCAAATAAATTTCTAACGGTTCTCGAACGGCGATGGAAGTCGTCAGTCGAACATCGTTACGACGTCGACTGCTAAAACCATCAGCTTCAGTCGTCGGAATTGCTGATTCGAAAAATCCAACTTTCCCCTTGAATCCAATTCCGTTATGTTTCTCAACGTTTTTTCTCGACTTTTTCCGTGCTCTCTGCCGATCGATTCTGTTCATTTCATCGTGCGCGAACCAATTTGCTAACCGGTCTTTCAATAATCCTCTCAGCAGAATTGCATCGCCTCTCGAATGATTTCCACTTGATAAACTCGACGACGACGAATTCTCCAGGCTTCCATCTTGTACAGACAGGTTGTCGAAACTTTCCGTACGGTCGTTTACTTTCTGCGAATTGGCCGTAGTCCCTTCGGAAGTAATCGTGGACTCTCGCGTGGCGTCCGAGGGAACGGTGATTAAATTTTCAGAATTTATTGTGACAAACATTTGCCTGAGCCTCGATTGGGCAATTTTCGAATGGGTGCCGGAAAATTTTGCATCATTGGGTGGCGCAACATTTTTACGAAGATCATCAGCGTTATAAGTCCGAATAGGATTTGTCGTCGGTTTTATGGAATTGAAACTACGAATTCCTTGTTGTTGATCGATCTTGTAATCATTACTTTGTCCTGTCGAAGGGTAAACCCGGTCGCTTATCAGCTTTTGCCTCGAAACTTCAGGAGTTTCGGCTTTCAAAGGTGGATGAGTCATTAATCGTTCGATCGGATGTGTCGTTGGAAGTTCAGCAGTTGAATAAACAGGACAAGCCGTTGATTTTAGTTTGGGTCTAATCGCGAACAAAACAGCGATATTTAAAGTAGATGCCTGACTTCCTCCAGTTGGCAACGGCAACTTGTCTGCGTAACCGGAAGTCGAAATGTGATTTTCATGAGAGTTATAGATTCTTGTGGCGATGGCATTCTCCATTCTTTCGGTCGAGAAAAAATTATCCGATCGATCGTCGTTCGCATTTTGTCCACAATATTTTTCAGCCAACGGACGAAGGGTCTGTTTCCTGGCAATCTTGTCGGTTTTGTTATTCCGTACTTCGATTTTCATCATATTCGACATCTTGAGGTTCACGTAATCTTGCTCCAGCTTCGCTAATTCTGCTGTAAGAACGTCGTGACCGGAATTCTTGAAGCGCGACGGTGTCGAATTTACATTTTTCTCGTTTATTCCATTAGAACCCTTCAATCTTATCAAATCCATCTCGTCATCGTAGGGATTTCTGACGACCGTAGAGTTATCGTCTTCCGCAAAAAAAATATTTGATGCGGAACTCGCGTAGTTTGAATTGCCAACGGAATTTCGGTTCTTTGATGTTTCTTTTGGCAATATGTTTTTCGAGTCCGAAATAACGTCGCGAAAATTTTCATTTTCACTCCGAAAACTTTTGAATGGTCTTATTGACCTGTCTTGAGTTTTGGCAATTGTGCCCGGCAAGGGAGGAGGAGCTTCGGATGCATTGGATACGAAAGATTCTCGCTGGAGATTGAATTCGGAATCGCAGAAACAGCAAAAACCCTAAAATGATAGATACGAATCGAATCGTTTTTTTTGCATTTCATTGCAATTAATATATGACAGTCATTCGAAAATTATCCGCGGGTCTTACTTGACTGTACGGAATCGGTTTTCCTTCATAAATCATTTGTCCACAAGTGGGATTTTCCGAAACATCGTCGCAACCCGTGTAATTCGATATTTTCTTGTTTATAACTTCCTCCGTCGCCTCGGCATTGACCACCTGTTGGCGCAAAAATGGAATAACACGAGCGACTGAACATCGAATTTGCTATCGACAGTAAGAAGCTTGCTATAGAAGCCTGCAAGCTCTTTAGGAACGAAGTCGAGTCCTGCAAGCTCAGGGTTACCCGAAGCCGACTACCGCCGCAGACTTCGGTAAGTTAGGTTCCGTTCTGCAGTAGGTAACGCATGATGGATTAATGTATGTTGCTCCGACGGAAAGTATTTTTATATCGACTGGAGCTAGCCTACCGATGGTCGATACTAATAACTTTCGCGGATAAACCCGCGAGAATATAACTGGTTCATATCTATAAGATAAGCTCTGGGGTAACCAAGCGAGAAAATTGCTTTACAGTTTTCGTTACTGACCGAGCACGAAGCAGATAATCTCAAAAACTCTACATCGACTGAGCCGCCACAAAAAGATAGCGCCACTGGCGGTTGCGGTAGAGCAACAAAGTATGAAATAAATATGCGTTCATGTACTATATACCAGAGAAATAACCTGAACTTCATCTGTATGGAGATTTATGGAACAATTAAAAATGGCTACTATAATTCAACTGGAGGAACCCATCTTAACGATGAAGAGACCTGAAACACGTATTCTCTATAATTATCTTCATATACTCACGCCTTCGAATTTTAGACCGTAGAGTTGCAAAACAGGTTCCTGACGAACTTTAACTACAAATGGATTCAAAAGACGCGCCTTGTGCATCGTAACTGGATCCAAAACGTGATCAATCACCACAAATTCTTCCTGGGTCTTCGTCTGGAATAAAAAAATTACTGGACAACGCGTCAACGCGAGAAATTGTATGAAAAATGTATTAATCGACGTTTTATCGCACCCTGCCAATGTTGTTGAATTTCATTGTGATTATTAGTTTCCGGCGGCATTCTCGAACTTCCGAATGATGAGCCGGTTCGTCTCGGTCGAAACCGTGAAAGTCAAGAATATCCTGACTTCTGCCAGCTGTTACGTTGTAGATGTTGCGGTTGATAAAAACATCGTCCCTGATATCACAATTGTATCATGATAGAACAAAACGAGAATAAGAAAGGTATAAAAAATGTTCTACGTGAACCTTATAACTGAGTTAACGGGACGCATTAATTTGACGTGTTTCGGATTTCACGGAAGAAAAACCTTGTAGGTGCCGTAACTATTACGTCCAAACTGTTTTTGTTTGTATGTACATATTATGCTTCCATACCGATCATCGGAGGGATACGGGCGCCTGAAAAAATACTTACTAATCATTAATTCATAAGGATTATTATGGGATGGGATTACGCGGTGGGCATGAAGTCTAAAAATAGTCTAAATTGTTTAAAAACTTGGCATTTACCAGAAAGGATAAATAAAGCCTTAGCTGTGAATTAAAATCAACCTTTAAAAAAATCCAACGCGTTTCTGAAATATTTATTGATATGTATGAACGTGCAGATTCCGCGTAACGATAACCAGTCGCCCGATTCGGGAGTCGCAGAGCGTGCCTTGTATCCCACGTCAGGGCTAGTTCTACTCATAATTATCAGCAATAATCGTTAGGAAGTACCACAGTACCAGTCACGATTTTCCGTAGTTTCTCTCGTGAAATCCGCAACTAATACTAAGGTAGTGAAAGCACCGATAAAAGACAATCACGGAAGTCGAACTTACGTTCCCTCTTCCGTTGTCGGACAACGAACGAGAATAGCCCGAACTTCGATGGACGGTTCCTGACCCACGGACGAGCTCTCTTCCGGGGCTCGTCGGAATCTTCCGGAAGCCGAATCAACCCCCGAAAATTCATCGTCATCTTCTCCCAAATCACCGGACCATGCGTTCGGGCAGCTTGGATTTTTCGAGGGATGGAAATGCGACGCGAACTCAAACTCCGATACGTAGGGTTCGAAAGGAACGATTGTCATTGCATGTGCAGCGAAGTACGTGACAGCCATAATCAACTGATCGAAATCGAAGGATTAGGATCAAACGTCGTCAGTTACTCGATTGGATTTTTTATGGTTAACCTAAACGAGTCCTCCTATTTTTTCTTGCTCTCAACGGGTCCAAATGTCCACAGTTTGTTTTTCCTTGTGCATAATCTCTCCCATTGAGAAGGAAAATACCTTCATATACATTATTCAACATTGTCTTTATTTTCTTTAATGACGAAGAGAATAATGCATATTAAAATTAATTTCATCCAAATAAAAATTGTCAAAATTCGTTTAAATAAAAAAGAAAATAAATCAGGGATATTTGCTCGGGCGAATGAAAAAGAATCCGGTCTGAAGAACATTTGGCCCGCAAAGGATCCGTCTAGGGTTAAAACGATTGCTAAATACCTGGAACGTTATCCAAACGACGTGAGCGTGACGGTGACAGCCTCTTGACATATTAAAACGTCTGACAGGACATCGTAGCCAGCCATCCGATTCATTTCAAGCGATCGGTAGCCCCGAGCCAAAAGGGTCGGTGCGATTCAACCGCTCACACCCCCACATACGAATTAAAATTGTAAATACGATAAAAATATGATAAATTCACTTCCAAGAAATCTTTCATGCGTGCGAAAGTTCGTGATCGACGACGCGGTTGAGTGGATATCGGAGATTTTTGCGAATCGTTCGACGACGCTTCGAAAAAATTATCCACCTCACGTGCGACCGTCGTGCGGAATTCTCGATCGACGGATTAGCACGAATATCGAAGAAAAACCGACGTAATTCGGCTGTATGTCAACCGCACTAGAGACGATGCTCGCGTGTTTTTTTTTCTTGCTTTCTCTTGGATGAGAAGACTGATGCGTTTGTGAACGAACGCGATCGATCGGGTAGTTTTATCGGCCAGAGGCACTTGAATCGGTCTCAGAATCAGGCAGGTTGTGAATATACTTAACTTTTTTTATTGAAATAAATGTTAGTCACTAGAAGGGCTCGATGGCTCGATAATCTTGAGAAAAAAATATATTTCTCTCGCCTGCTTACGAATTTGATTTCCTTTACCTTGCTTAGGTAGTCGTGACCATTTTTTTTTGATAAATAGAAAATTCTCCATAGCTTAAATGTCTCCTTGTCAAACTCTAGATTCTATTTTTACATGTGCTAAAATTTCCTCGGACACAGATGAAATTCCGGGTAAAAGCGAATTGAGCGTTGGCTGAAAAACTGATAGACGCAGTCATCGCTAATTCGATTTTGATGGAAATACTTACCGTGCTGGAAGAAATCCGATTAGCCCTTGAGAACGAGAGCTCTCTCCCTGATACCGAAATTGGTTTCGGGATCGGAATTGTATTTCGTTTGAGGGATGTTCGTCGATCGCCGCTGATAGAGATAGGGGTGCAAATGCTGGATGTAATCGTCCGGGAATTTCGGGGGCGGCGATCGAGTCATTGAGCCTCTCGTAACAATTTTATTTCACATAACTTCGATACATCAATTATTCCTTAACATTTGGTTGGAAAACGAAACAAGGAACCGCAGGATTCATTGATTGAAATTGTCTTTTTTTTTGTATAAATCATATTTATTTTGCAATGCGAGTCATCAGCGGTGTACATTTACAACGGTGTTTGAACGATTTAACTACTTTATGCTTCCAATTCGATTAATACGGCTTCGTCCTTCCCATAGTTATCACTACGCAGAATAGTTTGTGTTGTCCAAGACAATTTGTTTATTTTATATATTTTACCCAATTTCGATTCGATCAAAGAACGTCAATGCCGATCAGGACGGTCCTTTCGCATTGCGCAATTGCCAAAGAATTATCACAGTTCGCGATTCTTGCTTTCAATTCTAAACACTATTAAACAACGGTTATCGACAAACGTATTTTAAACAGTTCGCGAGGCTGAATAAAATAAATTAAACGAATAAAAATCTCATCTACGACCCTAAATTCGATTCTATACATTGTCCCAATCGTTATTATTGCATTTGTTCGGTGTTTCATTCTTATTTTGTAGTTTCTTGAGATACTATTCAATTACGCTCTCTATGAGAACATGCGAAACTAACGATAGAAGCTGCCTAAATACCCGTTTGAAATCTCTTTTTTCTTTTTTTAACATTTATTTCGTCGCTTCGAGTGTATTTATTTTTTCCGGAGCGTTTCAGCACTCAATTTATTCGTCGCTGTTCACACATACATGCACACACACATATTCGCGCGCGCACACACACTCTCTCATTTCACTATCCGGAATAATTTCTAAAAATTCATTGTAAGCGTCTTTAAAGGTTTTAAACAATCAACGACGTGTTTTTTTTCTCTCCATTTTTTTCTTCAAATAACGAGCTCGACCATCGTCGAATTAATCTCATCACGATGTTTAAACTCTGAAAACACTATAACAAGCATTTCGCGGCCTACGGAATCGTCCCACAACCGGCGCACGATTCATTCGTCGTGGGATCCGTGGCATCGTTTCCAGCTTAGGAAACATACTTTTTGTTGTAATTCATTGACTTCTCTTGTCGCGAGCGTCTCTTCTTTATACCTAGCAATACATTTTAAGGTCATTCAATATATTTACGAGTTCATGATTTTTTTTTTCAAATGGTACTTCTGAGAGAAAGAGAAAGAGAGAGAGAGAGAAAGAGAGAGTGAGAGAGAGAGAGAGTGGGGGGAGAGATTGATTGACTGGTTGTTTATTAGCTTTCACAGCTATTATAATATATGATTATATACAGAGAGAGAGAGAGAGAGAGAGAGAGAGAGAGAGAGAGAGAGAGAGAGAGAGAGAGAGAGAGAGAGAGAGAGAGAGAGAGAGAGAGAGAGAGAGAGAGAGAGAGAGAGAGAGAGAGAGAGAGAGAGAGAGAGAGAGAGAGAGAGAGAGAAAGAGAGAGAGAGAGAGAGAGAAAGAAATAGAGAGAGAATAAACGGATTACCCAATCGAATTGACCAACGACGGAACCCCTAGAAGCGCCCTCTCTAAATTCCAAGTCCCGAACGATCCATTGCGGGACTCTTGAAAAAAGGCGCCGCTTGCATTGAGCCAAGTTTACGGACAGCCGTCGTACGATTATCGAGTTCACCAGCAAAATTTTCACCATGCGGTCGTGACCTCGCTTCGATCTCACCACGTGCTGCATTTGTTGGATGGATTCATCCGCGCACCGGTGGGGCATCGGAAGGCCTCGGCGAAGGCCGGCGAGTTCATCATAACAACGTTGACCCTGCAACGATTGTTTTTCGGTTCGATAATGTGGTTTTCTCGTTTTCCGGGGCCATTTTGTTTCGTTGCAAGACGTTATTATTGCAATCTCACCTTTCTGGGTAAGGTGTGTGATAGTCGAGCTCGACGGAGAGGATATAGGCCTCGGCAGTCATGTTAGAACAATAAGTCTGTAAAAAAGTTTGAAAAAAATTCACCATATGGCATTTATTGTTATTTTTATAATGAATAATTCCGGAAACTTTATATTTGAAAATTCCATCGTAAAGTAGAAACCCTGAGTTTCATACGTGAATTTTTTCAGATATTTCGAACGACATATTCTATTTTTTTCCTCACATTGAGTCGATTCGACCCCACGATACACTTTTGGGATGCGAAAAAGTACGATACACTAATCGGTTTCAATAATGTTAGTTTGGTCGCCTTATGTCTGTCTACCATTGTTAGTACGATGGATTGGCGAAAAATTGACAATGCTTACCTGGGCGGCGCTTAAGAAAAAGAGCTGGCTCGGACGAAGGGCCTCCAGACCCGGCAGAGTTCGATCTTTACCGTTGCTCAAGGTGTGCCACGTCTGGTGAGAAATCTGCAGGGCGCCGATATCCGCAACGTTTTCGTTTCTCGTCACGTTCCAATCGAACTAACGATTGAAATTAAGTTAGGAATTTCTAGTAATAACAACGGAATTTCGATAACATTTTTAATCAGACTGATGTCCCTACATTGACTAATCGACCGCTCTCTATATCGACGCATGATCGCTGACCTTGATTTGTTTATTTTTATTTCCGTGGAAAAAAACGTAACGCCGGAATGAAACGTCATGAAAAGAAGGCTAAATAGAAGAGTCGCGAGCGAGAGCCAGAGCCAGCACAAACTCCACCTCACTCAATCATATAAACCTAGATTTAACCGAGAACTCGATTGAAAAAGAAACAATTATTGCACCTTTCCAACAATATGTCGATCTAATTGAAGTGAGAGCATTAGTATTGTATTTCAATTACCATAAACCACTGACGTTATTTTTAGAGATTAAGACAATAGATGAATTTGAAATGTTCTTATGAATTGAGTTGTTAGGACTACATCCAATCCAATTTCTCCACCACTTCCATACTAAAAACGGTCCCATTATCTCGGACCTAATTAGAGAAAATATGATCGGTCAGTTTTAAAAAAGCTCATAAAGTAGTTTCTCTTTTACGACGCCTGCGTTCACGCTTTTCCTTATCAACGATTTAACGTTAAATTAAAAAGCAGAGAAATAAAATTTCGTTGTTTTACCTGAACGTCGACGTAATTTCCAAAAAATTTGACTTTGCGCCAAAACCGTTTGGCGTAGAGCTTGGCGACGCACTCGATTTTGGTTTCGAGCCGACTCCAGGCCTCCGGAGTGATCCAAAGCCGTTGATCGGGAACTACATCAGGCTCGAACGGCAGCCGACGGTGATGAAGATCGAAGGCGTGCAAAATCTCGTGAGCTATCACCGAGCCCAGAGTCGCGTGGGAAGCGTACGAAGGCCCGCCGTCCCAGGACCATGACCAGGCAGTCATCATAGCGAGTGGTATTACTTTTTCACAAACGGATAGAGAAAAATTACCAATATAAAATACAATAATAATAATGATAATAATAAGAATAATAATATTTCACAGGATAATAAAACATTATGATACATGCAGCATATTCTATACATTAAAATATATAATAATATATACGAGCCATTCCATCGAATAGTGAAGCCCAAAGTTGTCCGTTATTCGATGGAATCGCTCAGATATTTCTATCACTCTAACTCATCAATGCTAAATATTGATAATTAGAACGTACCGATCGAATTAGTTGAAGATTCATAGTAAGCATTTACAGCGTATGGATGTCGCAACCTTGAAAAAAAGTTCCGAGGAAATTAATTTTATTTATCAATTATGATACGAACACGGTGTAATTTGATAGCTTTGCATTTATATAACATTTTAAATGGTCGAAGAAGTTCAGTTCAATAAAGCATACGAATTGTTCACCCAACTGCTTGTAATATTCGAAACATTCAATATTTCCAAATAAATTTGTTTCCAATAATTGCAGAGAAATTACATGACCAATTATATGACCAGCAAAAAAATGTTCATTGACGCGGAAATTCGTTTGACTTTCGTTTTGATAATTGAAACCAAACCAGACGGAACGGCCATAAGAATTGCTTAGCGACACCCCTGTCAGCATCACGACTTCATAATTGGGATGGCTTGGAGCTCTGTATAGCTCACCTGTCGTTCATGTTTCGCCGCAGCAGTTGGCTATTCGGGCTGCGGATTTGTCGGAATCTTCGAATGACATTGGCGAAGAAATCATCAGGATCAACTTCGACCTGGAGGTAAAAAAACAATTATTCCAGTGGTAGATACCAAGATAAGTAAAGACATGCTCAACGTTAGGGGTTGTCAATTATCACACATCGTGGTTATCGCTAAATGGTAACGCCGAATCCGGGGCGACCCAAAATTGTAACGATACATTGCGTTTCGTACTATACGACGCAAACGAGCCGAGCGAAATGTAGTTATCTTTCCGGTCGGTTCGACAATCCGCATGACCGTAGATGGTGGCTGGGTCAGAAGAATTCGCCCGTTTCTCGGGCCTCGTCCTTGACATGCGAGCGACAAGGCTCCGCCTTCGCGTGCCCATAGATGCGTGCTTTGTTTCAGCTATCGCAGCGATTGCGTACCAAATATCCGTGAAATAAACTCGAACTACGCGACGGGTATCGCCAAGGCACTACGATATGCAACGAGACTGGATGCTGTGTTTCGTTGTTGAAGTTTGTTCTTTTGTGATTGTTTCATAATCTCAAATCTTCCGATTATTTCAGGACATTATCTCCAATGGCTCCATAATTTTATTTAATTCATTACTTTCATGTGAGCCCATGTGTACGGATCTTTGATACGCTATCGCTTCAATGTAACAAGGAAAGCACGCATCCACGGTCAGAAGAGGGAGGAGCCTTTTCACGAGCTTGCGGCGACCAACGGAAAGATCCCCCCCCCCCCCTCCCAGCCGCCGAATATCGATCGGAAAGATGAATATATTACGCCCGGTGCGGTCGGGATCTGTTATACCGACCGGAATGCATGATAACGTTTTCTTTAATTTTTGTTTTTTCACTTCCGGGCTCAGCGCTACGCTTCAGCTTCTTGCTGCGTGACCACAACTTCTCATCTCTGCTGTGATCGCCCGAGATTCGAACGCTGTGCATTTCTCCACTTATCTGCTATCGATCTCTGTAAGATGCATCAAAGGCAGGGCCAAGTAAACAGGTTTTGATGGTGGTTAGCTGACCTCGGCCATTTCGCGTGCTAATAGGCTCTCGTTGTGGAAACCACGCCAAACGTGAAACTTGCCACGCAAGGCGGTGAGCTTTAAAAGAGCTTGGGCCCTCGTGTCGTCGTCCAGCCAGGACATAACGAGAATTCGCTCAGCCAGTGTCTCCTTGACGCGCTCGAAAAGTCCGGCAACCTTTTGAATTCATCAATGGTATAACTACACAAGAATTCGGTAAGACATTGTTTAAAAAAGTCCTCCATCGTTACTTTCTAGACTGTTTATTTTTCCCCCAGTTGATAAAAATGGGCATGAAGCTTCATTTGTGTTCGACATTTTTACTATCTTTCATTTTATCTTGAACACAATCTTCTTCACATATCTCCGGCTTTAATAATTCCGATAAGGAAGCAAGACGGAGTTGGCAAAGCCCTCTCAGGATTAAAACTTTTTTATTCAACTTACCCTGTTTGCCAGAGTTTCCAGAGAGTCGGGCCTGTACTGTTGGACGTAAAGCGCCCCAACGATCTCACCGAATACATCCTTTGTTAGCTTGCTGCATGTTTCGCTCCAATTTTCGCTCGCAGTCACGTTCACAATGTCGTGCAACGTATCCACTGCGTACAACAGCAGCAAGCCATTGTGAATTACTCTTCGAACAAATAAAAAATTCGTATTGACTTGAACGATCGAAACAGTAACGAACGTAAAGATTGCGAAATTACGAAAAAAAAAATTTAACTTGTGGTTGGTGGCTTAAAACTATTTGAGCAGGAAATTAAGTCGATGTGAAACTTGTTATTTCAAGACTTTAAGGCGAGGATTATAATTAATCGGTGAGATATCGATAAATATTCACTGAATCGGTTAGAATCTTCACGAATAAGCGCAAACATCGATAATTCGTTGACATGTCAAACAAAAAACATTCCGCCAGATTTGTTGAGAAAAAGCCATGAATCCGATGGCATATTTAACGTCACCTCAGTGAACAGTTGTCTCTGAGGGTTGATTTCCCCTTCAGCTGTATTAATTGTCCCCGTTAATCAACGAAGCTTTAACTGCAGACCCATCGATATAGGATGTACGTAATAACGGTACACGCTGATAAAGTCGGTATCTACTACGCGTCTGAGCAGAGTTACGATAAAATATAGCTACTATTTGTTGATTACATAGCTCATTAAACCCATTATGATGAATCGTTCTCTTCCATATAGCCATAACGATATTTCACTAATATTGTAGTGTCTGAATAGCTGTCTAACGAGCGTTGCACGATTCCCACAGGAATAATCATCGCATATACGCAGATACAGAACGTCAATTTATCAATTAAACATAACGACCCTATTACAAAGTAATAAACATCTCAGAATTTACGAGGTCATCGATTTATCGATGGCAGTTAACCTTGTCCCAGCTTGTCTTGATCCATCTAAGTACTAATTAGCCCGAAGAGGTGTGAGATCCGTCGGGGTATCCAGTTTCCGTTGATGGTCCATCGGACAGGTCGTCAATCCAGCTAAAAAGCTGTTCAACACCGATTCATCATATCCTTGATTGGAAAGTCGATGAAACGTTTTGTTTAATGATGTTTGATCGAACATGAGCAAGGTTCTACTGCATTGGGATTGTAGAAAGGGCTTCCCACCGTCCAACCCTTCATGGTCAATGTATAGTGTCTAGGCTGGCCACCTAGCCAAAAGCCGTCTACCCTACTTTGTGATATTACGACCAGGCCTGTACCAAATCTCCGGTAATCTCGGGTCTGCCAAGAGCTGCATATTATCCGCGCTTCTCACGCTATTATTCCTACCTCGGGTATACAACATGCGGTTCGAATGGAGCCAGAATCAAGAACGGACCGGGATCAAAATGCGAGTCAAGTTCATGCTACGCGAATCCTCCAACTCTCTGGTATCTGGTATCTATTCTATCTTACAAGGTCTTGAGATTCCTCCCATTTACGTCCTGAATATTCTAAGTTTTGGCATTCAACGGACAAGAAGAAATCTATGTAGCCTGCAGCTCGCTGCAGTCAACGATCTGGAACTATGAGCGGCTATTAGTTTCCTTGAGGTCGCGTTTAACTATTGGGAATGCGTGCGATTTCCAACAAGTCTAATTGAGAAAGTGCAGAGGAAATTTCCTTGATTACGCTTAGAAATACTAGCAGGCTGTTAAGCATTTTCAAGAAATTGTTAAACTGAATTACTTTTTGATGAACCGCGATTTTATACTTTTCGTGATCCCCCAACAGTGGTCGATTGCCTGTAACTCTTTTTCCGGCTTGAAGAATTTGCCATACCGGAATTTTGAGTAAGTTGTGTCTAACGAAAGCTGCTGTAGTGAGACTGGATGTAATAATGAGTACGATTATAATAATTCTCATTTCTTTTTTTTACCGATTTTCTAGTACTATAATACCATTTGTCAATCATTATTAAATTCGAAGTTTGAGCAAATCGCTATAACAACGGCTTAAACTATTGTCAGCGAACCCTCAGGTAAATTGATGAAACCTCCCACAATGAGGTTGTAAATAACAGTAAATACGATTATTATTTTGATTATCAGGACTACATTTTGAAAAATCATAAAATGTGATGAACAAGCTCACAGATATTCCGTTGCTTTGTACGACTGCCCAATTCATTGACCTCGCAACCCGTTCCATACGTAGAACAAAGCTAGGAGTAAATGAAGTGCCGGCGCGAGGCAGGGAGGCGGGATCAAGAGGTCGTTTGGTCTCTTTGAAATCGACGAGCTTTCACTGTGCAGCGCGTTTGCCGAATCCCCAGCCCGTCACTTCAGCCTCCGTTTCACTCTTTATCCTCTCAATCTCATGTGACTGCCAAAGCTCAAAGAGGTCTCGGGCGCTAATGCGAGTCTCCGTCAAATGGTACTCTCGGACTTCAAATACTGCTCTTTCGTTTCCGCCTTACCCGCACAATGGGACAATTACCCCGGTGAGTTGCAGCCACTACGCGGCACTACTGCAGGAACGACGTTCGTACGAACGGCAGACAACTGAGGCTGCTCTGGCTGCATACCGAACGTAATTGTACTTTCTGTATTCTCTACTTTTTCGGGCTTTAATTGCAACGCGAGACGAAAATCTCGCAAAAAATGTTCATAGTCGAGAAGCCCTTGAAAATATCTTCTTCCATGTTTGCCCAGGTGAAAAAATTATATATAGTCTATATATTAACCATATATAAACTACATACAGTTAATTTATAGACTATACGTAATTTTTGGATATAGTATTATATTATATTGAAGAGAATTATATATTATTATTATTTTTGTAATTATTATATTTGTTTTGGATTTTTTTCTAATGAGTGAGGGGGGGGGAGGGGGGGGGGGCCTAACTCGGTTTAGTTTCGACTATCTCCCATCCTAAGCTCATCAGAATACTAATTACCGTTGGTTTCATTGCAATCCTACCCACCAAAATTGTTCGAACTTGCGGATAAATTAAATCCTCGTTGTAGAGTCAACATTCCATACCCTGACATATGAAAAAGGTTACACCGGCAGCGATTACATTGTATGGAAAATTGATACCATATCCTAAAACGCCACCTGTTCTCCGGTGATCGATTGAATTTCATTCGTTGTTGTATCACTATGCGATGAAGAATTTTCTCCTTCGGCATTTCTTATCGCACCAATACCCAGAGACCAGTGATGGATCGTGGGTCCTTCGTCTCTTTTCACTGTCATCTCGACTGTACAACCGTTTAAGGGGGAAATGCAACAAGGCAAAGTCAACGCCTTGCAAGATTGACAAGCGTCGCGTGTAGAAAAATTCGATTCTGTTGTAGTACAAGTAGACAGAGACTGTGCATGTGTTCGTGTACCGAACCTGTCTCAATATTTGACGTATCGTGGACAGACACCTTGTGTCGTATGGGCCATTGAAATGCAACGTGTTTGGACGGACGTTGCAACATTGAACGAGGACTTGATGCTGGCATTCGATTCGGCGGCTTAACGGCCGGACTGCGGATAGGTACTGCTTTGCGTAACAAGCGCGGCAGTATCGCACATGTGTGAGTCAATGCTTGGCTAGAGCTCAATGAAGCCCCGCAACGCGATCGATTAAGTCGCACGGGTATACAGCAGCACCGAGCTAGTCTTGGAACGGGTCAAGTTTAATACAATCAATGTGAGCTTAATGTCGTGGAAACGATCAGTGAAATCGCCGCGCACTTCAATTGAAACGACTAAACGGTGACAATACGGAATTTTTTTTTTCACGCGGTTTTTAAACGAAAACGCTATGATCGTAATCGTACAAAAGTCTTCTTATTTATGCAGAAATGTGATAAGATGGACGGAGAGTGGGGACTTTTTTCTTTGGCAGGACGGATGACTCATTGGTTGGTGAAAGCAATTTTTTTTTGTAGAAGGGTAGAAGAATAGTCGATTATTCGTGAGACTGGTGATGGTGGGATTAATGATGCTGCAGTGGAGCTCTCGATTGGTCCTTCAACGGGAACGTTGATTATCAATCCCAAATCAAGTCAATAGAGAAAGAAAGAAAGAAAGAAGAAGACCAGAAGAAGTCGAAGAGGAAAAGAAACCGAACCCATCGACTTTAAATTATTACCAACTATATTTTAGTCCGAAATTCATTCATCATTATAGTTGCGGAAAACTACAACAGCTCGATCGTCGAATTAAAAAATCTTGGAGTTGAAGATTGTGAAAAGCCTTGTCAGACCAGTTGAGGAAAACATGTCCTGATAGGGATTTATGTAATACCAACGTTGGTGGGGATAAAATGTAGCGGTATTTGTGAAAAGCCACGAGGCAAAACCGTACAAACAGAACGATCGTTACTTACCGTTTGGAAAAACGATTGAGTAGTCTACCGAGAGACCGAAAATATCTTGGCGCCGTGACGTAGACGTAAACCAGGCGATCCTCCTTCGCGTAACCAGCGCGAGCGGCATCCTGAAGATAAAGTTCCGCTGTCGTGGTGCCCAGCGTGCTGTTCAGCAGCGTCCCCCACCTTATCTAACCCAGGATAGCACCATTCGAATAATTCGTCGTTTATTCGTTCAACGGAACGCCGTGTTTGTTTTATTGTGGAATACGATCAAATTAACGAAAACTTACATAACCGAAGCTCTCCTGAAGATAGGTCAGATTGTAAGGCACGTAGACCCTTTGGTCAACGTCCACCCAGTTGTAAAGGTCCTTGTGTCTTGGATAGATCTGTGAATATCGGAATATCATTAGAATTACTAAAAATCCAAGGTCATTTGGTTCCCTCAACTACTTGAGACTAAGTTGGTTTATTTTTGAGGAAAAGATATTTCGTATCATAGTATTTTAGGTATGGAAAATTTTGAAGAATATTAAGTAATCATATAATCTAATTAGCGAAATAAAAAATAATTTAAATTTATTTTCTTCAGAATTAACCCTAGAGGGGTCCTTCCATTTTCTTTCTTGCCTTCGAAGGGTCCTCGAGATGCACAATGGCAGTCGTTTGTTTGTCCTATGCAGAATCGTTCGCATGGAGCGAAAAAAAAATGTTCTACACGCTCTTATCTATTTTTCAATAATAAAGAGAATGGTACTTCCATGACATTTCATTTCGTGGAAGTTAAAATGGTAAAAAGGTCGTTTCAATAAAGAAAGAAATTTGAAATAAATCCTCAACAGAATGGAGAGTTCGTCTAGGGTACATTTGGTTTCCGAAGGATCCGTCTAGGGTTGAAAAATTTCGTTGATAGACCTAAGCGTATTCCT
The DNA here is from genome assembly GCA_963971145.1 of Sussaba pulchella. NCBI lineage: Eukaryota > Metazoa > Arthropoda > Insecta > Hymenoptera > Ichneumonidae > Sussaba > Sussaba pulchella. The sequence continues at coordinate 13,848,311 of OZ020168.1, forward strand.
TACCAAAATCAATGCAATTAGCAGCTAATTTATATGTAAATTTACCTTGCTGAGTGCCAAACAAAATTGCAACAATTGATCCGCCTCCGAGCTTCTCTCCCTCGCGTCCATGTCTTTCGGCAAAAGACCCTGAACGATCTTCTCGATCCTCCGTGATCTCTGCCCTTCCCGGGCATTCTGCAACCACGAAAGAAAAGAAACGTTACGATAAAAAAAAGACCCAACATTCAATTCAACGTCACTTGAAAATTTTACGGGATATTGACGAAGAACGAAGTAAAATTTTCGTGTAGAAACTAGAAAAGTTTCGCGTAACGTGTAACCCACAAGGGAATAACGTCGCGAGACATTGTCCGACACATCGCCGTCAAACTTTTCTTGTTCCATCGCAGGTTCTAGTCGGGAACGAAGCGCGCGCGGCTTTCCAGCACTTCCACGTAATACGATCTGCGATACGCTTTCTCAAGCTCCTACAAGACTTTTTAGGTTGCGTCGACGGATAACGCGAGCCGTTCTATAGATTCACAATGGAAAAACTTTGACAAACGTTTTCTCCTACGTGCATGTACATTTTCCACATCTATGGGGAAGTCTGTTCATTTTTTTATTCGTGTTTTTACTCCGTCTGCCCTTCGTCGTCGTTGCACGTACGTGAAACACGAGCATGAGGCATTTTATCGATAATTTCGAGCTACGTGCAGTATGTAACGCTTGGGAGATTTTCATCAAACATGTTCTAGCTTTACGGGAATTTGTAATGCAATGTTGGAACATTATACTTGGTCCAAAACGATCTGGAAGTGTGATACGTTGGCTTTCTTCTGCGCATGTTTGAAAGAACGATACCTTATTTGAAAAATTCAATTTAAACGCGATTAGATAAAAGATTGGCCATCGTTTATTATTATTATTATTATTATCATCATTATTATTGAAACTATGCAAGACCATGAGTGTGACGCCATTTTAATTTTCGAGGATATGCAATAACTCCGGTATACCCGGTGGACGGACATATTATGAAGCCACTGTGCTATCACGCCCTGACGTTCTCTTCGCTATAGTTACCTCTGCAATTTTCCATCGTCATAATTACTTTTTTCAAGCCCTAACCATCATACAAATTCCCGCTGGACGAGGGACCTCGACTGTCCCGTGGAGATTACAAAAAGGAAAAAGATAATAATCCACTTTCATGTTCATTCTTTGGTCGTAACGTTAGTATTTATTTATAAATAAATAAGTATCTTAATTTACGTGTGACAATTTTGCCGCAAGATCATTCTCTCAGGGATACATTTGGGCAACAATCCAATATGCAATTGGTTTAGGGAAAGAGTGTTTTCTATGTACTTCCTACTATGAGAGTATAATCAATTTAGACGAAGAGCCGGCAAAATATTCGATATGAATGTGGCACAACAACGTCGTTGAACGTTGAATAGTGTCGTCCGATCTTGTCGTCAACATTGTATACCAAATATCCGAGCCTCGGGGAACTCGTTACCAACGAACTCATTAGCGTTAATCAAGCAGATAGTGTAACTATCGCGCATCGCGCTCTCCTTGCCAACCAACGATCCAACCGAGTCTTCCCCCTCCTCTCCTTCGAACTCATACTCGCGTTCTCGTATATAACGTTACGCGAAAATAACTCGACCCAGTTGTCGACTACTGTAATGCCATCTCTTTTTTCACGCTTTCTTCTCACCGTGCGGCAATTGACATTTATACCTGATTATAATTCTGAATTTTTAATTCAGCATAATATTAATTGATTGTTTTTTTTTCGTGGAACCACCAACGGCGTAATTGATCACAGATAAAAAGTATTCGTATAATTTCGTTATTATAGATAAATCAAAGAAAAAATACGCATCGGTGGAAAGTTTTCGTATTTTATGTGATCAATTTGAGAAATAATTTACGCGTTCTCTTAAATAAATTCTTGAATCGCATCAGACCCACTAACCCGCCCGATAAATTTATTCCGTCGGAAAGTCGAGAGTTTCGACACGTTCAAAGTATCTCCTTCGTCTTGTCTCATCTTGCACATTAACGTTGAAAAAATCGTTTTCTGGTCTCATCTCGTTTTTCTCGCCTACTCGAGCCTCATTAGACAGCAACGTGATGCGTTTCACTTTCCAACTTTTCAAATTAAAATTTTTATCTCCAATTCCGACCGAGCTAACTTTGATTCGTACACAAGCGTCAAAAAATCCGCTGAACAACAGAAAAACACTTTCCGAATTGCCCGCAGGAGGATGGATTTATAAAAGAAGAATTTAACAATTATTTTTAGGCTTTAATATAGAATTTACCTAATATACACAAAAATATAATCGAAATCTAATAAATAAATATAATATACACGGAAAATACCTAATATACACAAAATTGACAGATTCTATGTATAACCTATGTACGGATGAACAAGAAATATAAAATTCTGTTATTATTTAAATCCAAACAATACAAATACACAGTTGAAATTTCAGCAATTAACCTATTTGGGATTATAATTTTTCTCCAGTTATTTGCAGACAAAAATGCGCGGATAATTTTTTTGGCACCCGTTATTATCGAACCACCCTTAACTGCTCGGCCCTGGTGACTGCTGCAGGGGAGTTGGACATTCCGAATACTTCTACGTCTCTAGCAATTAACGGAAATGAATCTCGTAACTTTTTCCATCGATATTCCGTTAACTCCGAAACGAACCCCTTTGTTTTTGCAGTTCTGCTCGCTGCTGCTTTTGCTCCAGCGAGCGCCCGGCGGGGTTCAATCTCCGCCCGCCACGTTCCGCTTCGTTGAGACTATCTCACCGGACCGTCGCTATTTCAGAATCGGACGAAATATGAGGGACCGAGAAAGTTTCGATTGCTTTCTATTTTTAAATCAATTTGTCCATTTGTTTCTACTGCGGAGTTCCGTCGCCGTTATATTGTGAATGAATGTAGCCATTCAAAATAAATAAAAGCCCCGAAAGAATAAATAAAGAAATAAATAAATAAAATACTAAATCGATAAATAAATGAGAAAATAAACAAATAAATACATAAATAAATGAATAAATAAATTTGATACGAACGGTTTCCTTTTTCAGCAAGGACACATCAGACAATAATTATTGAAATTTCACATTCGCATTGTATTTATTGTCTTTTGATAATTAGGTTTCAACCAAGTGGTGGTGAAAATGAATCGATAAAACTATTGATGTGAATAAAAGATATTAATTCTTCATTCAACCTCGTCACTATCGAATTTATCGTATTCCGAAGCCCACCAGATTTGATCTCGTGCTTCCACAATCCGGTCTCACCCTTTCTACCCTCGCATGACCATCTTAATTTTTGAGATAAAATAAATCAAATTGCATGTCCTTGCCATGTTCATTCCCAAGTGCTTTATCTTACCCTCAACTTTCTACTGCGAGGCTGCACGCTGCGGACAGCTGAGCTTTTAACGGAACATTTTCGGTACGCTGCGTGGCTGGATACCAGGCACGAAGAGTCGACTAACAAAGTGTAATCGGTGAGGAGATTCAATGAGAAACGGACCAAGCATTTGGGAGGAGTAAGGACGATCAATAACTCGAACATTTCAAAGAAAAAATATGCTTAACTATTTTCTTTTTATTTCGATAATGGCCAGGGAAGAGTTTAAAAATGTAAAAAATCAAATTTTCTCACTCATTATTATTATTATTATTATTATTATTATTATTATTATTATTAATTTATTATTAATATTATTATCTTTCTATTTTTATTATTATTATTATTTTCATTTATTATATAATTGGTGAAAATGTCAAAGGAATTTGAAGCAACGAATCGACAAATCAATTTCTCGACTCGATTGTTATTCCTTCTCTTCAAGTTTGAAAAAAAAAAAAAATATGCGAGATCCGTGAACCGGACGAACATCAGTGCGAACGTGAGGAAAATAAATAACCAGAGAAATAGCGAAGAATAGCTCGTCGTGACGACGAATCGGACGAAAAAGTTTTCCATCGTCTCTCTGCCTATTCCCCATTCTTTCTCTTTCGCTTGTTTTGGAACGATGCCGTTCGAGGCCTCAAAGGTATGGTAACTAAAGCAATATCCGTCGTGGATAGAGAGTCTCGCGACTATTTTATGGTCGAGGGGTCTCGACTCCCCGGTCGTCCGGAGGACGCCTTGAGCATCTCACGTACCACTCTGCGAAGCTTCCGGTGAATCCTGTAAATCGATCGGGGATTATTCCGCGGCTACGATTCGCCACGGACTCGCTCATCCTCGACCATCCTCTCTTTTTCCATCGCGTAACATATATATTTGTGGTTTCCAGGCAAAACCAAATAAGTCCGTTTTTTCAAAAAATTAGATTCAGTGAGATTCTTGTAATTTGAACTGTAAACGACGTTTAGTTATACGGGGATGCAGAAAATTGCCCTTACAGGAAGGAATAAACGAGATTAACCTAGCCAAATAAGTCCATTTTGGAGGCAAAGCCGAATAAGTCAAACAGGGTTTTTTTATTCGTAAGTTGAAGGCTATTCAAATCTTACCGAATGCTTTCTCGAATAGTACCAAAAGCTAAGTGTTACCTGGTAATTATATTTCTTGCAATCGATTTTTCCGCTGTGATAGAGCGTTCGCAACGTAGAATCGTTATACAGTAGAATCCTTCTAATAGTAACAGATTGGGTCTCCCAATCCGATTGCAGGGGGTACAGAAAAAATCTAAACCACACCTACTGGCAGTGGCGTATGTCAACATGACCCAAGCCTGATGTACAAGAAAAACGTCAAACGTTTGATAAAAACAGGCAAGGGTGCATCTCCGCACAAAACTGACTTTTATATCATGCCATTTGTTTATGACATCACGGCTGGCAGAGAAATTTAGAAGTGGGTTATGTCTCGCCTCCACACGGTTCGATTCGAAGGGTTCCGATTAGAGAGGTCCTACTGTATCTCGGAAACCCGTTGTATGGACTCATTCCGTTTTGCCTCCGAACCACAGATATATTCTATAAACGTTATATAATCGATGCCACGATTCTATAGTTGAGAAAAAGGAGAAAAAACGACCTATTGCAGAAGATAATGGCATTTGCCCATGTTAAGGACGTTTAGTATTGTCCTTTTTTCCCCTACTTTTGTACCAAGAACCACGTAAGCGAAATATATTCGTAGTCGCATGGGCACTAAATCGGTGGCTGTTATTCATTCTTTTATGTTTACGGTCGTACCGAGTTATAATTTATTAGACGGCCGGGGTCGTTCCACCGTTGTCCGCGCTACAGTGGCGCCAATGCGGCAGAACATCTCGACAGCTCTGGCGAATGTCCAAAGTACACAGTTAACGGGGCTACGTCGTTCTATCTTTTTTAAATTGCACCGAAATTTCGGGCAATTCGCGTTGCCGATGGTGGCGATCGGGTCACGCGCCGATACGCCGCTATTGCATGTACGTGTGCACGATTTTACACCGATCTCTAGAGGATTACGCGCGCCTAAGCTACGATCCTTTTCATTTCTAACTTGTCGTGGTCTTGGGCTTTTCTTCGACAGTGCCGCAGCTGATCTGAGCGATTTTTTTTTCACTTGGGTTGCGTTAATGTATTATGCATATTCACCTACTATTAATTGTGGCTTCATACTGCCGAAAAAGCCCAAAAATAACCCATAAAAAATTTCCGTTGATGTCGGCAGCAATCTAACCAGAATCATCTGGGCTCACCCAAAAAATCGGGTTGATCCACCGCGCGTGAGCCTAGAAAATAGCCACATAACCTCGCCCCCCTCAATAATAATCCCAACGATTAATCAATTTTAGGAACGTGGTCGACTCGGTGGAATTTCCACGCGCTTCGGTATAGAAAAGATTCCCGTGAATTCTACAGAGTATATCCATGAACGCCCCAGAGTCGAATCTCCGGGGCGTTCCAGGCTTGGCCCACTGTGCTAATTAACGCGGCGTTGACGTAACGGGCGAACGACGTCACTACGACGCGGTGCACACAAATTTGCCGCGATGGTTCGTGCACCGTCCAAAACGAGCTTCACGCTCGTGGATATAATAGTAGTGGAGGCGCAACGAGCATACTCGTTACGAGCATAGGTATATATAATACAGTAGCATCACCAACACCACCAACACCACCAGCAGCAACAGCAATCAACGCGATAATCAAGGATCGTGGAACATTGATTATTCATATCGATCGGAATCCAGCGGAGCATCGTTGCGGGAATTGGGCGGTTCGTTTGCGGATCACGGCGGCACGGAGGGTTCGTACAACGATAACAAACAAAATAAATGAATGATGAAAGAAAAAATTGAATAATCGGTGACGTGTGTATCCTATCGACAAATTGCATCGATGTTGTTTACTGCGGAATTATAGTTTGAAATTCAATTAGCGTGTCGTTGGGGAGGGCCAAACGTCGCTTGACCAGTGGATTAATGAATTATTCGAATAGCGTGAGCCAATCGCCATTACTAACCAAATATCGTTCGGTCGATTCACCGCATCGGTGCACAATCGAGAACTGCATGCACACCCGATAGAACATGGTTTGTCTGATTGCGTTGGAACGGCGATATTGTTGATGTGGAAATTAATTTCGATGGTTTTCGTGTTTTTAAATATTCTGACGAATGACGTCACGACGGAAAAAAGTGTTATATTCATTTGGGAGCTTGTTATAGACGATGATAAACATGCGAATTTTTTCACTTTTGCAATGTTGTAGTCCTTTCGAATTTAGTTGCGTAGAACAGTTTGTGGCGAAGGGTGGGAAAGCGAAGGGATGGAGCTTAAAGCCCTACAGAATAACAGTGGAGTATCGAATCAGAATTCGGCATGGATACCAGAAGCTTTCTTTGGGTTCAACATAATGAAAAATGTAGACGAAATCGAGTTCAGCATAGAATCGAGTTCCGACTATACAAAGCAATTATTCCGTTCGACTTATCAAATGCGATCCAATTTCTCTAAATGTTCCAGTTGATAGATAAACAAAATAGATTAAATTGGATTACGACGCTGAAAGGAGTCTTTCGAAACGTCGGCACGGAATCAAGATGGCCGCTTGTTGTCGCAACATCTTCGTATCAGCATGACGGACAGTCGTTAACAAAGCTCGAAGCTTTCCCGGACGAAAAATGGGGAATGGGAAGAAACCCGACGGAAACAAAAGACGCGGACGGGGAAACTTCGCGAGGGATGACGTTCGAGGCGTTTGTAACGACGAAATGGCGTTGAATAATAACGGCAAGGTCGAGGATAAAAGAACAGAACGGGTGACACTAAAGCCACGAAGTGTCTCGTAAAATCACCTTTACCGTACGCTGGGGCTTTGCTGCGGCGCGTACTTTTCGTCGGAGTTCCTTTGGCTCTCGTATACCACATAAATAGCTATATCGCGTACTATGATGTATGCAACGGAAATAGTGTCACCCTGGATAAAACTATTTTTGTACTATAATTTGAGTACGCATGATTTTAGAAACAAAACCAGCAGATTGTTAGAATAATTCTTCGTTGCAAGAAACTGCGCTAACCCTAGACGGATCCTTCCACTTTTTTCCTGCTACTTTTTCCAGGAAAATAGAGTGAATCTGGCACGGGAGTTATTTGACTCCCGGAGGTTCCGTCTAGAGTTCTAATGTAAAAACTCCAAGAAAAAAATGCATTCGCTCGTTTTCCCTACATATGTATTATTCGGTCAGTCTTTACTGAAAATTCCACACCATCGATAGCCAGGCGTGAATACAGGATTCACGCTCGATCCTCACAGTTGGGACGAGTGCGCGAAGGACGAGATTCGAATGAAGAAGAATCGAATGTGAGAGTGAGAGGTACGATAGAAACCCGAAAGACGGAGATGGGAAAAAAGTAAGGGTGAAAAACGAGGGACCGAAGACGAAAGAAGTAAAGTTTGCGAACAAAAGTTGGCTCTGGAGAAACTCGCCTCGGTAACTCACTTGGTTTCCGCGCGCGCGCTTTCCAATTCGATTCACTCATCATTGCAGACTCGTGCGTGACGCCCTCGTACTTTCGACGCTTCGCTTCCTTGATTAACGAGAGAATCAAACACAACGAAGTTTTCTCGAGGGTCGCTTTGGAAATCGAGCGTGGCTCGTATATTTTTGACATCTTTACTTTTTTTTTTGCGTTGTAATTTTATCGGTCGAGTGAAATCGCTCGATTGACCGTCGTAGTGGTTCATAAAGCTTAAAAAATCTAGGTCCGGAGAGGAAGAGTTAAGCTTGAGAGCTTTCGATTATCATGAAGTTCTCTGTAACAAGTTATCACAAGCTTTCTCAGTCGATCAATGAAAAAACGACGATTCGACTTTGAAAATCAGGAGCTAGTTGAGAAATTATCAAAAATCTCGATCCTCACGACTTTTTAAGCTGAAACGAATGCAAAAAGTAATAATCGGTGAACCAAATAACGATTTCTTTGGAAATATGTTGAAGCTATTTCAGAAAAAAATTTCACAAGGGTGATATTTAAAAAAAGAAAGTTACTGCATCCAAAAGCTTAACATTTCTCATTCGGTATCGAAAAAAAAAATCGTTACATCGAACAATATCCAATCCGATAATGATTGACAACATCTACCAACATTCAGAAATATTGACAAACATTTTTCCTTTTATTCGTCTCTATTCTTCTCAAAAGATCGAATTGCCTCAGCACGGTAGAATTCCAAAGATCTGGAAAATTACTTCCTATAAAATGTTTGCCCAAACTCTCCCAAACCTTCACACTTCCCAATCTTAAAATAAAAATACCACCTTCCCGTGCTCTCAAGACTAATGAGATTGCCGCAGATCGTCCAGGTATAATATAGGTCTAGTACCAATGCTTCTCACATAATCGAGGATCCTTGTACAGAGTTGGAACAGCGACAGCCCGGAAAAACGTAATTTTGTCGCGAGATTCGACGGTGTTTGTACGAGCACTCGTGATAAAGCCGATGAAATAAAAATATCTCCTCTCTATTCAATTCCGGACTCCTGCACGTCAACGACGACCCCGATTTCATTCCTGTAGTCTCGCGTATTTTTGGAACAGAGATTTAAATATCTATCGATTCGTCCAAGCAAACCCGATACCGAATGACGTTATTGGAATCCATTCGTTTTTTTTTTCTTATTTTTGTGAATAATAAATTGGGCGCGTATACATTTTCGCTAGAAAGATAAGCTCGACACTCTTGACGATGAATGTCAATTCCATTGATTTTATAGCGCAAATAAAAATAAAATTGTTTCCGTGCCTTGTGACTAAAAATGCAAAATTCAATAATTTTATATCTTCTCCAGTGTCAATTATCGAATATTCTTTGTTCCTTCGTTTCATTCGCCAAACCCACTGCCAAAATAAAGCTCAAGAGTTGGAATGGAATACAGTCACCAATCTTCAAGACCGCATTAATCACGAGTGTGAGCTTAACAAAAATAACGACCCTAAATTAAAGCTCAATTTCATTTTTTTCACACTCTTTTCATCGTGCTTCCCCGGAAAAGAGCTTCTGACGATAGCCCACCAAACTTCGATCAAGCACATTCTCTATTTTTTAAATTCCGACCGAAGCTCGTTTCGGTCGAGTTTTTTAGCCGAGCTTTTCGTGACAAGGCTGCAAGGCGACGCAGTCCGTCGTCATCATCGCCATTCACACCACGTTGTACAGCTCGTGTACAGCATCGATATCGTGACGTTGTTCGCGAATGTTCGAACCGTACCTACTCTCTCTCTCGCTCTCTTTCCCTCTCTCGTTCTTTGTCCTCTACGAAACTAATTAGTTCAACGTGAAAGCGATCACACCTCGTAAAAGTCGGATTGTACGATCGTCACAGCTCGAGCTCGTTAAACATCGTCGAAAACATGGCCGGCTCGAATTCACCTCCCCTCTGTATTCGTAACACGAAACTAACACTCCGATGACGGCGAGCTTGCGCCCCAGAACCAAAAGCGTCAACTTTCGAGAATGTATACACCAATGGCTTATCGCACGTTTTCCCCAATGAGTCGTCGCGTCAATTAGCCGCAGAATGAAGTAACGTCATCGCATAAAATCAACCCCAACTAGCTTCAAATATCTTCAGCATCAAACCCAACTTTACTTTCATCCATGGTGAATAAAAAACGGAACCGTATTGAAAGCTTACAAAAATTCGATATCTTTATTGGGTTCCGTGGTTACGTGTCGATAAAACGTAAATTGGGTCACTTGTAATTAAATTTGTAAATGGAAATGCAGCTTCATTATAGTGGGTAGATTTTCCTGTCGTATGGATTTTCACCGATTTATCGATGAGTTCCAATTCCGGAGGACGACACACGGATTTGCACACCCTTTTTTCCTTTGCGCCACGAGGGATGTGGAATCCGGGAATGTAGGACGTGGGTGTCGAATTCTCATAGCGATATTTTTATTTCGGTCGGAATGACAGATTCCGGAAATAAACCAGATTTGGTGAAACGAGGCTATTCGCTCGATGAACCGATAAAAAACCACGAATTTCTTTACCCACAAGACGAAAAGGGATAAATGCTTCAAGCGAAAGGATTCCAAGTCATTTCTCTGAGACGAATTCAGAAAACGTATACCGTGAAGGCGTGTAAGTATGGTTAAAAGATCGCACTTTTATCCTTTTGCGCTTCGTCTAAAATGGGAATGTGCTCTAAAATTTATTCAAAAAATTGCAGCATCTTGCGAACATCCTTTCAAAAGTATGTAATGAGTTTCATACACAAAATATTTTTTTGACGGAGTTGCATCAACTTAAAACTTATACCATAGTTACCCGCCAGTCCGGGTAATTATGTCGATGTCACGCCCTGTCGAAACATTGCCGATTTGGTGTCATGGACTGTCAATACTGAGCTCGGTCGAAACATCGGTCATCGGAACATTGCATCTTCGAAATTTTGCACCGTCGAAACTCTAAACATTCGAAACTTTGACCCACGTCCCATTCAATTTTGTTTTTCGTGATAACATTTTTCCGATGCCTTTCGCCTTGGCTACCGCGAAATGGCCTCGTTCAACGGACGAGCAGTTTCACGAGGGAGGATGGCTCTAGCTTGGCACGTCAGATGGATCTCCGTAGTCGACGAACATAGTCGCCAACTACGCGAACGACGCGGGCGTCTGGATGTCGGATAGGAAACCGCGCCGGAAATCCGACGGTATCCAACGACCGTGATTTTTCATTCAACTATCGTCTCTTGGGTTTCGCTCGTACATCGCTGCCGTGTCGGCGGTAAGACGGAAAAAGAGACATCACGGGCCAAGTACTGATGTCCCGACGAAAAGGTTGCATCGTTTTAACGCTAGAACTACCGATAGTTTTTTGTTCGTTCGGTTATCTTCCTTTTTTTTTCGTAAAAAACGAGGGAAAAGGTTGAACTTTTTTTAATTTCTATGTGAGTTCAGCCCGGAAGTGCGCGAAAGCCGGACGTCGGAACCCCGCGACCGTAGATTGACAAGTGGGTCAAGAACGCGACCGACGTCGTTTCATTCGATGCAGCTTGGCGCTCCGTTACCGCCGTCGAGCAGCCGTTCGGGGTGGGTTAACGCTCGACCGGATCGCCGCGTTCGTCGGTCGTCCAATGCAAATTCCGGGGGCGAAACACCCGGCGAAGCGCGCGAGGGGGATCCAACCGAATTTATGGCTGCTATGTGCCCGGGTTAACCCAGAGGTTTGGACACCCGACGCGGTAGCCGATTCACCTTGCTGTCATCGTGCACCACGTTTGGATACCCCTCGCCTGTCACGGCTATACGTATGGGGAAACGCTTCACGGAGATCGGTCGACCGCACGGGAATCGCACAGCGAGAGATCACGGCTGAGAGATGCGACACGGCCGAGCTATCGATCCAGGGCGATCGGCAGTCGATTTTATCATTGGCTCAGCTTCGGGATTCGCGTATGAGGACATCCGTAGTCCTCTTCTCGGTCTGTTGTAATACATTTTTATTTTAGTTCTTCGTTTTCTCGGGGAATTATTCGACGCGGATTAATAAAGGGTGATTAAACAAACACGCAGATTTTTTTTTGTTACAATTAATTTTAATATCAAGTAGCAATTATAAGCCAGAAAAATTTAGCAATAAAAATGTTTTAAATACATTTTCATTGAATGAGACTGCTTATCCCTGCTCTCAGTATCAAGATAATACCGAATATCAACAAACCTCACACAAGCAGAGCATAAGCTCGAGATATTTCATTCAAAAAAGTACTTTCTGAAGTAGTTATTCAAAACTGTGGATTTATGTATAAACGTCGAGTCCGAAAAGTTCTTTTGCATGGAAATTAATTGTCCTCCTTCGTCCGTTTATTACTTTACCGTACTCGTGCCAGCTCTGAGTCCCATTTATCAGTCTTTGCATTTCTGTGACGCGTATTCTAACGATGTGCTTGCAAATACACGCACTCCGTGAACGCAACGGAGTGAAATATAACGCTAATCGTTATTTATAATCTTTCTCGTCTCGTTCTTCTTCCTTTTGCGTAACTTCGTCTACTTTTCGCACTCTTGGTAGTGGTTTATTCTCATTTTCCTGCACCTGCGGGGATCCAACGTGCTGCGCAGGGAAATTCCGAAACGCGGGTGCTAATTCGCTCGCACGATGCGCGTCCGAGAACGAGCAAGACGCAGCGTGAAGGGTTGGAGGGTAAAAGTTGAGCGGAAATACGATTGGCCCGGAAGAGGGTATAAGAAAAATGTAGTTGATTAGGGTTTTGCGGTTAGTACAGATTTATTACGCTATGTTTGTGTACGTGTACGAAACCACGTGCGTCACAAATCCGTGTCTTTTGGTTTGCACTTCTTTCGCTTTATTTTTTTCGTTCTTGCGCCGGAATATAGATCGTTTCTCGGATACGGCACACACATTTCCAAAACTTCCCGCAGCGACGGCTTATCCGGCTGGACCGCCGAGACTTGCCCAACGAGGCGGGAGGTTGAGTTAAGTAATAGCCGGATTAGGCAACGCTGCGTCAGACATTCGTAGGGGTCGTTTCCGGTTGTATATTTACGAAAAAGATATTAATTGAAGGAGGGGGGGGGGGAATGTTTTTTTCGTACCTATTCTACCGAATAAAATCGTGAAAGAGTTACGAGATCGAGTAGATATATTCGATCATAGCCGAACGAGAATGGCAAACTGTCTTGGCGTGTTTTTTGGTGCGTAAGTAGTAACGGCCTGCATTGGTCAGACGGAATCGTCGTTTGCGGAAGTTGTGGAATACCGTTTGACGGTTTTGTTCACTTTCGTTATTATTTCCATCGTTTATCTGCATTTAATGATGTTGACATTTGTCTACGTGTATGCTTGATGTATCTCCATAAAAATATTATTTCATTAAAACGAAGTTTAATCAAATATTGAAACAAAAATCTTTGCTATTCTAATTTTGATAAACCGTTGATTATTAAACTCAAAATAATATATACGTGATTCTTTACGGTTTATTTCAGAGAAGAATGGTGACTATGAAGACGGTGAAATTAAGTAATTAGTAATTTATTCATCGAAGGAAAATGAAGACTTGAGGTTTCTTGTGGATATTGAACCTTCGATACTTAAATGAAGTTCAAATACAAGAACGAAAACGCGAATTTCACATAAAAATAAAGTAATTTTAAGAAACTTGCCTTAATGAAAGTATAGGCCCTGCTCTCCGCGGGATTCGATCGTTCTCGCCTCCCCTCAGCTTGCGGGAATCCATCGCGCCATCTCGGTCCATCCTCCTGCACAAAAAGTCACAGTCAACTGCAATAAAGGAAATTCATACACGATACGCGATAATTCCTACCTCCTAAAAGGTTTCCCAGAACAAAATGCAACTGTTTTTTTCTTTTCCCGCTTCATAAAAAGCGAAACGGAAATAAAAAGTGGGACAAAAAATGTGACAAACGTTAAACTGAAACGTTTCGCGTGGTTCGGCTAACGAGGCGAAATCGTGCCAACTATCGGATAGCGTTAGTTTGGATAATTAAGTTTCCAATACACATCTGAAACGCTTGTACAAAATTGTAGTGTGTGCTTGCACGTGTACAGCTTGGTTTGCACGATATTGCGAATGCGTGTACCACGTACTGGCACTTATTACAGAAACCCGAGTAATTTCGCAGTGGCTCACGTGATCATCCGATAAATAATCGCGCTCACGTACGTACTTATTACGGCATGGATTTCGCATTGCAGGGTCACGCGAATCGCACGAGCTTTGCGCGCCTGGTTCGCCCGGGTGGGTAACCACTGACCATGGATACAGCCCGGTGACCTGAGCGAGAAATGTAAGCGGCGGGGAAGACCAGAACTGGAGTATATAATGTTGCGCCGGTGAAATTGCGATCCCGAATTAATCTGAGATCTCAGATTATTCACGGAAATTGCGAGGAAAAAGAACTGTTAATTTTTTTAATCTGAATTTTTCTATGCATGTCAATAATTACAATTATACTTTTCATTAATGTCAATTGATTATATATTAGAGATATTTTCAACCCGATCACACAGGTTAATTAAAAATGATGGATTGTGAAAGTTTGTGCAGGGTCAAATTGAATCTGTGTCGGGTGTTTGATCGGAAAAATAGGGGTGCTAAATTTTTCATGAAGAGATCGGGTCATACGACGATCTGTCCAAGTTTACTTGAGAATTTTATAAACCTATGGTCTGAGGTACTATCAACGCGTTGAAGGAGAATTAATGTACACTGATTCAATTGGTTAATCTAATTAATATTCTTATGGATCAATGGATTGTTAATTGAATTACTCTAAACATGAAATGTCATCTTCTGGAAATGTACAACAAACTCCATAGAATTTTTTGTTCACTTGAATGTTTTAAATAGTGAAAAACCATTCTGGCAGCCGGATCGATTCGGTTAGATTCCAATTTTATACGAAACTATCAAGAAAAATGAAGAAATCTGAGAATCCCTTGACGCAGCATCCGCAACGTCTTGCGAATTCCAGTTGACTGGAAATTAGACGCATATTATTGCAGTTCCGTGGAACTCGGAAGTTACCGGAAGTCGGAAAGTTGCGAGAATGGAATACGAACGAGATGGGCCGTCGAAATTACGTAAATTCGCAGTGCTCGACGGTTCGAATTCCCATGTCGTAGAATGCGAATGGAAGTAAGAATGAAAGAAGGGATTTGCGGAGAAAGGAAACTCGAGAAATTAGAACGATCTGTGCGGTGTCGCCATCGGTGTTTGGCCAACGGCCAGCTACTCTTCCAAGCAGCAGCGCAGAAAGAGTGACTGCACGTTTGCTACGTGAACGTTACTCGAAAAACTTGGCTGAGAATTTTCGTCTAACGGGTTACGAAACGACCGGCTCGCATCTTGGTATCTAACCACGGAGCTTCCTATGCTCTACCCGTTTTTACCCCCAAAAAAAATTCACCCTAAAAATAACGATTCTGAAAAAATGCGCTTATAGTCTCTGTAAAAATGAAAATTCTTGAAAAGTTTGGGAAGTGGCGACACGACCACGAAATTGAAAACTTAATTTTGAAATAATTGATATGATTTCGAGAAATAGCCGGAAAGACATTCATTTGAATCGAGCAGATTCTGATCTGCGATAACAATTTTCATTATCCGAAATTCTCTTCATTCGATCGTCTGTGAATCGATAATAAATTATTTACTCTTTAGTACTTTCCAGAATGAACAAGCTGCATGTGCATTTATAATCTTCAACCAGAGCGAGGCAGTGTACCGAGAAGTACTTGACCCAAAAATGACAATGTGCCTTGTGGTAGTTTCGCTGCAAAGTACTTTTGTATTCATATATCCATAACGGCTTGAACGTGACATGGGATGACCCATAAATGTAAATTTTTTTCCTGAAAGACGAGTTCATACGCGTTAATTTCTTATAGCATTGGATTTCCGGCCAAATAATTTTTTTCTCATTTCTCCGAAATCCGAAGGATTCACCCACATATAATAATATTTATTCAACGTACTTCGTGGACTGAGAATTTTCTGCGGACATAAGACCCCGTCAATTTTTGTATATCATATTTTTTCGAAATAAAATGATGGTAAAAAAAACTAAAGTAGCTTTATTTGCACGTGAGAGAAGCCGTCGCCACTCGGCAGACAGTGGCTTGGCAGTTAGGTCTGGTTAGCGTTTGTGAGAGTAGAGCCAAAAGTGGCGCACACGACGAGGACCGACCGGGAAATGGTTTTTCTTCGTCGTGCTCAACTATTTAAGAATCCTCGTGAGTCCCCTGTCACCCCCTACAGCCCGTTGTCATTCCTACGGCGCAAGAGCCACCGGGGAACAAAGATCTTCAAAGTTCAGCTCGAGCCGTGTGCCATCTCGGATACGTGTGTGCTCATACACTTCGGTTGAAGAGCCGCTCTTCTCGTTTTTATATTTTGCATCTCGAGACGCTTCACCGAACAAAGTCTCGTGAACCCGTTGCTTCGAATCTACGGGACGAATATTACAATATTACTTTAGGTGCACGTACAATGACTGCTCGTGGTTGAAAAAATAAACAAATTATATTTTTTCGTTAATTATAATAAGAAACAAGAACAACGTAGGATAAACCTTTTTTTTTTTTATAAGATTTTATAAGATAAGCTACTTTTTCAATTACAAATTGCGCTGCGGAAAAAGTCTTAATGAAAATTAGTCGTAATTAAAGATGGAGCATTAATGATTTACTGCCTTTAACTCCAGTTTACTGGGTTACTGGGAATAAGAAAAATACTTTTAGGAGTGACGAGGTTGATGAAGAGTTGATATTTCGGCAATAGAATGAGTGCCGAATGGTGATTGAAATTTATTACTCATTATTTAATACGTTAAATTCAAATTTGGATTTTTAAAGTGACTAATGCCGTGTTCACGATCGATACTTGGTCCTAGTCAATTTTCGCTTGTCAACAATAATATTTGAACAATAATTTTGTAAACGTTTTTGTCATTCAACTGTCAACGATTTCTCGGTTTTTCAGAGTTGTTTTTTTTTTTAATTGACAATTTTGCCTGACAGATTTCTCAAATATTCGGTGATTACTGGAGACGACGTGAATGTTCGACTCAAACGAGACAGAAACGTGAATTACTGCGAAGATCTGGACTTCAAAGTGGCTTTTTCATAAATTAATTCCCACTGGGACGTCAACCAGAAAGGACACTAAGATAACGACGGCAAAGACGACCTCGAGTCCCTCTGTAAGAAGTCTCTTCGTTCTGTTCTGCGAGACCAACATTCGCAATGATAATCTCATTTTTAGGTTTTCGTAGCCAGCACGGAACCTTTATGTCTATTGGTATTTCACAGTCCTTTCATTTTCTCATTTCTTTACCAACTGGAATGAAATTTGGTGTGCAAACCAAGATTGACAACCTAAAAACAGGAGTGTTGAGATTTTTAAAGAAACCTACTCTTTCGACCTCCCTCCCGCGGATTAAAAAGTGTACTCGACATTATTTTTCACCAACCCCATCAAGGGTGACTTTGAATACGTCTCCTGGAATGCAACACATAATGTTTCCGGACCTTTTTATTTTTATTTTTCAGCTATGAGATATCTGCTTTCAAAATTTCTTTCGGACCCCCCCCCCCCCTTTCCTTAACAGTAATATCTAAACTATCGATTTAAAATCTGCAAAAAAAACTTAGTATGTCGCTTTCAATCATTTCACCCAATCAATGTTATAACAAGCACTGCAGCAAAAATAGTTCATTGAAAAAATGGGAATAACTTTTTTTCGGAAGCAGGCTGATTGGTCAAAGTGAAATAATAATTTTGTGTATCTTTAAAATATCTCACGAAACCCTATAATGTCCATTCGCAACACGCTCTCGACCGATTTTTACTCCTAGCAACATTTTTTCGTACGTCGAGCAAGTTTCCGCGCAGTTGGCGACGTATTTTATGAGTCGGTTGGGATAGGAAAGCGGCGGAGTTTTTTTTTTGCATCGCGGTTTGTACGAACATTCGTTGCAGACGAGGGAATGCGCAATGCAATATAATGGACTCAAGCGTCGTGAAAGGATGACACAGAAAAGCGAGAAGCTTGAAGCGCGAAGCCGTAGCACGACGAAACTCCCCGGAGGATCCTTTATCTGTTCGCATTTGAATTTCATTGTAACAATAGTTCTCTATTCTCATTTTATGACGCGAGATTGATAATAGAGTGCAAGAACTTATAAAAAAACTGAGTTTTGACCTTCGTTGTAATATTTTTTACACGTGATCTCTCATTTTTCATGAGTCTGTGAAAGGATACACATATGAATTCAAGCATATTTTTCGACTGAAAGAAAATCTTACAGAGTAAAGGAAAATACAAAAGCCTCGATTATCCACAAACTGCTGGCGAGTGATGTAGACATCTCAGGTTTTTCATGAAGTTTATCTAAGTACTCAAACCAAAGTAATCTAAATAGTTTTAAACATTTTTTGTACTAAGTAAAATGAAGCTCAACCTCAAGTTCAAACGTCAATCCAACGTCATTCTTCGCTTTAAGTGTCTTATCCAATGCACATCTATGGCCGCGGATCGAAGTTTCGAATGTTCAATCTCCCGAACGAGCAAGATTCCAAAAATGATATAGATAATGATAGATATAGTTTCGTAGTTCGCTCGAGCGCCCGGTTGGACAATAGTTTTACTTACTCTCGGCGTCGAGCCGATTATACTATTCCAGACACCCGATTAGCGCCTGTGAAAGTTTTGACCGACTTACGGTTTGGGTTTCGGACTTTTTATCCGTTGAGAGAAAACTTTGACAGGCGCCGATAGAGCTTCCGGAACGGTGCAAGTCGCTCGGAGCCAAAAGTGAGTAAAAGTATTGTTCGACCAGGCGCTTGAGCAAACTACGCCACTACACCTATGTATGAGTTTTTAACCGACTTCAAAAAATAAGGAGGTCCTCCATTTGAGACGTATATTTTTGAAGTCAGTTTTATTTTGTAAAAATGTTTAATAGTCTGAACTTTGCTCATTCGAAACAATGGTTTCGGCGAGTAAATATTTAAACCTGGAATAAATCTGGAAAATTGTATCAATATTTAAAGCAACTCGTAGAATCTTAGGTTTCACAAGTTGTAATGTTTCTTTTTATTTTATATTTGTTGAACGCAAATTTAATTGAGCCAGGTACATTTTATTGTAACCATGTGCTGTTCTGCCTCCCTATGTGCTACTTACACCAATTCATACGACGTACAGTAGACGAAAAAAAAAAAAATTTTCCAACATTCTAATCAATTACTTACCTAAGGGAATCTCGTTGCTGGGCAGCGCTATTCGTGGTAATTACAGTGTGGGATTCAAGCGGACGGGCAAGACCGGTCGTAGGGAGTGAAGTAGAAGCTAATTAAAGTTACTCGTACCAATCGGCGACTACCCTAAAATTTATACGCTACCCAATTAATCGAAAGACCCTTCGGAGAACTTCTGGTCGTTGCACGTACGCGCTCTCAGTCAACTAAAGACGACCAACTACCCTTGCTCTTTGATAAAATCGATTTTTTTTCGCTTTACTCTGTAATCCAACGTTTCACGATTAATTTGAATGACGGTGGAGATTGAAATTGCGAGTGTTTTTGGAAGAAGAGATTGTGAGTGTTCTTAGGTAGAAAATCCCCGGAATTTCATCGTACCTACAACGATCCGAGTCTCCGAAATTGATGTGAATAAAAAAAGTTTACCTGTTTCTCCGTGAAAAAGGTGTCGGCTTGGTACTTGGAAGGTAAGTCCAGAAATACCGAAGTCCGTGAGCGATCGAAGAGGTCGACGTCTAGGTAGACGTCGAACAGTGGTGCTCCGGTGATTTGTAGGAGAGCCGAAACCAGGGGTGTTACGTCTGCGGGAGCGTGACTTCTCGGGGGCAAATAGCCGCCCAATTTCTCGAGGAGACCGTAAACTGAAAAAAATTCGAATACAGTTTGACCAAAATCCTTCAAACAAATTGTTATCAACTTTTAGTCCGTAGCGTTATTTTCGGCACTCTGTAAGCTTGGGTCACTCGTGTCCGGCACTTGAAAAAATACTCTGAAGTGCTTTAAAAAATTTCACAAAATTCATTAAATCTTTTCAACTATCTTAGTATGAGGATCAATCATCATATTGCCAACTCAACATCGTTGATTTGATGCATGAGTATCTTAACTCAACAAGAAAATTCAGTGGTTGATTATGCAGAGAAAATTCTATCAAATTTCCATGTCATCCCTAAAAAATTGTACACATAGTCAGTATTTCAAATACATATAAATATTCAACGTCGTAATCACTTCTTTGGGCCTTGTCTCCGCATCCGTCGACGTCTTTAACGTTAATTCGAAGATCTCGAGCACCGCGAACTGTCGAGAAGTCGATGCAGCGAGCTGAATTTCAAACCAGAAACCAAGTAATTGCTAATTGCACTTTCGAAACTCGCGCAGTGTCCGCTTCGCAATTATTGCCGGAAGTAACACAAGGCGTAACCGGTTTCTCAATTGTTCCACACCTTTGCCCTCGGGATTCCACCACAAGGAGCCCTACGATCGCTTCGTCTAGGGCTCTCACGTCGTGTTCAAACTATGCAGTGCTGACAAAGATGCACGAACTGAGAAAGCAATTGCACGAATAAACGAGCGTGTATCGGGCCGGAGCGTTAGTGGTTACACAATTGAAAAGTTTGTCGTTCGTTGTGTGAACACCCTTAGAACGTTGGACCGCAAATATTTGTTGCGTAGTTCGATGGAATAGCTTTGTGGCGGCAGTGACTGTACAGTATCTGGTATTCGATTTCCAATACCCATAAATGTCACTCGAACATTCGGTGGTGGCCTGACGATTCGCATTATCGAGTAACACGAACGTCTCGTGAAACAATAGACATGAAAGTATCTTCGATACAAGTTCGATAACAACAGTATTCTGCTCGAATGAAGGGGAAACATTGTCTTTCGTGTACGAAGCTTTTTATTCATCTATTTGCGGACGAATTCCATGTATTTGAAACCCATGGCGATAATAGCGGTTTTATTGTGGTTTGAGATGTTATATCTCTCGCGTGCTAATTTTAGTAATCTTTCTCTCGGAAATTTCTGGCGTGCATCGTTTGTTTCTAAATTGCAAACTATCATCGGACATTTGTTTGAAATATCAGAGTTTGCTCTTTGAACTGTTTGGAAGTTAATTAATTTGTTTCGAATTTTTTCGAAACGCCGAAATTCAGGGATTGCCGGATTGTGGTATTGAAGGAAGGAAGCAAACGTAATTAGGGGTGATTCAATTAAAGGAGATATGGTACTAGCATGAGCACACTAATATTACGATGAAATCAATGGCGATGGGGATTAACCGAGGCCTTTCAGTTTCGTGATGAGCTGACTGAATAATCTTTCAATCGGGCACCATTACATTAATCACCGCACTCCTCTTTCAATACGATCCGGTAATTACCCAGAACTTAGGATCTACGAAAGCTCGCAGCTTCTCATAGGATAATCCGGATTATGATCGCATCGATTCCACTCAAATAAACGAAGTCGCAGCGTCAACAAAATATTTATTAATTGCCGGTAACATCTGCATCCTTATTTGTTGTAAACCCTTTCAGTGCCAACGTATCGTACAAATACATTTTTTATGCATCGACTTTTTCTGGTTTATTGGTTTTTAAATTGTATATCTATATATATGAGGCATTCAACCAGAACTCGAGGCAAATTTTCGATGCATCCGATTTTCAATTTTTTCCGACTCGCACAAAATTCGAATTCGAATTTTACACTATTTAACATTAAACAAAACCTAAAGAAGTGTCGAAACTAATATTCACATTCCATACGGAATTCGAAAAATTATAAATACCCCTAGACCGACAACACTTCATTATTGCCATCTCGCAAGTGCATATTGTATTCGAATCAATGATTTTCATTCATCTTGCTGAGGCTCACAAGAATAAAAGCTCTCGTAAGCTCATGAATGGCTCAAGCGAATACCGAAGCCAATCTTCCTCCCCGAAAAGCTCAAACAAATTGGGCTTTGAATTTCAATATGGAAAACACAAAAAAAAAGTTAAGAAACCATCGCCCGGACCCAAACTACTGACAAAATGCTGTCCGACGTGACGCTGTCACGACCTTCGACGACGAACTCTTGCACCCACAGGTCCTTGAAGAAAATTCAATAGTACAAGCGTTCGTGAACTATACATCATCACATATCGTACAACGTAGTTGTAAGCTTTCCCGAGCTTTCGCGCAACGTCATAGCACGAGGCTCAAGGTTAGCGCGAAAGCCCATTATCAACGTATATACATCGCCGGGGCGAGTGTTATCGCTCTCGCGTCGTTAATTGACATCGACGTGCACTGCCCGACTTCCTGTGACCAAACAGCGTTGAGAATCGCGAGCCTAGCGCCACATGTGTTGGCTGCGTCGATGGTCGACAATCGAGGGTACATAAGTGTTGTGTTACAGCTTAGCTAATTTTACGCCCTTATGTATCGTGGGAGGGATGGGGAGGGGACTCGGTATAAAGTAGAGGCGAGGCCGTTACTCGCCGAATTAGTTTATCGAGTCGACTTATCACAAAGCGTGCACCGCTAGGTCTCGTTCAACACGAAAACCTTTGACCTTCGAGCCCGAACGACCAAGTTTCGCAAACGTTGGTCGGTTATTTCGTTCCTTTTCTCGGGCTTTTATCCCTGCTGCTGGTTACTCTTCCGCTGCTTCTGTTTTTTTCTCTCTCTCCTCTCCCTCTGCCTCTCTCTTTCTGTCTCTCTCGCTCTCTTTCTCTGTCTTTCTTTCTCTTTCTCTCTATTCCTCTCTCTTTCTCTCTTATTCTCTCTCATTCTCTCTCTGTCTCTCTCTTTCTCTCCCCATTCTTTTCTCTCACTCTTTTTCTCTCTCTCCCTCTACTCGTCGTTCTCTCTGCTAATTGATCTTTCTGCCTCCCTCTCTCCTTTGTTAAAAGAGCAATTTCTGTCCCTCCCTCTTTTTCTGTTTATGCATCCCTCTCTTGTTAAAAGAACGCTGTCTCTTGCTCTCTAATTGCTTCTACAAATAATAAATCGCTCCAGGACATTTGTTAGACCCAACGCAAAGGTCCGACTGTTTTCTGTTGTCTCTATAACTAATAAAACTTCGTCCGTCGCTTGTCCAATTACCTCATTTCCAATTTCACATACGCCCGCAATTACCCGCCTCCCGTTCCACCGATCAAACGAGAATCGATTATAGAAAAGTGGTTGAAACAGTGGTGTGTGTTGATTGCCACCCTTGATTATCGAAACCCGGGATAAGATCCCGGAAGAAATGTCAGGAGACGAAACTGTCCCATAAGTAATTTTTCCTCCGTTAAAAATTTTAACATTTTCGAGGCTCACGTCCCCTGTAAGGACCTCACCCCCGTAGAGTACATATCTCTGAAAGTCGACTACCGGAGCCGATCGCAAGCTACAGAAGAAGACAAAGGCTGCCAACTGTGCCAAAAAAAAAAAAACTGAAAACCCAGCCGAAGTCAGATCTGCTCGATTGCCAGGATTATTCCTGGCACGATCGTTTTCTCATACCTTCTCCACCAACCATATCGAACAGTGGTAGTTCGGCCTCCCACATCATACAACAGCCGCAGCTAGGCGCAGCCAACTCGTCACTTTGATTTTTTGCCAATCGAATTGTCTTTCTCGGCATGCCTCGGCAACGAGGCAAAACAGGCGAAATAGGAATGGAAATAAAATGAGTGAGCAGTTGGCACATGATTCCTTTAATTTAACCATGTTTACAGGAAACTGGTACAACATTTTCGTTATGGCGTGGTGACTGACTGCTAAAAATTCTAAACGTAATGAGAGGGAGAAGAACGGAAAACAAGATATCGTGGCCGCTCGCTCAAAACCGTCGTCGTTGATGCGACAATAAATCAAGGCTTGAAAAACGCTGATGTGTATCCGTTAAAAATTGTCGAGCATTAACCTTATTCCACACAACAAACTGCTGAAACTCTGAGGCAGATAACAAAGTAACATACGAAGAGAAGCAGAATGTGGGTAGGTGCAAGTCAGCCTCTTCCATCTTCGCAGCATCCCAGCCATTGGCACTCCCGCCATTTTGCACATGCTTCCCGGAGTATCGGAAACGACGCCGTAAATTAACAGTATCGCTTGGTTATTACAGCAATGTACGATTATGTATAGCCAGAAGCAGCGAAACGAACTTAGCCTATTACCATGATATACGTTGGTTTGGACCAAGAATCTGGGATCGCGTTTCTGAAAGTTTCCGAGAGCGAGCTGCAAGCGTTAAGATGGTATTGCTATACATCGACTGAGCCCCCGTGAGTGCGGGAAAGATAGCGTCATCGGTTATTGCGGCGGAGCGAGAGAAAATGAGAGATATTAGCAGCACATAACCTTAAATTAAGACCTTGCGCCAATGTACATCATTATTTCTCGTGAAATTTTATACGCCAAGTTCTTTTCAGAATTGGATACTTTGCGTTATATTTTCTTTTCACTGGGAGTACGGAGACCCTGCTGCGCACATTTTTCCGAGAGCTTTTAGCACGAGAATTAAGTTTTTCTAGCTACTTCGTGGAGAGAGCTATGTCGACGTTAAATTTCTATTTTTATATTTTTTTTGTGATTTTAATGGGTCATATTATTATTATTATTATTATTATTATTATTATTATTATTATTATTATTATTATTATTATTATTATTATTATTATTATTATTATTATTATTTTTATTATTATTATTATTATTATTATTATTATTATTATTATTATTATTATTATTATTATTATTATTATTATTGTTATTATTATTATTATTATTATTATTATTATTATTATTATTATTATTATTTTTTATTTCTTTTATTCTATTTATTAAATCTGCAACAGACTTTTTCACGAAGAAGACTGCTTGAATTGTTTAATACATCAATTATTCTTGTATATTTTTCGACTTTCCTGAATTCGCACATGGATTTGATACGGTATCAATATATGCGGAAAAAATGCGACGGAGAAAACAGAGAAACAAACCGTAGAAGAGAACAATTAAAAAGCCAGCTGGACATCGAAGGTTGAAAAATACCGAGATCTGTTAAGTCGTTCTCGACAATGCACCGTCACCTTTGACGGTTAAGCCGTACCTAAGGTTAGCAACGGAGACCGTGAAAAGTCGCGGAATGCAAATGGACGAGGGTGAAGGGTGAAACGAGGGCACTTAACAACCCTGCCCTCGACCAGCGTGCAACCAGTCAACAACCCCGGGTTCTCCGTATAACTTCGTGTCGTATCTCCTATTGCGGGGCGAAAGGTGCGGATCTTCGGTCGCTACAAAAGCTCTCTCTGAATCGAGTTCAATACAGGCTATAGGACAGACTATCGCCAACTTGTGGTAAGGCCGGTCGAGAGAAAAGAAAGAGAAGAGATCGAATGCTCGATTTCCTTTAGATTGTACGGGGTTGAAGAATTTTCATACCCGAAGGAACGTAGAAAACGTAGAAAATAGTCACTGAAATACCAGCTAGGTAGAGTAGGATACTGCAGAATTTTTGGAGAGTAAGTGACCAAAGCTTATATGTACAAAATATCATGTAAGAACTGGCGGACGTGGATTGATGCTGGATAAATTGTTGAAATGTTTCGTACAGCTGTTCTCAATGTGGTGTAGGTATTTGCTGCGCCATATTGGGCATAACTAGGCAACCGCTGTGGAAATATTAACTGCGGAGTGGGTTCTATACGTTACACGTCTAGTTGCTTAGTAAACCACAACGTTTTATGAATTTCTAACTCCCACAATGGTTTGAATAATTTAGAGCGTGCACACCTGGCCAACGTTGTATCGGGCAATTTTCACAGATTTTCAATGACGATTTTATTTGATTATTTAATTTTGATTAGATTTATTTAAATCATTATTGAGTGGAATAATGCTTAATTACTTATCCGATAGTGTAGTGACTGCATTGCGCGTTAATTTAACCGAGATGTTTTTTGAGCCTTTATTTTGTTAAACTGTCAAAGGTCGAATTCTTATTTTATTTGTTCTTCCTTTTTTGCCTCGCACCTTCTCTATCATATTTGCATCCAAATTTCGGAAACTCACTATTTTCAAATATAAAGAGTTCTCCAATATTTACCCGGATTAAACAGCTGCGAATAATCCATTTTAGAAAAAGGCAATCATCGATTGTTGAAAAATTGATTATCTCAAACGATTTCAGACGTTAAGTAAAATTATGACTATTGACGCCATGTTGCAACTCTTACGGTTATTCAAACAAAAAATAGCTCCAAATAGATATATTTTTTTATCGGGATCCATTGTTCATCCCCGATTGACGGCCGGAATGAATCATCCCTTGATACAAAACCTCGAAGCTATTCTATGATCCTTTCGCTTGAAAAATGATCAAAGTAGTATCGTGTAGAGCTGTCAGATATAGAAAGGAAATGAAAAAAAGCAACAAAAAACGATTTACAAAGAGGAACGGACCGAACGCACGCTTGATCGAGAACCTGAAACGAGCTTTACGATGGAATTTGCGGCCTGAGTGTATGTAGCGTGTAGGTCGAAGCGGTAAAAGCCGAAGCGGCCAGCGCTGCGGGCTAGTCCGTACACATTAGGGTAGTTCTCATTTAAATTATTTTAGAATTTCCATGACGCCGGGGTCTGAATCAATTTCAAAAAAGAAAACAGCAATTTTGAACCTGATTGAATGTTTTTATACTAACTCTTACTTCGCTCTGATTCGAGATAAAGTTTCCCTTTTAAAATACATTCAATCTTTTTATCGTTCGGTAATTATTTCGGCGGGGTGACAAATTATTCCGGGAAAAATTCAATACTACATAGAATTAACACGGGCATGAACCCTACTTTCACCTTAAATAATGGACGTATATAAGTTATATTGATGGATCGACTAATACTTCCTGGAAAAATCCAATGCCATACGGAATTCTCGGGTATAAATCTTGCTTTCACAGAAAATATTGACATATATGGGTCATTCAACGTTCCCTTAACGAAAATCATTGGAACTCATGAACGGTGTAAGTGTGGAATGACCTATATATGTCAATTTTTTTTTGTGAAAGTAAGATTTATACCCGAGAATTCCGTATGGTATAAGATTTTCTCAGCAATAATTAGCCGATCCATCAATAAAATTGACGGAAAATAAAAAAATTTCATATATATTTCAAACCCAAAACTTCATTGCGAATAAGCGGGTGGTAACAATTAAACTGGGAGTGTCAAATCAGGCTTAACATTTGTGTCTTTTTTTTTGGAATTGATCGAAACTCCGGCGTACTAGAAATTAAAAAATGACCCTACCAAAAGAACCAGTCTAGTGTACACGTATTTCGCCAGACGTCAAAAGGAGAACTGCCGTGGGCGTACCAACGAAGAGGGTGGTTTCCACCCTCCGCGCTCACCCGTTCTACATAACGTAAGCGGGGTCAGAACAGAGCGCCAGGGTTGTAAAGTTCTAATTTATGCATATGCCGAAAAATCGATCGCTCAATATCTACATAGCTAGTACCGTGTTTGCGTATCGCAGTTGTCGTCGGGGCCACGACTGTCCACACTTGGATGCATTTTTTATTTTTTCCATCACGTTGGGATTTACGAAAGTTCAGAGTAAAATGATAATGGCGTCGTGCGCTTTACTGCTGTGAACTGAATTTAAGCTGGCGCGGATCGTTCGGAGGCCAAATTGACCTCAGGCCGGAATTTTTCTATTTTCCCGACCATATATTTCTAATTTCTTGTTTTATCCAACCTAGTTTTTGTTTATCATTTCAAACTTGAACCTGAATGGAATGGATTCAAATATATATGATTCTCTTCGCTATTTGAGAAATGAAGAAAATGGTGGACATGAGAGCTGGGATGGGGATTCAATGAAAATATATTTGAAATACGTAATTAATTATCATGAAATAATTGAAATTTTCACATTTCTGCAATGAATATGAATAATTTTGATGAATTAATATTTAAAAATTTACAAACAACGATAAAAGAATCTGTGATAATTTGTTGAAGAAAGTATTTCAAATACTTTTTCATCGAACACATGCCCGCCCCTGGGTCAAAATGTTTTTCTGGCTGATGGAAAAGAGTATGCACGGGAGGCAAAAAGATAAAATAAGTTTTCGACAATATTGTACGATTCTTTCTACATGAGAATAGTATTTTGATCAACTTTGGCTCCATCATAGCGGAAGCTTCGTGCGGTATCGTCAATTCTGAGGGAGGTGTTTGCAAATTTGAACTTGCAGCTTTCTCCATTTCTAAGGAAGCAATCTGCACGTTTCAACTCGCAGCTGGTTCTTCATTAAAAATTCAGTTTCCGCTATCGAGTTCCACTGAGTTTCAGTAACTCTCACCTTCCGAAAGCTAGAGTGCCAACCGACATTGCTTGGAATTTTCGGAAAGCTGACGTGAGTTAGAACAAAATGAAAATTTTCCAAAAAATTCAATATCCTATAAAATTTGAACTTCTCGATTCATTCAGCTAAAATTCAATACCGAACAGAGGAAAATTCCGATAGTAACACAGCGTTTTTTTTTTTGAGAAAGCAAAAGAAGTCGGCGGACCGTCTGGATTTAAGATATTTTTCCAAAATGGTTTCATTTCATAAAGCTCACTGCTCACTGATATACCGCTGATTCTCTCTCGTGCAATATTAACTCAAAAGTTTGAAGGTTGTTCCGTCGCTAACTATACCGAACCTCGCCCGGAATGTTTAAGGCTTGTGGCAAAGCAAAAAGTAGTTGTGCCTAACTACTTACCATCAAATAGAATAAACGAGTGACTAGACGTGTAATACAACTGTCGTGAATCACAAAAATTATTTCCCGTAATTGCAGTTACAACCGTGCTTTTCGTATGAGGAATAATTCATTGCCCAACGTCTATAGTCCTGTACACAAGTTCGGGTAGGTCTCGAAATCCAGAATCTCATTCACTGGAAAACGTATATATAGATATAGTGGCGTAGCTCGTTGTACCGCGTGAAGATGGTTTTCGGCCGAATGAGATTCTGAACTTCGAGACCAACCCTCATAATGTACATTATCATATTCCCGAACAATTGTAATAACCGCAGCTGAATGATCGCAGCGAAGAATTATCTTCAGGACAGAAGACATCAGGATAGGCGATAGAGTTAACTATTGTGTGAGCGAATGGGGATGAAGGCAGTAGTGTTCCTATCAGGAGTGTTGATCTTTCTATCTAAATTGACGTGGTAACCCTCCAGCTGTCGTGAAGAGTGCCGGAGGCTCGGAATATAATTCCCGCAGCATCGTGTCGGTGCAACCGAATTCGCAAGGGGACAATTTCAGCAATGCGGCTGCGGCAAAAGTGCCAGCAGGGTTTAAATCGTACAGATGTCGTGAATAACGAAATATCCAACGTGTCCGACGATACACCGACGCATCGGTTGCATCCCTGGCGTTGCTCTCCGCGCGAAGCAATGAAAAACTAACCGTGTCACGTAGACTATTCGAGCCAGTAAACTCCTCTAAATTTATACCTCATGTCATTCCACATTTTGCCCTCCTTCCTGCTCATTTTTCGTATGCTTTTATCATCTCTCCTACTTCTGAGTAAAAACAAACCCATTACGCC
Organism: Sussaba pulchella; assembly: GCA_963971145.1. Classification (NCBI taxonomy): domain Eukaryota; kingdom Metazoa; phylum Arthropoda; class Insecta; order Hymenoptera; family Ichneumonidae; genus Sussaba; species Sussaba pulchella. The sequence continues at coordinate 13,877,995 of OZ020168.1, forward strand.
TAGGTCATGGTATAATCTTTATTTTTAATTGCCAGGTGAGAAATCGTCATTGATTTGAATTAAATCATTTCGCATTTGTTTCATATCTAGCATGATTGAACTTTTTTTTTGTCGAGAGAAAAAAATAGATAATTAATCCTGGTGACCTTTAGATTGATCTTATAACGTTAAAATTGAAATTTGTCTTGCGACCTTGAAGATCTTTAAATTATTGGCGCTTCTACGTCCTCTGCAGCTAGATTAGGGAATAATTTACGGTCGTTTTCGGATTAATTTTCTTTTCGGCTTTTTACAAATATTGTTACCTTAATTTTCTCGCAAACGTTTTGGATTGAATACTTCAAGGATTATGGATGCCAACACACTTTGCTTCACTAAGAGAATTCTACCCAAACACGTCATCTCGTGATGAAATCGTTTCTACAAAAAACTTGTTTTATCGTAATAAATATCGTACATAAATAATTACGAAGCAAACAACGAGTTTTGTCAATTTCGATGCTTTCTGAAAATGTTGTGCGATGGATATTCAAAAGACAATTTGATTATTTGTCGTGTGACAGAATTTCCGATTAATGTGAATGCGTAATATCGGATTTATCGTGGTTCATGATAATGTCGATAAATTATTCGTGGTACACAAAATGGATTACCAACTTTGCAATTTTGTCCTTTAACTTCAGATCATCCGTTCTGTAATTTCAATTCCGTCCACGCCCGATATCGAGCTTATCGGTTTCTGGCATATAGTATATGCATGAATATACAAATAACCCACGTATACATAGAGATATATCTGTAGAGGTATATGCAATATGCCATGTAGTTACCGTGGATGGATATCGAATGTATGTATGCATACGTATGGTATGGAGCGTGTATCCAGCATACGGGCAAAGGCATCCAGTGGCCATGCCGACAGCCAGCGACGCCACGAGAATCCTATTTTTAGTCTTGTCAGCGAACCATAATATTTTTTTCTGTCTCGGTCCCGAGGTTACGGTACATGGGGGTATTGTGTATCGAGAGATCGCTCGATGTGAAGGTGTGGTAAAAATGATTAAAAAACCAAATACCTGGTCATTATTCAGTTCATCATTACGAGAATAAAAAAACACATCTGCGAAAACATAAGGATCTCTGAAATAATCGCTGTCAAAAATTTGCTCTCTTTTTGCTGCGGGCAGATGCACGAAAAGAATTTAGCCTTGAACAAACCATTTTAACTTAAAATTTAAATCGGCAGTCGTGCGGATGTTCGTGAGGTTGGAATGCAAAGCCAGTACGTATGGTTGAAATAGTTTCAAAGATTTATAGATGCTCGGGAGACATTCCTCGTGATTAATCGGTCCTATCGATTCCTGCTGACCATCCAGAGCGAAGCAGAGCGAGGAAAGAACGCGTATAATAATCCATACGAGTCAATGTGGACTGCGGTTAACATTCTATTTGCACATCTGCCGCAGTAATAAAACAAAAGGAAACAGGAAGGATACTGCTACTAAAAACAAAAAAGTAAAGATGCGACCAGACCACTGGGGAGAGCTGGATGCAGATAGTAGTAGGTCGAGCTGGTACGGGAAGAGATAGACAAAAGTACGGCGAACGGAGCCAAAAGGGTTGGACGAAATCAAATGTAAAGAAACATATGGGTGGAGTGCATACATGAATGAAATCCGAGTTGAAGTCATGCATTAGTATCCAGCGCTTTCCAAATCTATTTTCCTACCCCCGGTAGCTCGTATTAACGTTTACATTCGGCGCATTCAACATCGTTCCGACCTCGGTCTGACCCTTGAATTCTCGGATTTGGTCTGCAAATTTTCGCAATTAGTTCGAAAGTGAACTATGATCGTTAGCCTCAATATTTTTAGATGAAATCCTGACGATTTTGGAATAATTGTTTGTTTAAGATTTTGCTGAGAATTTTCATCTTTCATGACATTTAACTCGGAATGTTAGTCGAAGTTTCGTCGAGAATTATTTAAGAATAAGACAACACCCGTTAGAAATTTGGGAGATCCCGTTGGAGTCCATTGCAGTGTCAATTGAAATAATATCTCGTTTCCGCTCCGAAACTTTCAAGTAATCCAGACTCCAAGATTTTACATTGTTTCCGAATCCGTCCAAACCAGCAAGGGTGACCCATATTACATATTAAAGAACACGTATAAACACCCTTTCGTTTCATAATATCCATGTACCGAAACTTTTCGACTGCATCATAAAATCGCAGGATCCAGTGTACGGATAGTCAAACGTAAACCACGTTATTGCCCCGCTCAAAACATACCTACCCCATATAAACCGACCCTCACCCCCACCTGACATTTCCGCACACGACCGATACCACCCTCACTCACATATCCCCCTGTCGAAGCTCAACCCACGCTCGTTCGCCATTTCCGAATCTCCGACGAGAGTGCGCCCGGGGTCTCGCGCAAAAACAGCCTCGTTAGCACCCGCGAACGGAATAATAATGTCGAGGTTGCACGCCTGAAAATTCCGGCAGCGAAGGGTTGGATATACAGTCCAAGCACAGATTCATCCCCAACCGGCTGTTTTTCACCCTTTCGCCAACCACCGCCGTGACGCGTTCGCCGTCTTTTTCAGCCCAAAACGGCGTTAATATTTTTCCTCTTTTTTTTTAACGACCACCCCTACCCCCGGCGACCCGGCTGCTGCACCTCCCGGTTGCGCCATCCCCCCGATCCCCTTCGGAGTATCGTTTTTTTGTTGTCGTTTTGTTTCAACGATATTTTTAACGCATGGAACGTGAATATACCCGGGGCAACCCTCGAAACGTCGGCCAGGACGGTGAATCATCTGTGTATTTCCGTAAATCTGAATATCGACGTGTAGACCCGGCAATCGATCGACATCACCCCCCTTTCTATCTTTCCCCACCCCCGCCTGCCACGCCGAACCTTACCCCTACCGACTCCTCACCCCTTTCGCACCCTCGCGGTCTTTATATCCGTACGCTACCTACGTCACTCCCGGTGTAATATTCGCCCTACTGTATCACCATCACCCCCCCCCCCCCCCCCCCAATGCCCGCGGCCTCGCTACTCCTTCTACGACGAGCAGTTCTGACGCCGCAGCTGAGTACGCGCCACACTGTGCTCTCGTAGTTTTTGTATAGCAACTGTCTGCTGCGCTCACCGGATTGCAAGCAACCTTTTGTGCTTCGGCGTTGGCGAAACGGTTTCTCTGTTTGGTTTGTGTCGGTTCCTGGTCGTGTTCCAATGACGATGAGTTGTAGATGGGGTAAGAGGGAGGGGCGTACGTATTTTGATATGTACGTACTGGTGCATGCTCTTATCATTACCGAACCGGTTGGGAGGAGTAATACAAAAATGGGCGATGCTTTGACTTACCAGGGGAGAAGTCGACTTCTCGGTTCTTGAAACGAAGGCAACTCTTGTGAAAAAGGCCGAGCTTCTCGAAGACGCCGGTCATTTTGCCCGTATCATTCGACAGCATCTCTGAATCATAGAAAAAAAAAAGTTATGCTATTGTCTAGATAGTATAGATATTGTTGTATAATTTTAACGTCACCGAATGTTTATCAGAGAAATTAATTTAAACGTATTATTCAATAAAATCCCCTCACAAATGTCAAAAGTAGACGAATACCATGTTAATATTAATAATAGTATAAATAACAATAGTAAGCAAATGATAAATGTATGGGTCCATGGAATTTTATCACTCTAATCGTTTCAATTGCAAACAATAAATGTTTAAATAAGTCGCAAAATTGCTCGAATATTCGACCAAAAAAAATTAACTGTCACATTTTATGTTCAGAATCGAATGACATAATTAATTCGATGTGTTATACAACGGTGCTTTTTATCCACCATTGGAATAAACTTTCTTTCGACATATTGTTGAAAGATCAAACGCTTGCAGCATAGACGTCATTCCATTTGTATTACCCGAGTTTTCTGTACAGCCTTACCGATAGACGATTTTTCCTACCACAGTAAGTCACCGGAAACACGTGAGAACCGAAAGAAGCATGTATCGTTTCGCTTGGGGAATGCTGTTTCGCCTTTGAGTTCACACAGATTCAAAAAACTCGGAATTCAATTTTTACCTGCGTTCGAACATCTTCGACGTTCAAACGGTATCCTTCGCTTGTGTAAGATGCACGAGCATAGTCGCTGGCCCGAAACGGTTTCGCATATGAAGCTGGAACCCGAGTTTCGATCGCACAAAAAGACGGACCAAAGCTGCTTTGATACCACCGCACATATAGATCCCACAAAGAGGCGGTTGGTTTTTTCCTTGCGAAGAGGCTATTTCGCCGCATGGGAAAATGTCAACGAATCTGGGTTCAACTTAACCAGTCGAATTCGAGCGAATTTTTTCTACTTGTTGCAATACATTTGAAAAAGTACTAATGGAACTAGTAGCACCAGATCTCGTGGCGGAAAATGGTTTTAGTTAAAATCTTTGAATCGAATTTTGACCAATTTTTTCGGATGAGAAAGTCCAAATTTTTTCATGCCCTTCACGAAGAATATTTCGGTCCAGCGACGAATCAGCTTTGAACTGATGAAGTATTTGAATAATTAGAATTTTTCGAGGCAGTCTCGTGTTTCCTAACATCTTCGATGCAATAATGACGTTACGACGATCGAGGGGATCTATTACGAGTCGCAGTAACTACGTCTGATACCTCAGGGCTCTTACTACTAGCTGGCTTAGGTACCCATTATGTTCTGTGATGCACGCGAGCGTGAAAAGAGAGCTTTGCACGGCACTCAGAATATCTCTTTTCGAGGTTCCGATCCTTTCAGCTTTCCCATCTTCACCGGTTCCGCCAGACGACGGGAGAAGAACGATCGACTCTGTCGCCAGGGAATCCAAGACCAAGAAGCATGGGAAGAAGAAAGAGATAATGGAGACAGAAGCGGGGCATGGCGAAGAGTTCATGCACGGAATACAAAATTTTTTCGTAACCCGAGACGACGTCTTTTTAGTACACAGGTACTTGAATTGGGAATTACGTTGGTTATGCAACGTGAGAAAAAAGTCTCTACTCAATAATTTTATGATATAAGATAAAATTCTGGGTTTCTGGTTCGATGTCGGTCGGTGTCGAAATACTTTCACAATTTTTGTAGTTTTGTAGTTATACTTGTAGTAATTGATAATAATAATGCTCAAATTTGGTTGATCCACTGATTCTCCGCGAAGTCGTCGAGCAATCAGAGTCGACGGATGGAATTCTAGCGAATCGCGCTCGGTCGCGCTTAGATATAGGTAACGTAGGAATGTTGTCGGCGCTTGGGTCTGATTTGATAGGTACTTAAGTGGTCTAAAAATATATACGGCTGAGAATAGAGAAAATTCCGACGATATAATTGCGCAAGCGTTGAAAGATACTGACATAATTCAAGAGTAACGGCCAAATATATACGCATGGCTACTACGATGGCCGGTCAAGATAAGCGATCGGATAAAATATGCGATCTTATCGAAGAGGATATTGATTGGAACGTAGGGCCGTGTATTATTAAAAGTCGTGCGAAATATATAAAAAAGAATGAGAAGGATATTAACTTTATTCAATGTAATTCCGAAAAATCGAATAGTCAAAGTATTCGTTTTCATGTTGGACGGGATTTGGGATTTTGGATTTTCAACGTATTCGAACATCTTGAAATCATATAATAATTCAAGAAACGACTTCGGGAAGTGCTCGGGCCATCGTGGCAGTCGGTGGCTCTTCGACCAAACTGGGCTAATGGGAGCAGCGATGGGTAAACCTCTCGGTGCTATAAATCGGGAATCGATGTCAGCGCGGGTCGCCCTTCCGCACGATTCTGAGACTATTCGGCTCCGTCTTCTCTGCTCTGTCTGCCAGCCGCAATCGAACCCCCCCCCCCCCCCATCCGCCCTCCCTGCGACTTCCATTTCGCGATGTTCAAACGACTTATTTTCGTTTCACGATGTTGACCCTCATTCGTCTCATTCGATTGTAATATCACGAGATGATCGAAAACAATATTGGGAATATTCTAAGTGAAATCGACGATGGTGCAAAGTGGAAGCAGAATAATCATTCAGTACAACGTACGGTGCCGTATGGCGAGGTTATTTTTTTTTAACGATGAATATCGAAATTTTTGTTTTGCCTGTTTTAAACTGTCACAAGATGATATGTGGATAATTAGGGAATTCATTATTTATTTGGCAGAAAGATATTTTAGAATTTATTCCAGTTTTCTTGTTCTGCGCTAATACATGACTCTTTTTCCAGAAAAAAGGTTCGTCAGAGCTTGCAGACCGTCATTTTATAGTCAATTTCATATTGAAAAAAAAAACGTCGATCGAAATTTGAAATAATTCGATTTTAATGAAAATGGGTCTTATGGCATTTTCGAGATTATTTAGTTCGAAATGAAAATCAATAATCCAGATCGAAAGTCAACATCACTATTCGCAAGCTCAAACGAACGAAAACAAGCTGCGAGTTGAAACTTGTAAATTGCTTCCTCAGAATTAATGAAAGCTGCAAGTTGAACGGAAAATTGCAAGCTGGTCTCCCAGAATTGAAAATATTGTAAAAATCTTTCTCCATTAGGAAATCATTTAGGTCAATTTTTGCTCCCTCATAAACGAAAATTTATCTCAATTACAAACTAGTAACTATGAGTAATTGCGACGTAACTGGAGCCAAATTCAAAGCCGCAATATATTCACGCGAAATTACAGATTCAAGGCAGCCGAATAAATGCATAAAAGTTATCGAATCAGTATCTATCTCACTTCAATACGAAATAAATTAGGAACATAAATCGGTGAGAAAAATTGAAAAGTCATAAAATAGATTACGATACGTAAATATCACCGCAAAGTGGTTGGGAATTGATAATGAACATTTCAGACCGTCGCGACGAAGCGAAATTTATTGCGATCGATCTGTTTAAAAGTCCATTAGCGAATCGAGAGATGGGAATTCCGTTAAATTTTGTTTCAATCAAACTCTCATTCCGTAACGATTGATTGACGCGCGTTTTAACGCGCGACGGTTGACACACGGTTTTGCAGAACTACCCGAAGTTACCCGTTGGTTATAGTCGCGCGAACGCCAATGCCTCCAGTCTACAACGCCGAAACGTCGAACATTTCAACGTGCCGATGCCGAAAATGCTCGAGATCCGCGCGCGAAGTATCAAGCAAACTGGGCTAATGGTTAGCGACGATGTGCAAACCCGACGATTAATTAGAAATCGATACAATCTGTCTCTCCTGCTCGTGTGTCGTTCGAACAACGAGTGACAAGGAGGTTGGTAAGCTAAACTACAAATTGGTCGAAGCTCTACATCGCAACGCCGCTTCGTTGACATCATCTGATCGATCGTCGTCCCCTTTCCACTGTCCACATAATTTGCATCCATTTACCTCTTGCTTTTGATCTGGCACACGTTTACAGCGCGACACTTATCTGCGGAATAAGATTTTAACTCGCTAGCACTGAAATATTGTGTATATCGAATGCCACATTCGTTCTCTCAAGGAAAGAGGAAACAATTTTGTCATTGTATGAATTATTAATTCAAACGAATAATGAAGATGTAAATGAATTACATATGATATGGACGATCAATGGAGAATGTTATAACATGAATACGGCAACCAAAAAAATATGTTGGATTTTATTCGACAAAATAAAGATAATTAAATTTACTTTTTTTATTGTAAACAATCTCCTTGATGTGCTTTTGAAGGTGATTTTCCTATGTGGATGTATATTCGTTGTGCAGTTATGGGCGAACGTCGGACTGTGACGTTTGTCACTTGATTATAACCGAACGTCGGGAGTCACGATTTATCGCGCTCGAGCTTATCTAATAACACGTGTACGGCCCTGGGGTTGGAATCGACGACGAGAGCTCGAGAACGAGAGAAATCCAGCAGTTGAAGCCAGTCCCTGATCCACGTTGAAGTTTACCCGGCTCGAGTTAGTGTGACTAGCTTGTACAAGCAAGCCACCGCTACTAAATTGCAGTAGCGACGGAACGAGACTAACGTCAACGTTACTCCACCCAATATATATAGTAAATTAATTCATGAATTATGGTGGGAAAGTTTCTTCTTGGTGTGATTCAATTATCTTGATTTTATATCGAAAAGACAGCTTGATGAATTATCGTATCCCGCATTATTTCGGTAATAGTAAGATCCTAAAATACCACAACTGATACATTGTTATTGCGGCAGTTGGTCGCGTTCGCTTTATCACTGCAATCGGTAGAATCAATGCAATTTGCACACCGCTGACAACGCGTGCAACGGTCACAGTTCGCGCAGTTCAAGCAATCGTTGCAATTCGCGCAATTTCTACAGTTAACACAATTCACGCAGCCCGTACAATTATTGCTGGTTGTACAATTATTGCAGTTCTCGCAATTATTACATGTCGTACAATTATCGCAGCTCGTACAATCATTGCAGTTCACGCAGTTCTTACAATTAATGCAGTTTCGGCAATTTGTACAACCCGAACAATTGATGCAGTTTTGACAATTCACGTTCTCAGACGAACCTGAGATAGATCCAGCATTCGTTGTATCGGAAGTCAGCCAAAAGGTCATGAACAATACCAAAAACGGTAGTTTCAGTTTACTAGACGCCGCTCTCACTGCATTCTTTTTACACGCTCCATGAATATCCATTTTTCTACTGAGTTCGGTAGAATTATTATTCTAGATAAAAGTTTGGCAAAAGATTTAACACCCTCCGATCGTTGTTGAAACAAATGGAATCAAGTAGTAGTCAAGCAAAACAGATCTTGCATTGATTCATCGGAATTTCTCGGAGATTAATTTTTGAATGGTCTTGATGAAACAGATATTGTGATCCTCGGCTCTTCTTCGTGAGAAATAAAATCACTCCAGCACAATGACAACGATTCCTGGTACGGTAACAGCGAAACTGGAAAATTTTAATCCCAATCTTAATCACAAGTTATCAATCGTTGATCGACGACGAGTCAAGTGCAGACTGTATCTGAGTGTTGAAATGAAAAATAACGTACCATATGAATTATTCAATTCGGATCTTCGATGTCTTCGACGATACCATCAGTCGTGAGCTAAATTTATTTCGATAAATACGTAATCACCGTGAAATCGATCGTTGGCTACGTGTGCTGTAGTTTCGAGATGACTATGAGGGAGTTGACGGCGATGATGTGTTTTATAGACGATCTTCGAGGTTGCTTAAAAACGTCGTAGGAAAGCACGAGAGTTATCATCTACGAACACGGCGTTTGATTGCGTGCCGTTATCTTCATAGACGATCCGTAGACGACAACAGCGGAAAAAAACATGTTTTTCACAGGTTTTAACGAATTGAGCTCGAGCCACATGTGTGATATACGAGATGAGTTGAACCGAAAAAAAAATGGTACGTCTCAACTCTCGATGATCGAAAGCGATTATACGTTACTCGGGTTTTGGAAATTTCCTTGAGGGACGATGGAAGTTAAAAGATACGATTCTTATGTAAAATTTAATTCTATGATGATTACAGTCGCTGTATCCAAATTCGTTGCCAACATTTTTTAATTTAGAAAGACATATCGCAAATATGCTAAATACTTGAACAACTGAAAAATACATAGTATGCGGTATTGGAGACGTTCAAATACATTTTTCGTGGAGTATTCCGAGCCGCAGCAAATCTAAGCGGCTGTTGACTGTAAAGAACGGGCGCAAAGCTACAGTCGTGGGTCGTACGTCCTATATTCAGAGCTACGTCGTTGCCTAGCTGCTTATCTTTTAGCTCCGCTATTTGGCACCGGGAATCAAACCCGCGATTCCCACTCGTTTGTTTTTACACGCTCCATAAATCTTCATTTTTTAACTAAGCTGTGTAAATTTATTATTATCGATGGAAGTTTTGCGAAAGATTTGACATCCTCCGATCGTCGTTGAAGCGAATGAAATCAAGTGGGAGTTCAGCAAAAAGCGCTCGAGACGGTTTATCGAATTTTTCCGACGATTAATTTGTGGATGGTCTCGATGGAACTTGATGGAAATTTCATCTTGATCGATATTATAAATCAAAGAATGGAAAGAATGGAGAGATTCTTAGTTGACGACGGAGCCAAAAAAAAAAAGATACGGAACGTAAAAATAATGTATCGATTACATCGAAAGATTATCGATAGGAATGAAAAATAAACAGAAAAATGGGAAAATTCGTGTTGCCAATCTTATATTTTTCGTGTTTCTTCAACTGTCGCAGCTTTACGGAAGTTTATCAGCTTTTACAATTACATCTGGGTATTTATAATTCGGGCAATTCATTTTATCCTCGCCAGCCTCGTAGAGTGATGATATTCCCAACAAATTAATTATGCTTGTTCAGTTTTCCCTAGGTGTACTTCGATTTTTAAATTTTATAACGTAAAATACAGCTGAAAAATTATTGTAGCCGGCATTTTTTCCGCAATAAAAGGATCTTAAGAGCTCGCCGTTCTAAGACTGCTATTCCAGCAATTAGTCACATTTGATTGATCACTGCAGTTGGTAGAATCAACGCAATTCACACATCGCACACAACGCGTGCAACGGTCACAGTTCGCACAGGCCATGCAATCGTTGCAACTCGTGCAATTCTTGCAGTTTGAACAATTCACGCAGATCGAACAATTATCGCTGCTCGTACAATTATAGCAGTTTACACAATTATTACAGCTCGTACAATTATTGCATTCCGCACAATCAATGCAGTTCTCGCAGTTTGTGCAATTAACGCAGTTTCGACAATTTCTACAACCCACACAATTAACGCAATTTATACAATTCACGTTTTGTGACGAGTCAGAGACCGACCCGGCATTAGTTATATCGGACGTCACCCAAAAGGTCATGAACAATACCAAAAAAGGTAGTTTCAGTTTACTAGACGCCGTTTTCACTGCATTCTTTTTACACGCTCCATGAATCTCCATTTTTCTACTGAGTTCGGTAGAATTATTATTCTCGATAAGAGTTTTGCAAAAGATTTAACGGCCTCTGATCGTTGTTGAAACAAATGGAATCAAGTGGCAGTCAAACAAAACAGCTCTTGGGTTGGTTCATCGGAATTTCTCGGAGATTAATTTTTGGATGGTCTTGATGGAACAGAAATTGTAATTCGGCTCTTTTTCGTCAGATTCAAATTGCTCCAGCACAATGACAACAATTTCTGGTACAGTAACAGCGAAGCTGCAAATTTTAATCCCAATCTCAATCGCAAGTCATCAATCGTTGATCGACGACGAGTGAATAGTCAAGTACAGACTGTGACTGAGTGTTGGAATGAAATATAACGTATCACGTGAATTATTCAAATCGGATATTTGATATCTTGGACAATAACCTCACTCGTAGGCTAAATTCACTTCGATAAATTTATAATCGCAATAAAATCGATCCTGAGCTTCGTGGGCTGTAGTTTTCAGACGACTGTGACAACGTTAACGGCAACAATGGATTTTATAGATAACTTTCGAGGTTGTTTAGAAGCATCGTAGAAACGCATAAGAGTTATTATGTGATAACTAGACGTTATGCAATCACACAACGTTATCTTCACAGAGTATTGAACAGAAGTGCGCGAGCAATGATTCATCAGCGGGATAAAAACAGCTTTTGCACAGCACAGAAATTAGAGGGGGAAAACGCTCTGATAAGAACTTTGAAAGCCAATTGGACATATTTGCAACTTCCTCCTGCTTCGCCAGCCCTTGCTCATGGAGCCAAGTATTTTTTCTTCTACCTTCCAAGCTCGTGCCCAGAAATGCAGTACGCAAGGGAGCATGAGAATTCGGTAGACCCAACAGCAGGATAAGAGCACGGCAACTGTGCTACCGCAGGTAAGCAAAAAGTACCATAAAACTCCGTGGAGTTTGTGCGTACAAGAGATTCATGGTTTTCGTTCTTGGCATGACTCTCGACGCTGGCAGAAATAAGTGAGAAGAGGAAAACAAAAAAAAACAAATAGACGACCAAGTCTAAGGCGAGATTGAGTGGAGGGATAAAAAAGCTTAGAGGACTACATGAGAAAAGTCTACTTTCGTGGCATGAAACGGAATGAAAAATCATGAAAACCACTCGTTCTCTGGTGTTTAAAGTGCAAATGCGGCTTCTGAAAGAAATAGGTAGAAATATACTGCCGAGAAAAATTGAGAACTTACGTCTTACGAACAAAAAGTGGTTGTGTGAACTTTAGTATTCTTGAAACGAGGTTTGCGTGTGAAAATCAATATACATAGTAATCTGGAGTAGGTACGCAGCGGTTGTATCATCTTGTTGAATTTTCCCGGAAAATACGTAGCCCGAGTTGAGCAATTTGGAGATAAATAGATTGGCATAGCCTCGAGTACATGTCCTCGATTTTTTTTTTTAAAGTGGCTACCGGCGGTGATGCCTTGGTGGTTTTTCCGCGAAATTTGGTGGGCTTGAGAAGTTCCTTGTGAGAATATTATCTGTTCAGTGGTTGGCGGGAAGTTTGGTTATTCTGACGGCAATTTGGTATTTTCCCGGGAAATTGGATTATTTTTATTCATTTGAAGAATTTTTTTGGATGGACAGGAAGTCAGCATAGTAACTCATGCTTGATAACAGAAACTTTCGGCTTTCTATCTCGTCGAATCTGGAATTTTGAAGACTTATTTCCGTCTTCATTATATGCATTTTATTACCTCGACCTTTCTGATTGTTCAGGTCATTGTTAAATAACAATTTGAAAAATTCGGAAAAAAACTATTTTATTATTACAATTTAATAGAATATTTTGATAATTGTTAATCTGTTGAATAGAAGCTCAGATATAACATAGCCTGTACAATCTAGTGTACTCCATCGATACGCTCGTAAATTAGACGTAAGCGCGAGCAATAATGGAAGAATAACGTATCAATAGAATCGATCGGTTATCGATCGAAAATACAAATGACAAAAGAAGTGATAAAACTTCGTGCTGCTGATCAGCAAATCCAGGATATATAATTTTAATGTATCTTTCATTGTCGCAGCTTCTTGGAAATGTGTCAGTTTTTATAATTGCATCTGAATTTTGTAATGTCCGGATTTTTTCCGTTCTCGCAAGCCTTGCAGTGAGATAAATTATTAGCAACAAATCCATTACGCTTGCTGCATTTTCCGTCACGTTCACATGATTATTGTTCAAATAGATTTTGAATAATTATTAATTTTCTTGGTTTTATATCAAAAGTACCATCAAAGAATTATTGTATTCGGCACTGTTTCCATAATGATTAGATCCTGAAATGTCACACGAGATTGCTATTCTGGCAATTGGTCATGTTTGACTTATCACTGCAGTTGAAAGAATCTACGCAATTCGTACACCGCTGACAACGTATGCAGTTGTCACAGTTCGAACAGGCCGAACAGTCCTTGCAGCGCGAGCAATTCTTGCCGTTCGAACAGTTCACGCAGGCCGAACTATTATTGCTGCTCCTACAACGATTGCAGCTCGTACAATTATTACAACTCATACAATTACCACAGTTCTCAGAATTACTACAGCTCATACAATTATTGCAGTCCGTACAATTATTGCAGTTTACGCAGTTCGTGCAATTGGCGCAGTTTCGACAATTTTTACAACCCTTACAATTAACGCAGTTTATACAATTTACGTTTTCGGACGAGCGCGAGGAAGGCCGGGCGTTCGTTATATCGGAAGTAAGCCAAAAGCTTATGAACAATACCAAGAACGGTAGTTTCAGTTTACTAGTAGCCATTCTCGCTGCATTATTTTTACACGCTCCATGAATCTTCATTTTTCTACTGAGTTATGTCAAATTATTATTTTCGATAAAAGTTTTGCAAAAGATTTAACACCCTCCGATCGTTGTTGAAACGAATGGAATCAAGTGGTAGTCAAGCAAAACAGAACTTGGGTTGGTTCGCCGGAATTTCTCGGAGATTGATTTTTGGATGATCTTGATGGAACAGCGATTGTGATTCTCGGTTCTTCTTCGTGAGAAATAAAATCGTTCCAGCACAATGACAACAATTCCTGGTACGGTAACAACAAAATTGCAAATTTTAATGCCAATCTTAATCGCAAGTTATCAGTCGGTGATCAAAGACGAGTGAATAGTCGAGTACAGACTGTTACCGGGTAATGGAATTAATAATAACGTACCACGTGAATCGTCCGATTCCGATGTTTGATCTTGGCGACGAAACCGTCACGCGTTTGACCGAATCTACTTCGATAAATATATAATCGCAGTCAAATCGATTTCAGGCTACGTTGGCTGTAATTTTGAGATGACTATGCGGACGTTAACGGGGACACTGGGTTTTATAGACGATTTTCGAGATTGCTTGTAAACATCGTAATGAGTTATTATCTGCCAACACGACATTTGATTGCTAGCCCTTATCTTTTCAGACGATTGAACAGAGGTTGGCTGGCAACGATCTAACAGCGTAGAACACATATTTTGCATAAATTTCAATCATCATCCTCGACACAAATTTGTGAATACACGTGTTGTGTCGAAAAGAGGAGGATACTCGATTTCGCAACTTTCCCATGATTCATTATACGTCACTCGAGTTTTGGAAATTTCCTCGCGAGATGGGAGTGAAAGAACATAGTAGGTTGTTTCCATAGAAATATTGTGGTGCCCGCAAAACCCTTTGCTGACGAATGTTCCCAAAAAATCGCTTCCGATTGTCTGCATGTCTTAGAATTATTTGATTTTCCAACATTGCGTTCAAATATTTTCAAGAAGAATTGCCTGCAAAGTTATACACGAGAAATAAATTTTCTCATCGTCTCTATCCATTTAGACAATGGATTATCGAAATACTTGTTTCTTTATGTTATTTCAAAAGATAAAGATGCTACAGTTTGTATCGGGCAAAAAGATATTTTCGAATTAGAGGGGACTCTAAAAAATTTAAAAAAATTTGTAAGGTCATAGGTTTCAGAAGATTTTTGAAAAAAATCATCGACCATATCGGGGGATAGAATGGTTTTAACCCGATGAGTTGCGACGACCATTCCCATATGTATACGTAATATAACAGAATAATATATATATATATATTGTTTAATAATATAATATATTACAATATGATATGTTCATAGATAGGGTAGGATTATACAATTATATATAACATGATACAATAATGTGCTACGTAATGGTGCGATGGCTGAAATTGGATACCAACCGCTACTCGACGTCATAATCAATTCTCTCTCAATGGAATTTATTCTTTTATGGACAAAAGCAAATTGAATCAGGTGCAAGAAAGTCGATTGGTATTGGGGAATTGGTAAATAATAATTGGCCTTATAAAAATTTATTGGCACGGAAAAACACGCAAGACAGCTCGGAGCCACGTATCGGGGGAACGATCGATCCTGACAAAGAAGCGTCGTGTTCCACATATCTCCTAATCACTACGAACGAGTCACGAGGCTCGTCGACATCGGTAAATATTCCAAAACAGTTGTAGGACATAAAGAGAGATTGAATTCAAAGAAAAATATAGACCACTTTTGCTCACTCCAAGTCGAAAAAAATGCCCGGGGCGTTATGATACCATCATTCACAGACTTTATTTTGCAACAGCGTGGCAATCGCAGCATTTTGTATTTTCTATTTTGTTTATTTATTTTTATTATACTTTTTCAATCAACCTTATTGAATCAAAATTATGTTAAGATCGCTAAAAGAAATCACGAAAATCACTTTATTTTCTCGCAAACAACTAGATGTAACCCCTTAAACGATTGGTCAAGACTGACGACTGTTTGAATAAAATCTTGACATGTCACTTCGGACACTTTTGCGCTGACCCGTAATATGTAGAGACACCCACATGTATTTTTATAAGAACCTTTGCTAAGAAATTTATTTTTCACGTTTCTCCTCATCCTGCATTGCCAGCCCTTGCTCATGAAGTCGCGTTCTTTTTTCTTTCTCCATGCTCGTGCACAGAAGTGCAGCACGCAAGGAAGCACAAGAATTTGGTGGATCCAGCAGCATGGTAAAAAACACGTTAACTGCGCTATCGCAGGCGAAGCAGGAGTGCCGTAAAAAAAAGAAAGCCTGTAAAAAAACCCGGTGTGGAGCGCGTGCGTCCAAGTGCCTCGCGGTTCGTTTTTGTTCATGACTCGACGCTCTGGCAGAAATAGGCACAAAGAGAGAAAGAAAAAATAAAAATTTAGAAAAAAAAAGCCAAGTCTAAGACGAGATTTAGTGGAGAGAAAAAAAAGTTCACAGGACTATACGAGCAAAGTCTAGTTTCGTGGCATAAAACGGAAGGAAAAATTATGGAAAGCACGAGTACTTTCGTGTTTGAAGCGCTAATGCAGCTTCTGTAAAAAAAATATCTCAAAGTATGCCACTGAAATCATTTGTGGAACTTACGTCTTACGAGGAAAAGTCGAAATGTAAACTTTCGTATTCTTGTAATGCGGTATTCGCGTAGAAATTGAAGTATATAATAATACGAAAGTTGAAGTGGTTGTGTCGTCCTGTTAAATTTTCTGGGAAAACGCGTAGCTGGAGTTGCGCCATTTCAAGATAAATAGATTGGCAAGGCGAGTAATTACCCTCATTCTTACAGAAAGTTTTGAAGGAAAGCGTCAGCGACCAAAGTACAGAGAAATAACCCCCGAGTTGTTTTACAAGTAGAACTATCGAAATTGATGTGTAAACAACTCGAGCGCGGTGTTATTAATCAAATGAAATACAGGACTGCATTAATCAAATCCAACTTCCAAGAGGGTGTTAAAGAGTGATTAATATTGTTGTACAAAAGTTACTTTTTCGATTTCTTTTCAGTTTTAACTACTATGTTAAAATGATAATTTTTGTAAAAAAAACAAATCGCTTTTAATTCTTTAACGCTTGAAGAATATGTTGACGTTTTTATATTCCGAAATAACGAAATTTGTAATTTGTAGCATAATTAAGGCTTGGAGTCGGGAGCATCCCTCGTGAACACAATGGAATTCGATGAAAGGTTATCGTTAAGGGTTGAACAGCCTGAAATATATAATTAAAATTATTGTAGAGTTCGACTGAACCTAAATGCTTTTTACACCTCGAAACCAGAACGTTCACCCACTATTTCAAACTTTTAACCAAACTCTGCGAATCCCTGAGCTGGTTCAACTCTCAAACTTTCGAAGATATACTCTATATCTTCCTTACAAAATCATAGACGTAAAATTTTCCTCGCTGTCGCATTTTTAAAAATTTTTTTTTTAAAGAGTGTGAATCGTTATCGTGGAAGGTTAAAAGTTGAAAAATAAAAAGATTAATCAGAGGAAGGCGGAATTTAATATCAGCGGTGTTAAGAATGTGCAGACTGAGATTAGGAAGTATGGATCCATGGTTCGAAGGAGACCTCCCTGTTCCGGCTTTTCGGAAGATCAGCTACGTAAGATTAACGAAGTTTGATATCAAAGTTCGGATTATTCTGGCGTTTCGCTTTTTGTGTTAAAAAACAGCCAACATGACCACGCCAGATTTGTTCAAAAGGTCGGAAAATGGAACGGGGAAAGTATTGACATATTAAACTTTCACGCCAATTTACAATTTCGAAACTTTGAACATTATCTGAATTCTACATACTATTAAAATTTTCAATACTATGAGAATTTCGAGTATTATAAAAATGTCCAATATTATCAGAATTTTATATACTATGAAAATTTCGAATATTATCTGAATTTCAAATGTAATCCGAATTTCAAATATTATCAGAATTTCAAATATTATCAGAATTTCAAATATTATCAGAATTTCGAATATCAATGTCAATCTTCCAGCTGATACCAAATTTCATCGTCAACACCTTCAAAACATTTTTACTTCCAGCAACCAATTGAATATTGTATTACTTCGATATGAGTACACTTTTCCTATACCTCATGGAATCATGAATTCATTGAACTGTCGTAGAGCTGCTCAATCGTTTGCGTAACAAGAAGAGATGAGAAGATGGAGATGCAGAATGCGAAGCATCAAATGGCTGCTATTTATTGTAAACAGTGGGAATTTTTATTCGGAATCCTTACTGAGCGATTCTGATAGTGCATATGCTGCAGTCAACCAACACAGCTGAATATGCTATTTAAACTTCTTTCTTAAACTTTATAGATCTTCTCGCGTCCCGTAACCGAAAGTCTATTCTTGTTCTTGACGGAGTTTCTCACTCCGTCTCGCTGCAGTATACGACTTACTTATCCAACACATTTCCTATGCAAAGTGGAACCAATTTCGAAATTTTCAACAGTCCCTAAAGTCTCACCGAACGTCGAAACGTAGAACAAAAAGAATTAATTCTCGTCCAATAAATTGTACAACAAATACATAAGTATTGCTGCTTAAAACAACTCAAATACACTTCCCGGCGTCCTGCCCTGTTCGAATCATTAACTTTTAACGCAATACCTAAATATTTCGGATCAAAGCAACAAAACTATTCATAACTCTTATTTCATCCAAAATTTCAAATAATATCCCTACGATTACGCCACAACTTGCGAGGACATCAACGACTAAACCTTCCGACGAAATTTGCGACAAAGCTTTTCACTACCCTACATCGAGGCCCTGAGGACACTCAACGCGGTGCCGTGAGAATAAAGAATTGAAACGTCATTGGAAAAAGGATGAAACGTACGTAATCCGGTCGCGAAGAAAAAAAAAGAAGAAAAAGAAAAAAAAACGTAATTCTGCTGGCGCTCACGCGACAGATTGAATTTGTGGTGGCCACGACACACGGTTTCGCGAAGAGAAAGTCTATTTCCCGAAGATTCTCATACCCCGAGCCGAATCGACTACGCGGCCAAGTCCGAGCAGTCGTTCCTTGGTCCGACAGCTCCGGACAAGACGTGGAAAAAAAAAAAAAAAGACAAACTAACTGGCGCCAACATTCTGGCTTTTCCACTTCCGTGTTCCAACCCCCGTCATTCTCTTCGTCTTTTTCGGCCGGCCCGGCACGGGGAAACGGGCGAGGGGATTGAAGGTAGCTTCCGACCTCGTGCCAGTGACTCAGCAGCGACATGGGCGGCATTGCACCGAAACCGGGACGCTTTCGTTTCGTTTCTCCCAACGACCGTCAGACGTTTTCATTCTTCAACTTTCTTTCCTTCGTGCCAGACTTCGTAGATGCGATCGCTTTTTCACGTTGGATAAAACCTGCGAGAACGTTGCACTTCTTATGCCGCGTCCATTATTATTATTATTATTGTGATTCTTTTTTTTTTTTTTTTACTTTCTTCTCTTTTATTTCGTTTCTTGGCATTTTTCAACGCCCGAGTGTATTTCCGCCTTAATTTTTCACATTCACGATGCTAGTCGTTTTCCATTCTTGGGATTCGCGGGGGATTACGGTCACGTCGATGGGGAATCACTTTGGAATAATGAGAACATCAATGAGATTGATAATAATGATTATGATCATAATGAAATTAACAATAATAATTAAATAATGAAAAAAAAAACAGAGACTTTTGAATAAAAAATGTTTGTTAATTTCAGATGTCACTTGAATGTAGAACGCTTTGTGATACGCAATACTTTGTTAGTTATTTTCCAAACAATGCCCGCGCTTCACGATTGGGTTGGTTTTCAATTTATCATGTACAGATAATACTGTCGTCGAGATAAGACTCGTGTCGGAAGCGGTCATAGGCAAGACGTATGTGCTTGTAACCGCGAGAGCTCGTACTACCCTCCCCTGACGAGTATTGTTCTTGGGCGACGAGAAATACACACAAAAGGACGAAGAGATACGTATCGTCGAATCAAACTGTGTCTAACGGTCTATTTCCAGTTTTATCGAGCAAACACATCGCAGTTGGTATTGTCTCCCGTTTCCATAAAATCATCGTCGCGTCCTATGACGAGGCAAGACTCTCGGCAAACATCAAATCACGTAGTACTTTTAGTGGTCTAATTGTAGGAAATTTATAATTTTTCCTCGTCCCCAGACGGAGAATGAATAAAACTCTATCATATGCGTGCTCTGCACGCTTTTGACCGATTTTTTTTCAATCCCAGGAGAGGGAGAGTTTATAACATTTATTTGTTCGTGAGCCTTTTGTAAAATTATTTTCGAACATTTCAATGTGTTTTTCGCTTTAAAAACTTTCTCGACAACAAAAAATGTTGAACGAATATTTCTGAGGGGATATATTTCAGAAATAAAATCCAAGCTGACAGTTGATTATTATTTTTTTTTAAAGCACTAGATTCCTAAACGGTTTTATAGTTAAAAAGTCATGTGCACTTCCCGGAAGACCTGTAACTTCCGTTTAACATCGTCGGATGGGTAAGTCGATAGACGACAGCAACCCAGAACGGAAAAAAGCTTTCCATTAGCTTCTTGCTGCCTCAAAATCCTTGGACGAGCTGGAAAGCATAATTTCGCGACGAAAGTGAAACAAACTCGTCGTAAACCTAGAATGAAGATCGATCATGAAGCTCCAGCGGACTCGCGAGAGTGTCCCTGAATTTAAAACTCGTCGCTGGTTAGACTGCCTGAATTAACCCTAGATTGGTCACCACACGCGACCTAACGACTTTGGTAACCTCATGGGGGAAGTGCCGCCACGTTTTCCTGGCTGCAGCGTTGCCAAATCGCTCAACTTCTGTGGCACGTGCGTTAAGGACTTCGCTAGAGAGGTAGTACACTCAGAATACATTCAAAATAATAACCAAAATCGGTCCTATCATAATAATATGCGCTTGAGTAAATAATACCCGGAAGAAATTGAATCAAGAGATCTTGCGCCGATGATTCACAGAATTCATCGATTTTTACCCAGTCTACTATGCCGCATCCCTTAAACGCAGCGCACCCTCCGAAGACTAAAGTTGGGAATCTAATTCAGCGTTATTTGGCCAACCAACGTCATAATACGGACACGGAAACAAGAAAAAATGGCATCAACGTGTCGAAGGTGTTGTACTTACTCTCAATTTGATGGTCAACTTGCGTCTGGATCATGGAAAAGCTCGAGCTCGGTTGAAAAGGTTCCCGATTGTTGAAATTTCCGCAGGCGAATTGATAAAAATCGTTGCAAGGATCGACACCGGTCTTCATCGAGGCGAGCATTCTCTTAGAGGCTTCCTGGCAGGGCTTCGTTTCACAGACTCCGTCCGTACCGTCCCGCTCTCTTATGCAAGCTTCATCCTGCAATTTAATTTCCACAATTGTTTCTTGGTAAATTTACAAAGGGCCAAAGGGTACGACGGAATTTTTTAAATATATATTACGTCTCAGACAATAATGTTTTTTAGTAACGAGATTAAGAAATTATTTTTTTTTATCTCATCTTTCAACGCTTTTCGACCTCTTTCAACCATTGCGGGAATAATAAACCGACGGGGATTAAAAATAATCATTTAAACTTGAAAAGAAAGAAAAATTAACTCAATGAATGAATTAATCATAAATAATAATTATTAATTTGAATAAATTATCCACTGGAAATAAAATAAAAATTAATTAATCAATTATCTACTGTTTGGATAGCTCATTATTATTGATTGATTATTAATTTTCGATAAGTTTCTATCAATTCGGAAAATCAATAATCTTCGTTTTTAGAAAAAAAATATTACAGTATTCTGGACTTCAATTCAATAGAGGGTTCAAAATCGGCTCGAAATCGTTAATAAAATTTCATCTAAAAATCTAAAAATCCGAAAACTCAATTCAAGAAATAGCGCCAATAGTGCGCGCTGCACCCGCCCAAAATTTCGAAGATTTGATCTTCTCATCAAGTTTCCGGTGGAAAATGAACTCCATAGACTGCAGTCTCGTTCGTTCGAGTCTTGGCTCAACGGACCGGTCGTTTGTCCTAACGGTGGGAAAACCGCCAACTTCGTAAACTAATAGCCCGGAGTGGCCTAGAACTTGACCACCAGAAGCCGAGGCTGATGCACGAAGCGCGCAACCAGCGAGAAAGCGACGAGTCGTCTTCCTAACTTCCGGTCGAAGCGCTGAACTACCGTTTACGAGATTATGCGGTTCGTGCAGGTAGAAACGTTAGCTACCGGAAATAGAGATACGGCATGCATGCATAACTCGGTAACTCGACTATGCGCGTGATTCACGTTGATAATTGTGTGTACACGAGCTAACTAACTGAGGCTGCATTGTTGGCTAACGTTGGTGGCAACCGATGGCCAGGCGTTCGAGATAATATACTGCGTTAACTGCATATACGTAATTAATGTTCGGTTACGGTCGGCGAACGAGCATTACGTATGAACTGATCCAACTTTGCGCGGTGAATAATGACTTTTGATTTGAAACGTAACCTGTGGAATACATCCAGGGGGAAGTAACTGATATGTGTGTGACGCAAAAATACACCTAGAGAATATAGTGAAGTTTAAAGAAAAATGTAGTAGATAGGGTGGTTGTTATTTGGGTTATTATTGAATTTTAATTAGGGTGGGTTGCCAATAGACTCAAGAAAAAAAATGTTAAGCTTATTTTGAACGGTCTAGTCCAACTCTAATCGTTGCTCCTAACCAATTGAAATTTCCTATTCAAAATACATGCGATTTTTCTACCTTTCGGTGATTATGTTGGCGATACGCCAAATTATTCCTGAACAAATACCATATAAAATGGACGAGTATGCGTAATCCTATCTTGACGAAAAAAAGAAATAATACGTTTACACGATTCATTTGACGATTATCATCAAATTAACTTAAATAATTTTGAAATAACTAGAATGTCTGAGCCTCCTCCCCAAATTGACGTCCCAGTCAATTGTGAGGAGGTCAGTGGCTTAGTGGTAATGTTCTTGGCCTACACGCGGAAGATCCCGAGCTCGATTCCCGCCAACACCAACGAAACGTTGTCGACAGCGTTCAATGATCATTAAGGGTATTTTCGGGTTCGATGTCCGGTCCCGAATACCGTAGCTGACGCTAAGCTCCTGAACAACACCGAATGATTATCGAGTCTTGTTATATTTTCGTTTGTGTTAACTATGTTTTCCGTGCTTATTCTTTCGAGTTTCTTGTATAATTTCTACCGTGATTATTCAAGATTAAAGTATGATTCATATTCAAGTCCCGACGGTGGTAGTGATAATCTCGATAATTTTATTTTTCGCCTACCTTCGGTATTGCGTGAAAATTGAAGCACAAATCTACGTCAAATATCATTCGCGATTATAAGGATCTAGAGGGATCGCCGCCTATAATATCCATTACGAATTCATTTATAAAATCAATCATCTTGTGAATAAATAATTTTCATGACTCAAGGTTAAATAAAATAACATGTAATATCTGCTTTCATAATATTCCCCAAAATAAAACAAATTTTAATACAACATGCGATAAGACTAACATCAATGTGTGAATTCAGGAAAGGCGACGCAGTTTGCAATTATTATAATTAGATCGACGCCGGAAGGAATGCCCTATGTGTGCTCGAGTGAGAGAACGAGAGAGAGAGAGAGAAAGAAAAGATAGAAAGATAGAAAGAGAGAGACGGGCACGGCGATAGGGCGACTGCTGGTGAGGGCTGACATTTGCCATCGAAACCTTATCTTCGGAATAGGGCTTCGGATATAATCGAAGGCCAAACGTATGTACGCCGACGCCGCGCCGTTCCGTCCAGTTTTTGTTCTCGCGATCCGATAATCACTGTCAAACATGGTTATCGGTAACCGATGTACCATGCAGTTGCCAGTAAGGTATCGCATTCGAGCTTTATTACCGAATCCTCACAACTGAGCTTCGGAACTTACTCGTACCGGAAGTGCCGCTGCACAAACACAGTGCAATCGGTTACTGCGGAACTGTAGTGTGCTCGACCACGACCGTCTAGCACTTGCGGTCGTAGAGCAACAAGTGCAAACGAAAGAATGCCACATCAGCACAACGATGAAACAGCGAGGCGCCAAGCGGAAAGAGTAAACCGAGCCCCAAAGCCGATCTCATCTTCGATAAACTCTATAAAATTACGAAAATTAAAATTAAAAAGGATTATCATTATCGATGAATGGATTTGAGATCCGAATTAGTATTATTCCAGTATTAATTATTATTCAACTTTTAAAAATGAAAATGTTCCAGACTCATAAAATATTATCTTTACACAAACGATTATACGAATTAACGCATATTATGGAGGGTTAATTCGAATGAGATATCGTGTAATTGATTCGGCTTTTAGCGAAATGAAACGATCGCCTTTTCAAATAAACAACTATCTCTAGCATGAATTGCACGAGTGATATCGCACGAAATGCGCCGGACTTTTACGCCATTGTCAGTATTATCTCAACTTTGCGTGACTCACGTTTCTACGTATTTGTATACATACATTTATATCTGTATGAATATATCGACACATATTTCAGTAAAAAGCTTCCGTGACGGTCATAATTGGACTTATTTCAGTCCGGAGTTTTTTTGTATTTACTATTGTACTGAGTGTAATATAACGTTGTAGTGTTCTAATAACGGTGCGAAAAAGCCGCTTTCGCCTCTGTTCGATCCAGTCCGGTTCTGTCCCGTGACACATTGGTCACACGGTCGAGGCCGAACGTGCATAACCCGGTTAGTATCCCGACCTTCCGCCTCCGGCCGCGGTACAGTGAGTTAGAAACATTGAAAAATAAAAAATAAAAAAAGAAACGAAAGAAAAAAAAATACGTTGCAGCCGTACAGCCTCAGCTGTCGGAATAAAATAGTGTACACGTTTTTTTTTCTTACCCGTCGTTATTTTATTTTATTTTTATTTTTATTCGCGTTGTGCCTCCCACTACGGTCCTCGTCGTCTTTATGGCCGATAAAAATTCAGTGGCTCGTGAAACACAGCACGTTCGAGATCTGCACGCCATTCGCGTTATCGAAACTTTTCAGAGGTAGATTTAATTACGTTTCATCTTTATTTCTCCGATTTCCCCCGGAACCAAGAGCTTGAAGGGGAATATACGATCCACTTTCAAACGAAAAAACATAATTGAAAAAGGAAAACTGAATGAGAAAAAAAAATCGTTCGGCGTGCTACAGATGTTGCGCCCGATTGCCGGAAAGCTTTCGATCGGCACTCGAGCGTGACCGAATGTTATGAATGTCGCTAGTTAATATTTTTATTTTATTTTTTTATTGAAGTTTTTAATGAAATATGTTCAGTTACTCGATAAGGGATTCAGATACAAATTAATATAATCTACAAATTCGTTTCAACTAAATTATTATTATATTTGCGAAGCTCGTAAGAAAAATTGTGCCCATCGAACGAACGTACATTCAATTATCAAATAAATAAATTGATTCACGGTGTTATGCTACATCGAGAGAAAACAATAATAGAGTCCGCCATTTCACCCTAAGACTGCATGGAAAATGGGTGTGAAGTGAGAAGAGTCAAGTCATCAACTTCGTTCGAACTAAACCCACAAATAGACTGACGTTTTTAGGGTCTCGACAGTGCAAAATTTCGAAAAATTAATCTTTCGAGCTTTCGGAACATTGAACTTCGGAACTTCAATCCCCTCCCTCATAAATAATTCAGACATCGAAAAAAATCTACAAAAATAGCTAAAAATTAAAGTCCAAAACTCCACGTATTCAATGACCTCCACAACTTCCATCAATTTCACCGTTGAATTATGTACGTAATCCGACAACTCACCAAAGCTGCGCATTCGCGTGGTTGATCCCCGTCGGGTAGAGTCGTGATAAGAAAAAGAACGGGACTCGTGACGAGTAGACTTGTGACGAGTAGCATCGCAAAAGTGAGCAGTGATTTGTGAACAGCTTTGCTGCGTCGTAACCAATAACACGGCACGCAGCAGATCCAAGTACCAGCTTGTTGTGGCCTTTCGACTTGTACCATGGGCTCATCCGCGGAACCTGGACCATCCTCGAGGCCGGAACCACCCCCGCCCCCGCCTCCACCGGCACCGCTGCCAAGTCCGGCGGTCAACGGGGTCGTGGCGCCGTCCCGGGTCTGCTGGTGAGGGTGTTGTTGGGTCTGCTGCTGGCCATGGGCCCCTCCATGGGGCCCCGCCACGGGCCCCGGGGCGCACAGCGTTCGCGGACTCAGCGGTAGCCGCACGACCGATTCACCCCTGCTACGTCCTCGGCCACGTCCGCGCCAACCGGGACCGCTACCGCTACCACCACTGATCCTGCCACCGCGGGCCCCCCGGCCCCCGTAACCCTGGCTCACCGTACACAGAGCCACATTTGCCGGGGTTTCCCGAGCTTCGTCCCAATCACAGACCTTCAACAACCTATCTCTCCCGATCAGGCCCAGTTCCGACGATTACGTTCACCGATCGAACAACCCCTAAACTTCGACATCCCGCCGTGGTCACTGTCGTTGGATTTTTGGTTTACTCGACACTGTTTTTCACTCGAAACTCGTCGACGCGTCGGTTGAATTGTCGTTTATTTGATTTGCCTTTTTGTTTCTTCGCTTTAGTTGGCCTTTGACGTATTTTTTTCGTACGGATGATTGGTCACCGATCTGCAACATTTTGGTTTTTAATTGGATTAGTTTTGAATCGTCGGTGAAATTTGGTGAGGACTATTGGTGGTGGCAGTGAGGACGGTATTGTGGGGGTATGTTACGAGTGCCATATTGTGGTGTATAGAAATATTAGAATGTCGCAATTACGATATCGAAAAGTCGTCCCCCCGCCTCCTATAAACTAAACTATCCATGCAAAAGATCTGAAAAAATTTCTGATCTTAGTTTTTAATTAGTACATCCAACAACAATTTTGAGAAGTACTATAACTAAAACAGTTTATGAATAATTGAGAAATAACTTTATTTTTAATAACTCTTATTGCGTATGATAAAATGATCTCACGAAACCGTTTCATGTACAGGCCCAACGCGTTCTTGGCCAGTTGTTTTATGAGTTTTAATGTATTCAAATAGTCGGTAACCTGGCTCGAGTTTTTGTATTCAGGATACACTATGCATTATTTTTGGCGTATGAAAAATTCAGCAATGTATCTTAAAATCAAGTACGTGCTCACACTAAGTCAAAGAGCAATATATTACTGTGATTTCGCAGGACACATCGCGAGAACGTGGCGTCATAAGAACTCGGTGGTCGTACACGACGTGACAAAATTCTTTTCACGTTATTGCGGAAATGCGGCGTTATTTCTCAAGAACCGCGTACACTCCACGATTCGTTATCTTTTGACAGAAAATTCTGCGAGATGGATTTGGAAAATACAACCGCCTAAATTTTTTTTGCACCCAGACATTAATCTTTCGGACTCGAACTTAACTCATCTTCGAGTGCATTTCATTTACATACAATTGACAGAGAAATTCAAGCTTTTGAAACGTCGTTGCTCGAAAATGTTATGCAAAACATATGAAGAATATATGAATAAATGGAAGCTTGCTGAATTCCCAAATAGCTCTGGATTCACTTCAACATTCTTTGGCTGCCTAAAATTTTTGCTCAAGGCCATAAAATAAATCACAGTTACTCAACATCGTTGCGTTATTACAAAACTATTATTTCATCAATCCCACAAGATTCATGCGTTTCCTTGCGACCTCAATATTTTCTTCCACAATAAATATAAGATAAAAATTCAACGAAAATTAAAAAAACAGCGTTTAGTATTAAAAAAGGGTAGATGCTTCAGATACTACGGTAAAGAGTACATATAGCGCGTGAACTCATCGCGCCACCCCCGTCAGAAAGTTGATGGAGCAGAATGAAATGTAAACAGGTGCGCATACACATATTGCGAACCCGCAGCTTTCGCAGTTAGCCGAGCTCGAGCTTTTGTATGTTCGGTCAGCTATCGCGCGCGCAATAAAAAATATACTAAAGAGAATTTTCCGTGTATTCTGCACTGTGGCCGAATCAATCGAAAAGTAAGCTACCCCGTAGAATTCAAATCATATACAGGACTCAAATGTAAATATCGCTGGTCCAACAAATAAGTCACAATTTTACCAACGATTTTACAGAAGACAATCCAATATTTTCTAATCATAGTCTACGAGCGAAAAAAATATATATGATCAGTGCTTAAATTAACTTTACACGTGAGAATTCGTGCGTAAACGAATATCTTTAAAATTAACTGCTTTATAAGTTTCAATTCACCAACAATTCTACCAACAATTTTATCGAAAACTAAAATTTTCCAAACATAGTATAAGAAAAAAAAATATACCTAACCAATAAGCCTATAAATTACCTTTACACACAGGAGTCGGTGCGTAAACGTATATCCTTAAAATTGACTCCTTCACAAATATCAAGCTGTTTTTCTAAATCATTTTCCACACAGGTCCATCAACAAAACAACGTTGTACTAAAATTCCTCAATAATTTTCCGCGTCACCAAAAAACCGCGTCGATCAGAAAAATAACATAAAAAAATAAAGTGCAGTGGCCTTGCCGCGAATTGCACAACGCGATTCGGTCGCTCGATCAAACAACATATTTTGATTCATTTGAGTAATCTATTAATAATTAACATGAACCACGTCTTTTAAATCCCACGTGAATGTTCTCTCATCGATCAGACGACGCGAACGTTTGATTCAAGAGCGAGAAGAAGCTTTTGAAATTCGGAGGGAAACGGAAAAAAAAAATAAATTAGGACGAAGAGGTTGAATATTTTGCCGGGCAAAATAAGGAACCGGAAGCCGAGTGCGAAATATCACCCCTGCTGTACCACTGCGTCCGGGGGTAACACGCGGACTGACGGACTGGACTAAACCACCGTCGGGTCTTTCTCCTTATTGCCCTTTCCTTCCTCTCTCACTCACCCTCGATGCGCGGTGCTGGGCTCGCTGCCTGACTCCCCCACCAACCCCTTCTCGCCAACCCTGCGCTCGCACAGCGCGCAAGCTCTCGACATTCAAACGTTGCCTCGACCGCAAAACGGAAAACACCGATGCAAATCTCCTCCTACTTCTCCTCCCTCCTAACGTATCGCCCTCCTCGCTACTTTGGTCTTCTATGTGCACCTCCACCGGCTGACGAGTGTATTTAAAGCATCGCGACATTGATAGCACCAAGGACGTTTTGACCACCTCCGAAATGCTTCGCTGTATGTCGACCACTTTTCGATTCCTTCTTTCCTCTCTCTATTTCTCCACCCTCTTCATCTCGCTCTCTCTCTCTCTCTCGCGCTTTGTAACTTTTGGGGCGATATTTTAGTGTCCATCGGGATTTTATTTTATTTTTAACTTCTCAATTTTATAGGGAAGTCGTTGTAATGACCCTGAAAATTGGAAATCGATTTTTTGACAGATCTTCACGTTTCAAGGTCTTTGGAGTCATCTCGACCTATTTTGAGCGAAATGTTCGTGTATGTGCGTGTATGTGTGCACGCGCCAGATAAACATGAATAGTTGTGGCCAGTGCTAACTATACCCGCTACTAACCATGGGCACCGCGAACCACAGACCCCCTAGTTTTTTTTGGATCGCAAGTATCCATAAATGATCGTCAAAGTCTTTTAGTGACATGATTTATTTTATATAATTTGATCTTTAGATACTAACGTTGGCCTACGCACGAAGTCCGTAGATTATTCCATTACATATCTATTTTCAAGATCGATGACCTATGGTACCATTTAAGGTTCATGAAGAAAAAACATCTGGGCGAAATTGTTGATTGGTACGACATCATTAACTTGTGACAAACCATCAATTAAATTACGGGCTGCGTAGACCATGGCACCGTCTGGTTAAAACCAGACACGTCCAAAACCTCGTGAAATAAACGTCCAAGAGCGTTCGTTTGAAAGCAATAATAACTTTCTTCTATTTCTTCCAGTTTTTCTTTTATTCACCTTCAAAGTTAGGAATTATTAGAAGTTATTGCCTGTCCCAATTCCCTGTCTGAATCATGCATACCGAAACTTCGCAAACGCCTCTCCGCGATCCGCTTCTGAAAGTAGGGATAATTTACTTGGTTCACTTGGCGTCACCCTGTACAATCCGTTTGCCATTTTTCGACCAAGGTTATCTCATTGCGCTCCTAAATCGCGCTAGGGTATGTCGTACCTCTAGTGGGCAACAGAGGTTAAAAAATACAGCTTCTATTCTTCGTCATTCACAAACACTAGCCTTACAAGTGAGATGCTTATCTGCATTCAAATTTTCCCATTTTTATGAATTTATATTTTCTTAAGGCGACCAATGAAAATGAAAATGATGGAACGATCTTGATTTACGATATTTTCCCGTCGAAAAGCAGAACAAAGTCTATCGCGTCTGTTTCACCAGAGTACGGCGGTTATAGATCATGCTGTGGAATACAGATAAGACATGGTCCTATAAAATTCAAAAGCCATAGCAGAGAAATGTCTCGAAATTCCACACTCGTCGAGAGATGGCGAGGACGTGAATTTCGTTGGTGCAGCCTTGTCGCGACGTCGACGCAATTATGCAAATTGGTCGGCACATGAGAGGATGAAATCCACTGTCTCCGTGCTCGTTGCTGGTTTTCAACTCGGATCGATAGTAATCTGTCGTGGAGAAATGATATGCCATGCACATTTCCACGTTTCGGTTAATGTCTGAAGACTTTGGCTTGCATCGCACGAATATTCGCAAAATGTTCGACCGAGTCTCATGAAATTGACGATGAAAACAGGAATTGACGTCATGCATATGAGCACGATTTTCCTCAGACAATAACTTTCCCCACATCTTGAATCAAAGATACAACATTGAGTTTTCTGCATTGAAAAGGAACTCATACAGAGGATCTCGAAAACGCTTCGAAACCTATTATTATTCTTCTTACCTATTATTATTCTTCTTCTTCTTCTTCGTCTTCTCCTATTTCTTCTTCTTCTTCTACTACCTAAGACTATCTAAAGACCCTTTCGGGCTTCTGCTGGCATCTATTCTCTCACCATCATCTTCACAACCCTTCAGAAATACGCGTCTTCCGCCAACGGCGTTCTCGCATGTTTTTGACGGTTTTCTCAGCGCCCTCGCGGTATAGATCCGCATCATTATTTAGTGGGTGAAAAAAACGGCCGTAAGGTACTACCCGCGCCAGTAATTTATTTTCACCAGAACAACCTCGGAAACTTCGAGGCTCCATCCATCACGCACCTTTCGTGTATTCGACGATAAATCAGGTGAAAGTAAGATGAAAATCATTCTTTGAACATATTATTCATATCCTATCTTTTTACAATTTTTTTAAAATTATTCAATCGGTTTCAGAAAATTCCGTAAAGTAAAACAAAACAAAAATACTGGAAAGAAATTATGTAAGTAGCTTCGTTGTAATTGCTCATCTCTATGTTATCAGAGGCATCGCTTTTTGCAGAACTGCCCGGTAATGTTTTCAAGAATTTACGATAATTTCTGTATTTTTTTTCTGGTAACGTTACTAATTGCTAAACCTTCGCATAGCCGTTTTTTGCTTCGACAGATGGGTATTAAAAGCATTATCATTCATTTCAGATGACTATAGTCAAAGTATATGCATTGTAATCATCATCAATGGAGCCTTCATACTTGCATTTGCAATCAATTGACGCAATGCAATGCTATAATTTTTTCTTACATATTTCGTCGATGATTAGAAAATGGAGAGGGAAATTAGAAACGTACGATAGTATGTTTTCAAATTATCATAGGTACACCATATAAAAACGATGCAGGCCAAAAAATAAAGATTTTATTCACCCACGTACATCGTACAGAATAAGATTAATTAAATTTGTCGCTCCAACTATACGGGGATATATATATGTACATATATATGTATATACATGTACATGATGCATATACATATATATATATGTACAGATGTTTGTGTGTAATGTATGTATACAATATACCAATATACGTAACCTCGAAGTCTCGATAACTACACCCCTATATTATCTACACTAAATTATATCTCATTGTTTCAATTTTTCGCGTTTATCCTCTCGTTAATCAGTAGGAATTTCGCAGTCCGAGTTAAAATTGTTCCATCGATACAACCCTGTGCCCACTTGCGTACGTAGAGAATCTCAACGACAATGGCGAACGTTCTAATTTTTTTAATTATGTGTTATCAATTTCTTTTTCATTTTTTAATTTCATTTTCCTTCCATATCTTTCGTTTTCATCGAGCTGACGAGTCTAGAAACCCTTAGACTTAAATGACAATGGCGAGAGTTCTATTTTTTCTTCAAATTATATGTTACCAATTTATAGTATTTTAAAAAAATTTTTTTTCCCTTCCATATCTTTCGTTTCCATCGAGCTAACGAGTCTAGAAACCTTTTATAGACTTCACCTATATCATATACCCCACAAATTAGATCCCGACATATTTATACATTTGAGTTAACTTCTTCGCTATAACCACTGTTTTTGCTACCAATTTTCGCTTCATGCAAATACGTTTTCGTGCTTGAAAGGCAACGTCGAAATTGGAAAATTCCAGCTTCGACGAAATTTTTTCAACCTTCCTCGTTATTTTCTTTCCTTCTTTTTCAATAATTTCTACTTCTTTTTGTTTTTATAATTTTCTACGACTCTCCCTTGTCGAGATAGCCTTCTCAGCGTCCCACTTACCGTTGTTTATTTTACGATGACGCATCTGACGGTGAAACAATAATCGAATCGACAATAATAGTGACAGAGACAATCGGTTTCTTTTTTTTTTTATAATATTAGTAATATAGTTTAACCTTTAATTATATAATAATAAATATATTAGCATTAACGATAGCGATGTGTTCCATTCACAATTATAATCACAATGAGAATCATATGACTTTTTTTAGTTTTTTTTTTCTTCTTCATTGTCCTAATACTGATAATCGCGGCGGTTATGCTCGTACATCCCGCGTCTGATCCCTCTTTTTCATTATCTACTTATACGAGTCACGAAACGGTAAAAGATTTACAAAAAAATTCCAAGGTGGTGTGTGTTGTAGAGAATCAATAGAAATTAACCCTTACATTACACAAAGGGTCATTTGAACCCTGTCATTTTTTTTAACAAACTTATTTTCACAATAGTTTTTTGTTTCATGAATTATTTTGTGTATGTAAATAATTTCAATCGTTTTGCTGGATGTTATCAATTGACTCAACACTGTTCAAAGTAGATTTAAGAATTTTTTTAACCCGATCACACATGTCGATTCAAAATGGCGGACAGTCAAAGTTTGTGCAGAGTAAAACTGTTCTCTGGTGTGGTGTTTGATTGAAAAAAATCAGTGCATGGTGTGAGGGTTAATAAGCAAAATTATCCACGTGAACGTAAATATTGAACAGAATGGCAGTCTTGAGACCGTACTTTTAATTGTAGCACTAAAACATTAATTTATTTTTGGGATTTCTCTGGGATTTCTTCGAAGAAATCGTTTCAAGTTAAAAAAATCTGAAGCACCAATATTTTAGCGAATGACGGAAATAACCTCGTAAGGCTCGTGGCTGGCGTAATTCAGTGTGAAAATGATGTAATAAACATCCGTACTGAGCAAAAAAAACATGATCGATATCATCTGGGAAATGCAAACTTGATGAATTATCTTTTTTGTTTCAAGCCACGAAATTAAAAAAAAATGACGTATTTTCTTGAATTGAACATGCAATTCGTCAACTAAATCGAATTCATACGTTACTGTGGATATACTGGGGATAGGCACGAATTCGATGAGAATTCATTCGAAATAGAATTCCCGACTAATCGCAAATAATATAAATATACTTGGTATTAAATATTCAAGTGGATCGTGGCTCAATAATTCCCCCAAATCAATCACAATTAGTGCGTGAATGCAAAAACTTCAAGTATTGAATAATAATTTATCATAGTTATTTCTCTGCTGGAAAAAGTACGTCAAATACATTTTTTTATCAAATGCCCATCGTTGCTTCGGATCGAATCGAAGCTTTCGTGCGCGACTCGACTAGCCAATATCATTGATTATTCCAGTAACAACGTATAATCGAGTCATAAGCGAATCGTCACATCCTCTGTCTCTTCTTCTTTTTTTTACCTTTACTTCTTTCACTTGACAGTTAATAAATTTAATTGATAAATAAAATATAGACGGAGAAGCTCAGCAAAACCCGGAAGATTTCAGTAAATAAACTTATTAATTACCTTTTTCATTATTGAAATTTCTTTTGACGGTAAATAAAGGAATGCTGGGTTGAATTATTATAATTCTTATCGTTCTCAAGCTCCCGACATGCCGCAGTCGATGGTAATTCTTTCATTATGGACTATACTTGAATTATCTATGTACGAGTATCGATCCAGGTCACGAACGTTGCGCTCGCGCGTTGCGAACCTAGCAAATCGACGGCTCGTCATCGAAACGTATCGCAGCAAAAAAATAACGTCTCAAACCTCACACCACAAACATGATAATTTCAACCCTGTCCTTGTCTTGTAAACAATCTTTAAGAAGAAAAATGTCTCATAAATTTTTTGTAAGCATGTGAATTAATTCTAATCGCACTTTTTGTCAATATTCATTGATGTTGCAATATTCAAAGAATATTTGAGAATTCTTTCAAGCCGATCGCACGGATAAATTCAAAATGGCAGACAGTTGAAGTTTGCGCAGGGTCAAATTGAACCTATCCATGGTGTTTGATCGAAAAAACAAGGGAAAGCGTTAAAGTTGATAATGGAATGTGGATAACCTAATAACAAAAAATTAATGGATCGAAATCTAGTTAATGAAGATAATGTGAATAAACCAAAGAAAAATTCGTCGTTCTTTGCTAATAACTTTGCTTTTTTAGTCCATGAAAGTATTTTTTTTTTAAATACTGAATCAATCAAAGTCGTGGATGAAATTGTTTACTGTCTTTTTTTTTATTTTTCCTTGGGGAATACTAAATTCGTGCCCAATCCCGTTTGTCGAGTGATTCCCAATATTTTGTAGCAACACGAACAAAGGTAAAATGAAATGAAAAAAAAAATGCGACTTTGGAAACGCCGATGGAGACGATTGAAATTTAATCGAGATTTATCTAAAAATTAAGTAACAAAAAGAGTTTTCTTTATTGTATCTGCTACATGAATGAGACGTGTCAAGATTTTCCTGAGCTCGTGTTAATTCGTCGTTTCCCAAGTGGACGTAACATCTTTCACGGATCGACTGGATTAGAAGACTGTTATCATTCATCATTATTATTATCGTCATCGTCACTAATAACTGCTGTTGTGATTATATTCGACTAGTAGACATCAAGGGAGAAGAGCGTTTACAATGTTTTTTTTTACCCTTGTCTACAATTTAATCGTCCTACATGATTAAATAAATAAATAAATAAATAAATGAATAAATAAATAAATAAATAAATAAATAAATAAATAAATAAATAAATAAATAAATAAATAAATAAATAAATAAATAAATAAATAAATAAATAAATAAATAAATAAATAAATAAATAAATAAATAAATAAATAAATAAATAAATAAATAAATAAATAAATAAATAAGTTAATAAATGGCAATGATTGATGTAGAGAAGCTCCTACTGCCGATGGAGGATTGCCGGAAGCTTCGATTCATTTATCTTCGGATTCGAGTAAGTCATGATCGGTGCGGGAAAGTAGAATTGATCGAGGAGAAGAGAGAGAAAGACGGAAAATAAGAGCACGTGAAAATAAAAATTCGTATGCGGCAATTCCACAAGCCGCATTCAACCCTCGAGACCTCGTTGCAAGATTTGACAACTACGTGTTTTTTTTTCTTCGTCATAAATTTAACAAACCAATAACTATTGATAATTCACAATAAATTCACTACATTCTGTCCTAGAATATTTATCTTTGTAAAATTTGACTCGACGAGGCTCTACGCGCATTTATCCAGGTTTGTTTTGGCTTTCAGGAAAAAATTTATTTCCTTCTCAATCTTTGACAGAAATTTCGATCAAACGCCTATAAAATTATAGGCTGAAATCGTCACAGGGCTAAATCAAATTTGGAACAATATTGTCAGCTAATTTTCAATAAGTGAGTCAACGAATCGGTTGTAATTCACAAATAAAAAAATTTTCCTCAGGACGGAGCTCTCGAAGTAATGAATTGTGGAGATTAGGTTTTTTCGTTTCACGGCTTCAAGCTACGTAGCCAAAGGCATTTCACAAGTCCTCGCCAGTCGAAAAAATGATAACTAAAGGCCTGAAGATTTTTCAGAATCGTGACGCGTAATCTTTCGCGTGAATAAGCTTCGCGTTAATTGTTTTCCAAATAATTCAGCCGTGACTATCGATCCGGTGACTCAGCATCCCTCATTTTTTTTCTTTCCATTCAATTTCGGGATCTTTCTTTCTCGTTATTTTAGTCGCGACTCATTCTTTCTCGTTCATTTAATCCGTTCTCACTCATCGTCTCAATTAAATTCCGCTGGAACGCTCCTCGTGAGCTTTTTTCACGATCGCAAGTTTCGAATGAGGATCCGCCGCTGGTAGACCCGTGTAAGGAGGCTGTCTGGTGCCGTGAAGCATCAAAGTCCATTCTTTGATCCATCCTTGCTGAGGTTTTTGCGAATTGAAGCTCACCTGAAACACGATTTATCGAAGATTTTTAGAGTTTTTAATTTTTAGATTTTGGTTGAGCTTTTCGTGATTTTTAGTACGCGTGCTTGTTACCTCGAGCAACCAAGTTCCTTGGGGATACTCGCCCCAGGTGTGGGTCGTCATGAATGGCCACTTGGTAAAACCGTCGCGACTATCGTCGTCGTTCACACGTCGACTGAGGATCATCGATCTGGGAATAATGCAAAGAATATTCTCAATTGTCGTTCTTTCGAACTATGAACGTAGTTGTTATCCGGGTCATGTTTGAGATTCAATTTTGACGGGTCCCAATCGAATATGAAATATTTTAAGACTATTTCGACCTTCATCATTGTCTCTAACCGGATGGAATTTTATTAATCAATGAGACGACTAATTATTGCTGGAAAAATTCAATATCACACGAAACTCATCGGTATGAAATCTACCGTCATGGAAAGCAATATACATATATGAGTCATCTCACCCTACGTTTACACCATTTCTCCCACGTTTGTCAACGAATTTTTCCGAATAATTTTGTTTTGTTTCGCTTCGTTTTCATTCCAATTATTGACAAATGAAAATGTTTAAAAAATTGGCTGCGCAGTGCAGAATTATTACCGGGTGCCCATAGGCGAGGTCAAGAAGAGTTCGAGGTCGCCTCGTCGCGTTGCATTGACAGAAATTACAGCCTGAACATGTTCGAGATAGTTGACACCGAACTCGGAACCGGCACAGGCATCGGTTTCGATTTTTAGCAAAATAGATCGATCGCTCGGCACCTCCCTGAGGATTAGAAAAAATTTAATTAATCCTTATCCTATAATGTTATCTTCGACACTTCTACTCTGTAAGCAGGGTTTACTTGTGCCTAGCGGTTCGAGAAGTACTTTAAGAGGCTCTAAAAAAATCCACAAAATTCATGAAATCTTATCGACGATCCTAGTATAAAGATTAATTATTGTATAGCTGCAATAATAATTTGTTTTAACAATATTATCATGTAAACAAAGGAAAAAGAGAAGAGCGCCCTATTTCGGCAAGGCACGAGTGACCCATGGTTATTTCTTCTTGCAGACTGAAGGTTTAAAAAACACCGAAACGACGACGCGATGATTTGCGAATCGAATTAGTCGAATCCAATCAACAAAAATGATCTTACTGAATATCAGTTACGAATCCAGCCTGGCAATGATATCTCGGAGGCACGGATTTCCATTTTTTCGCGAGAGCCACCATCGCTCCAGCGTCCAGCACTCCGTAACCGAATAAATGATTGAATTCCAATCCAACGCCGTTCATGGTCCAATGAAAACGTCCCTTCGCGTCGAAAAGTGAATTTCTCTTCGACGTAAGGACCGTCAAATGTTGTATGTCTCGCCAGGTCAATGACGGACTGTAACAGTGATAATAGAAATTGTTAATCCTGAAAAATTAAGTTTTAAATTCAATTGATTAATTAATTAAAATATTTTTCAACTGCATTCGAGGTCAAATAATTACGACGTGTTTCAAAATTGGATGAGTTTTGATATGTCAATGAATTAAATATTAACGCAAAAAAAATCTATCGAGATTTAATACTGAAAATTATTGTGAATAGTTCAATTATTTATTTTTCATCTAATAAAGAATATACACTTCTAAGAATTCAACAGAAATTGAGCCAGATTACGTTTGTCCTGGGGTTGAAATTGATACGATATGTTTTTCGGTTTGGCTTTTCTGCGACTTTCAACTAATTACCGAGCTTTGAAGCTGTGGGAGGTGGGGGGATGAATCGCTGACTGTGCGCTTTAATTTCGTCCCTTGTTGGCTCTCATCCCTTTCCATCTCCTGCCCTTCCCACCCTCCACTACCACCCTAAAACGAATGAAAAACAAGCCCGCGGGTATTCGCTTTTACGAAACCTCAAAATCGGTTACCCCACCGGCGCCTACGCGTGAGCTTTCTTTTTTGCTTCCCTCCACGGACTCGTTAGGTCGAATTCCTTTTTTTTTTCTCAACACTGTCGAAAAAATTAACTCCCATTCTGGTCTCGCGGCGGGCAAAAGAAAAATTCACGAAAACTCAAAGAGGATTAAACGAGGCGCGATTGTCCCGAGCGGAATTTTTTTTTCCAGTCTCCGTTGAACGTGAAATGCCCTGCGGTATATGCTCGGGATCTGGGAGAGTTGAAAGAAGATCGAGCATAGAAAAAAGAGCGCGCAAAAATGAAAGGAACAGAAACGGCCCTACCAGACTCTTGAAATGGTGTAGTACCTGAATATTTAGAGTGAATGGCGTGGGGGGAGGGAGGGGGGGGGGGGGAGAGAATCGAAAAGATACTAATTTGCCCGCAAACCCTTCAGTAGAACATCCAGACACGCCCGTTGAAATGGTCTTGAAAACGGAATTAAATTCACTCAAACCGATGTAAGAGTAATGCACTTATTTACGAAACTACATGATCCATAGAATCGTTAGAAAGTGACGGCAATACTACTGACTCATCAATATTTAGAAAGAAAAATCGAAACTCATCGAAAAATGAATTTTTTTTCGTTCTTTGTAACGTTGCACATAATGTATTGCGGCCGTAATTTCACAATCTCGGCATCGAAGATCACAATTACAGATAGATTAAGACAAAAGCAAGAATCGAACACCGTTTTTGAGATAGCTAAAACCGTTAGTTTACAGAGAATTTATCGAAACATTTGAAACAAAAAATCAGTGTGCAAACGAGCTCTCTCTCTCTCTCTATCCCTCTCGCTCTCTCTCTCTCTTTCAATCTTTTTCTCCTTCTGTATCTTATTGACCTTGAAGTTAATGTTTGAAACAAATGTATTCAAGAATTATTCGAACTCACTTGGCTTCCAGTGCAAGAGCAAACACGCCAGCTGCTTCTGGTGCGGCTGCTGAGGTACCGCTGTGGGTAGTCGTACATTTTCCGTAAAGATCAGTCGTTGCCTAAAACCCAAAGAAATTCCATTATTCATTTAATTTCAAACGAGGTGGCATTTATTATATCTCCTAGCTGTCATGTACCCATCATACATTTTTTTTTAACGAATCACGTTATCGTCTTTTTTAAGGTTGAACGTACTCGAACCTTGTAATAATTCTGGCCTGTTGCAGTATGAATTATTTATCAGAGATCCACCACATTAATTTATTCAAATGAATGTAAATTTATTGTGCACCGTACCATTAAAAGGACTATTTTTGGTAACAGTGTTGTTTTTTCTCTTTTTTTTCCACCAGAAAATAATTCATTATTTTAAATTACTAAATATAGGAGATATTTGATAGAACCAACCAGGCTGGGGGTTAGAACTTTTTTTAATCCTATTATATCTGTTCCTGGATCATCAATCTACGCCTGTATACCAAATTTAATCTCGATAGGTGAATGAATTATAGAAGGGGAGGACTATGACATGCACACTGACAGACGGACGTCCCGAACCGAAACCATAAGGGTTCCTAGGCTGCTACGGAACCCTAAAAAATGCTGAACCAGTAAAAAATGATCGTAAAGTGAGCAGGGATGAAAAAAAGACAGCTACCGAAGAACGGCTGAAAATGGGGTAAGAAGTAAGCGAAAAAGATACGACGACGTCTGTGTGCAGTCAACTGCGACTTTATGTATAGCTGTTGTTGGGAAATCTCTCGAAAACTCATTCTATCTCGTAATTCCCACGGAGATACGAACTTGGAATATCGTAAATCACGGTTTATCTTCAACAGCTTCTCGAACGTACACAAATACGCCTACGTTCGGATGTAAAACGGTCGCTTCGTTATGGATCGAATCGATTATATGATAGAACAAAACTTTTGCACCCTCCTCTGCAGAAATTTTTATTTTATATTATTTTTACGGAGAAATTTTAGCACGAATTAAACTCAACTCCAGTACATCTGAGCTCGGATTGTTTTTTGTTTTTTTTACAGATAATATTATTATTCCTGTCACGACATACTGGATGATAAAAAAAAATGTTTTACGTCTTTACTCGCTGCAATAGGTCAAATATTTGCCCCATCCGGTTTATGGGTTCACCCAATTGGATTATCTCACTCGACTTATTGGCTGACTGTATTCAAATAGTTAATAATTAATCGTGCAAGTCTGAACTTTATAACACGAATCACTAATTTTTACAAGCCATCAAAAATATTCGATAGACAAATAATTAGGATTTCTAATTTCTAACGCCGTCACCTCAAAACATTTTGCCATCAAAATTTGTCATCTCAATATAATCACCCTCTACTACTCGAAAAAATTTGTAGACGGCACATCTTGCGATTTCCTCTTTTTTTCCTCACTTTTTTCTTTCTTATCGACATTTTTCGTTTGCATCAGGGGCGCGCGCGGAATTTGTGGGGAATTGGTGAGTCATGGGAAAAAAAAGCGAGGGGTAAAAACGCGCGTTGTGACATTGCGGGGGCGGACCTTATCATCGATCTTTCGATCGCAACTACCGTTTCTGGGTGGCGTGCGCAACCCCATGTAGCCGAAGCTCACTCGTCGTAGTGAGCTTTTCGAGCTTTTTCCATGGGTCACCGAGAAAATCGCGTGGGTCCTCGACCCACAACGATAATACGACTAAAGCGCCCCCACAACGAGAACTATGTCTTGAAAACC
This sequence comes from Sussaba pulchella, assembly GCA_963971145.1. Lineage (NCBI taxonomy): Eukaryota > Metazoa > Arthropoda > Insecta > Hymenoptera > Ichneumonidae > Sussaba > Sussaba pulchella. Next base: position 13,919,202 of record OZ020168.1, read on the forward strand.
CGAGAACGACGGACGAGGGGAGAAGCGGGCGGTTCGAGGGGGTCGAAGCCGAGAGAAACAGTGTGAAAGAAAATTATATACTTACTTCTACAAGGTGTGGACCATATGTTATGATTGTTATTACATTTCTAAGTCTAGCTGGTTTTTTTACGTAATAAACGCGATCTGGATTTATTGTCTCATCATTTATTTATCACTTCGATGGATAGAAATGACCCATAATTTTTTATGTTATTGGTATTTTTCTGTAATTTTTTTCCTAAGAGTTACTCATCGAAGCCGTAAAACAAGAAATTGTAAGAAAAAAAAATTCTTTGAGTGCCAAATTCATGAAACTTAAGTTTGGGACTATTATTATAGGTCTGTAGAGTTGACAAGGAGAAATCGAAATAACTTTCGGGTGTTTGATTTATTTCAACTTTCTTTGTCGAGTGATATTGTATCAAAACCTTCGTAGCTTAAATTCAATCTACAGCAATTTTTTTTCTAGCCAAACAGGTATCCCAACGTATCACAAATAATGGATCTTTGCATTTTCACCGTTCAGTCATGAGACATTTCCTTGCAAGTCGACCCCCCCCCCCCCCCCCGCCACCCGGTACCTAAACTATCGATGTCAAAAATATAGAAAAAAAATTCTACAATGTATTTTCAAATTAGTAGGTCCGGTCTTAATCATAAAAAGCACTGTAGCGAAAATGATTAACGAAAAATTTAAAAATAATCTTTTTGGGAATAAGTGAAAATAGCTAAACCCTGTCATGTGCGTGCCCAATACGTTCTTGGCCGGTTTTTTCCTCTGTCTCTTCAATGAGTAGCGTAACGCCAACCGTTAAATATTTTTATGTTTGCCCACGAGAAATTAATGGCCCCGTATAAAAGCAACTCTCGACAGTGCTCATCGGAAGACGGGGGTGTCAGGCGGCGCCGTGGATGCGCGTCTCCCGTCGCCCAATGACCTTCGGTGGCTCATTATATCTTCACCCAGAAAATACGCTTCGATGCTCGCCTACTCAACATGAACTAGCATTTTTTGTTGGCAATTTGAACCAAATATTACGTGGAAAAACATTGATTAAAAATTGTAATTCCAAAACATCGTATTTTGCGTAATTGTCGAGGAAAAAAATAGTTTACCGGGCAAAAAATGATGTGGTTGAATTGCGAATAACTTTTACAATTGGTTTCACGAAGTAGAAATAATTTTTTGCAATGAAAAATGTCAGAACTATCGAATACAGACGGTTCAGCAGCAACGTCGATGTAGCGAAAAAAAAAAAAACGTAATTGAAAAACTTCCCACGCGTAAAATCACAATCATTCTTTGTCGCGCATCGGTGTGTGACAAATGGGAATTGAATCGCCGATTGCCAGAGCTTCGAGAAACTCATCATGTGTATTAAATCTCCGGCAAACTAGATTCATATCGGGTAAATGCTTTGAGCTCTCGAATTGCCATTACTGGTTGCGTTATTTCGCTCCACAAGTCTTCAAACGATTAAATCCGTTCTGCGGCAAAGCTTTTCTGCTTGCTGATGATAAACAATCTACGTCAATCCGACAGAGAGACGAAGATAAAAATCTCTATGAATGAGTAACATCTCATTTTAGAGCAGAGGTAAAATGAAATCTATAATGATGCATATAAAACGCGTTTTAATACTCAGAAGGCTGTTTGAATGTTTTTTTTCGAAAATGAATTCTGAAAAGGAGTCGATTAATTGTGATTGCTATTTTTATTATTTTTTTAATCTGTTTTTTAATCTTTTTCATCTTACAGAAAAAATCTGTAAGAAGGCAGCTGAAAATCTATATCCAACTAATCTAATATTTAACGGTATAAAAAAAGTATTCATAATTTTTAGAATCCCATACATTAATCGCTTAAAATGCGGAAATCGCTTGACGGCTAAGCAATTTAATTGCGGATAACAGCTGTCAAGCTTCTAAAGAATTGGCGAGGGAAGCCCTCAGGGCTCATCGTCGGTCAATTTGACCTAGATCAAATTTTCGAAATCAGGGAAGGAAGGAAGAGGGAGGTTTCTAAGAAATAAACACTCTGGCTTCTATCGCATTGATTTTGTGAACTCAACGCCCAAATTCTCAACTTAAATCTTCAGAATAAATATCCTTTTCGAATCACCTCATTCCATTCATTCACTCATCAAATCAATTGACCCACGCTGACCACTACGTAGTTTTTGTGAAGTGTGACCATTAATGGTTAAATTCCGTTGATGTAGGCATTCCAGCCAGGGGGCGAAAAATTCAAAAACAGCGTCAACCCTTTTAAACCGGGCTAGGAAATTTGTAAAGCGAATGAATCACAATTGCATCAATAGCCACGTATTCGGTGTGCAAATCGGCAACGAATAATTGATAACCGCAGGCAGCCAAGTCGACGAATTGCCTTTGAATTACGGACGTCGCGCTTTCGTCGGAATTAACGTTCGTGTGACGAACGTGTGTCAAAAGTGTGTCAACGAAGCGGGGCGTGAACTAGGAGGGGGGGAGAGGATTGCAAAATCAAGTTATAAGAAAAGAAAAATGCGTCGTCTTCGTTCGCCGAAGCTACTTGAGCACTTAATACCGCTCGGGAGTCAGAAGTCCTCGCCTCCGTTTCGCTCGAGGCAACGCTAATTCACTTTTCTGCCGTCGGCGACGTCGGATGATGTGAAGGTAAAAAGGATACGAATTTTATTCGACGTTCGCGAAAGCTAAGGACGAAGAAAAATAAAAATAAAAATTGTACGAGACGTGGAGAAAAACGATCGAGAAAATTTTGAGCGAAATCAGTGAGGAAATTGAATAAAAAATAACAACAAAAAATCAATGTCAATGGCGAATGATAATTAAATTTTTAATTTCGGTTTTATTTTCCACTCGCAGATCAGATCATGTATTAGAAATAATAAACATTGGGAGCAGCTGAGTAATTGAAATTTATTCATTAAATCACTTATTTAATCATTGAGTGTAAGGAAAATGGAAAAAAAAGATGTTTAAAAATCAGGGGCTGAAGGATCCCAGTCGATGGCCGATGTACTAACATTTAAGGATGCTGCACCGAAGAAAATAGAATTTCTTTTTCTTTTTAACCAGGCTAATTTCGTTTGCGGAATTTCGCTCGTTCGAAACATTGGTGTTCAGAGTTTCGACTACCATTACTACTACTACTCCTACTACGACTACCGGTTTTTAACGATTATGGTACAGAAAGACTTTCATCTGCACTCACCACTCCGGTATTAGGATCCTTGGCACCGTTGCTGAACGTCGACGCCAAGGTACTCGAACAGCTCTCATCGTAATGAGCGTTTTGACCATCGTTTATCGCGCTGTTTATACTCACGGTCCACATACTCGCTGCGTAACCGTCGCAATTGCAATCGTCTTCCTCTCCACCGTCGCCGGAAGCCCATACGTAGATATTTCCCAGACCATTGCGTCCCTGTTAATAGACATCGAATAAGGATATACTTTTATTCACTCTAGTTATGCATGGATAAACGATTCCCATAAAAACTCACGATTTTTTTTTATTTCATAACAATTATAAAATATCTTTGTGTTCTTGAACATACAATATTTTATCTAGATTAACAAAAATGCTCAATATGACTAATAAACAAAAACTTGAAAAAGAAACGTTGGACCGATTTTTTTTTCGACTGACAACTGAAAAAAAGCTGCCAGCACACAAAAAGGTTTCTTTTTGTAATTCTTCATTACCCGTTCAAATATAACTCGAATTTAAAAAATTACAATTCCAATATTCCAGAAAATATAGTAAAATTTAATCCTATCTCCGTATCCAAAAAAAGAACGAATTTAAATCGTCGGCTTTCCAACTATATCAATATCCATTCATTCCCATATATTTCTTCTTTCCTTTTTTTCTTCCATCCACACGTAAACCAAAAATTGCAAAACGATCGATCCTCAATCTTCCATCCAATCTCCCAACGCAAAATTTGTAAAATCCAATTTCACACTCGAAACAATAATTTTTCGGCTAGCAATTAGGCCAAAAATAAGCTTCGTCGAAAGCTCCGGCTCCGCTGTTGAGCTATTAGCGATGGTCGAGTGCGACCAATGCCCTACGCACGAGCTTTTGACGTGGTATCACAACAGATAGTCGAGAGTGTTTCACGAAAGCGAGACAACGTGGGCGAAGCGATGTACATTGTTATACAGTCTCACACCGTTCGCCGAGCCAATGTACGTGTGTGCACGAACGAAGGTGAGAGAGACCGTAATCTTCGAGGCTCCGAGCATGGTCGAAACGCCGCCCGCGTGACGCACGCGAAACCCCCCGTTGAACGTCGAAGGTTTCTGAATCGCGTGGGCGGATTTACAATTCCATGTACGCTTTCGAACGTAGAAAACTCGCAGACGCCTTGCGTCGATTCGCTTCAGTGGCCGACTGCGAAGCCCCTCGTGTCGTCGACGGTTACCCCTACGGCCCCGTGACACCAAGTCCATATCTGCTATACCATATCGCTACACCCGTACATCATTTCCGGAACGTGCCTTCCAGCCCCTCATATCTTTTTGGCCCCTTTTGGGAGAATTTTTTCGATTGTTTTCGGTTGATTGCGATTTTTATTGGATTTATTGTGACTACGAGAAATAAGCAACAGACGAATTGTTAGTTGATAGTTGCAATGTTCGAAAATGGGGTAGAAAAGAACTGACGACTCTTTGATTATTTTGAAACTAAAATATGTGTTGTAGAGGACACTTTCCCGAGCAATTTTGATATAGTGAAAATGGATTTCATACGGAATAATATCAATCTGATGCAGCCTGTACGCCAATCACTTTCTAAAATGAACAATTTTATAATCGAAGGTGATATATCGAGATTGGCTACATCAGTCATCTCCAACTTATATAATATCAAGCCACCTGAATGCCTTGGCAGGAATCGAACTGGAAATATTGATCCCCAAGAAATAGTCCATAATTGCATAGCCTTTAGAAGATTTTTTATCCGCGAAACGCTTTGTCCCCGGCAGAAATCGAACGAGTGCGCGAGACCCGTGAACAAGGCGGAAGAGAAAAATAGTTCAGAACTGTGCTGGAGACAGGACGAGGATCGTGGAAAGTTGCTTGGTTGCGTTGATGATATTCTACTGCGAGGGTGAAAATGAGGGCAAAAAAACAGACAGGTTTTCAGCCAATCAAGGCATTGTGCGACCTTTTTCCCATTTGAAAAAAAGTTTTTGAAATCATGGACTTCTCTTTTAGATAGTACAAAAACACATAAAAATTCCAGCTAAGTCGACAAAACAGTGACGCAAAAATTCGTTCGAATCGTTATAGAATAGGTCATATGCATATGAAGTTTTTTTAGAAGAAGATTAATTAATAGTAATGAAGCCTTAATGTTTATTCTGTCGTAAAATCCGTATCACGTCAATTGGACGCGTTTCGTAACCCAAGTGTTAAAGTACTTAACGCAAGGATCAACCACAAGATATAAACAACATTTTTGAATCCGAACAGACCGATAAAGCACGTTCAGCCATTTTTCGATTGAATAAGGGAAGGTAAAAACTATTTGGCCTGTACTAGTTTGCCCACCGCAGTTGCAAACAGTCGGAGAAAAGCCAAATCGCCGGCAATGTGACAAAAGCACATGTTTCAACGATACGTTACACGCCAACAATGGACTTTACCCTGTAGCAACTTTATCGCTCGGCAAGCTGCGGAAAAGCCAACCAAGCATCTCTTTCTCGCTTCATCATTCGGTTTCTGGTTTTGTGCATAAATTCGTTACCTCGGTTCAGAAAGCTTTGACAAGTTTGCTCGGTTACCTTCGTACCCGAAGCCGCGTATGCGCGAGAGCTTTTGTTCGAGCAGCCCGTGCAACAACCGCAGTAGTACAAGCCTACGTATAGCCAGTCGCGAACGTCGATACAACCCGCGCTACCACAGATAAGCCGAAAAGAGAACACGAGAGTCGGGTTTTCTAGTACGTACAAGCTTCTCGAGCATCGATAACGCACCTCGCTTTTATTAGGAAAATTTCGTGGGAAGAATTCTTCGGCACGAAACTTTATTATTGATGCGGGAAAAAACTTGAAAGCCACGGTTGTATCTCGCATCTGTTGGCCTTTAAATTTTCTTTGCAGATTGTTCGTCGCTATTGGTAAATTGTTATTGTTATAAAAATTGGCACAAATAAGAATAATTATGAATATATCTCCTTTTTTAATATCATCTCTCTCTCTCTCTTTCACTCTCGCTCTCGCTCTTCTCTCTCTCTCTCTCTCTCTCTCTCTCTCTCTCTCTCTCTCTCTCTCTCTCTCTCTCTCTCTCTCTCTCTCTCTTCTGCATCTTCTTTTAAAATTGGAAAATTCGTTACGGTATTAGAGATCCGTTTGTTATGTCATTATGCAATGGATTTTTTTATTGGAAAATGAGATAGAGTTTAATATAGCGTGCATATATTGTTTAGTGAAAATCGAAATTCTATGCACTCCGTGTTTGTATCGTGCATATCAATTGTACGCCCAGGAAAATAGCAGATCGGAGCTTGAACAATTATTATTGCTTTGAGCCTGTTTTCTACAGCCCTGACTTTTCTCGTTAACACGAAGCAATTCATTTAATAATAATTTTATCACAGGCTGCCAACACCATATGTGTCAATTTCAACCTCTTAGTTATTTCTCACAATAACATATGAAGTATGTTACATTGTATAAAAAATTTCCGATAGGACATTTAATTTTTCTAAACTTCCATGAAATTTTTACAATCTAGAGCGTGAGTTTTAATCAAATCATATATTTTCGAAAACCCGTAATAAATCTGTCATCGAATGGACAAGCTTTCCACTTTTCAGTGCGAAAACAAAATATTCCCTGTAAAATGTCTCATAACGTAGATAAATATTTTTCAGTACCTCGTTGACTCCCCGGACGATGGCGCGCATCGTAGCGTTCCTGGGACCATCCACGGTCTTCCCGTCGTCGGTGGGACCCCAAGAGGCGCTGTATATATCGATGAGATTGGGCTCGTGGCCCATGCTGTTAGCCTCGATGAGATCGGTCATGTACGGTTGATCCAACATTCGTATACCAGCTATTTTCGAATCATAAGCAACGCCAACACCGCAAACCCCATTGTCCCGCGCTGCTGCCACCTCACCGGCGCAACGCGTTCCATGACTGAAACGATAATAATTTCGTTATGAAAAAGAAAATAATGGAAAAATAATTTGTCATACATAATTCATTGAAACAACGCGTCAGAATGAAATATTCAAAGGTTCAGGATGCTACGCATGGATATTCCATGATTATAAGATAACGTTTGGATATGTCGGAGCTCACACAAGCTTTTGAGGTAGGAAGAGCTCGATAAATATTTATTCCAAGCTCGTAGAGGTATGAATATTTGAGGGAACTCTGCCGAACTTGTTACGGGCCGAGAGAAATAATATTGATTTTCAATCAGTATTCGTGCAGATAGCCAGACAACTTCGATCACTTTTTTTTTAATCACTGGTATTTTTTTATTTTCGATATCATCCGAAACTTTTTCCTTTGATCAATCGATTGGACGTCAAGTTCGACAATACCTGTAGTCATAGTTAATAACAGCAATATAAAATAAGCTTCCATAGCCCAAATGTTGAATCTCTTCGGGCCATTGATTTCCAAAAATACAATATTTCAAAACCAAACGAACAAAAATCCCTCCAGCATCCAATATCCAAAAATAACATCACGCGTCGCTCTAAAACCTCCCGTGAGCTTCGATAAGACGATTGGAATCCTAGAAACACCGTACCGGAAAATTGCCACGAATGTTCGAGACTGAAAAGAATGTAGCAAGACATCTGCAGAGTCGATATTTCCGAGAGGATGATGGAGGATGAAAGTTACTGTAGAGGTGAGAAGGTCGTCGCAAAAGCAGAAGGAAAAGCAGAAGAAAAAAGCTTGTCACGGTATAAGCAATTGTGACGTCAGAACAGGGAGAACGGAAAATGGACGCGGACAGGCGAGAATTTCTCATGGGAAACTTTGCTGATGTGTCTCATAGTGAAGATACGTTCACGTAACAGGCCGAGAACTCGCAGGGTTCTGAGTCAGTCGAGTGAACCACACCAGGTTCAGACACCGTCTAACGTTTCTACGTCCTCGCTCATCCTCTAAACATCATCCCTTCGTGCTTGGGAGTGACGGTTCTTTCCATTCCAGCGACATTTTTCACCGATCCACACTTTCTACGCTTTTATGGATTACGTTTGTTGCAAATCGATTTACAACGGAGTCTTGGAGTCTCTGGCGCCCACGATATTATGGATTCTCGTCTTGTATCCGTGAGAAAAGAACCGTTGGCTGGAAGAGCGAGTATTGTACGTTGAATAACGATTGACGTATGCGCACTGTCGAGGTCTGGGACTCGAAGAGCCGATCGCGTTGAGAGCAATTTTAAAACGTGCGCTGGTGGATGAATGACGACGGTAGGAACCCATGGATGCTTCAGGTCGAAAACGCTTTCCAAAGTCGGATTCTTTCTATTCTCCTGAGCAAGTATTTTTTATTTATTCTTTTGCTTGAACGATATTTTTTTCGTAATTTCAACTTCGATGATGGAATTGGATTCGTTGTTCCTAAAGTGCGTGTACGAATAGCGCTCAGAGGGTCGCTCATTATATTTTTAATAATTAATTTCTAGAAATTTATATGACTCACGATGTTTGTTAAAATTTGCCTGTAAATTTCAAACAAGCCGTTAAATTCTATGATTTTTAGGAAGCATAGCAGATGGAAAATTGTCGCCTCGACAGCATGGCCGCATTTGCCCCATGAGGTGACGAAAGTCGTGTGGTCGCATACGTGACTAATCTAGGGTTAAATGAAAATGTCAACGCCATGTAACCAAGTGCTTAACTATGAAATAGTTAGCACTAATTAGCAATAATTAACTATAAAGTTAACTATGAAATTAAGTGCATTGTATAAGACCCCGAATCATCGTGTGTGATAAATCTTTACTCTATTGGACTATCGAATTTCGGTAACGAGATGTTCTATCACGCGTACAACGATCCATAACCATCCGTAGTTCGTACTTATCACCAGTTCGTACTTGATACATTCTTCAACAACGCACATTGACCGTTCTACCGAGATGGTATCACCGAAACCGGAACCCGAATGTTGATTCATGGGACTCCCCGTGGAAAGAGTCCGCCTTTTGATCACACCATCGCCTAAAGTCGTATATCAATGTTTTATTGGAAGTGGTGTCACGTGTCCTAGCGTAATAATCTCAGGGAAACGCTGACACCTACCAGCGCAACGCCGTCGACGGACGACCTACCCTTGCTTTACTGGAGATCCAGTTCTGGATAAGTTGCTTGGCGATCATTTGTTTATTTTTTTTTATTTTCATTGTTCTTGTTGTTTTAATTTTCATTTTCTTTCGGAATATATGGTGCATGCACTCGATTAACTTTTCGTTTGTTTGGTACCTGGGATATGGACCATAAAGCGGGGGCGTTATGAGGTCCCTAAACTTGATATAAAATGACGAGAGTACTTATATGTTTAAAAGCGTGAAAACCCATGGAAAAGGGATTTTCCACCATTAAACTTCTGCGGAATTCAATGGACTGGGAAACGTTTTCACAGTCTCTTCAATATCTCTCCGGTCCGATAAAATATCAAATTGATTTTTGTTTACGAAGGGTCAGCCTCACAAATGCCTCAAATAGTAATTTAAAACTTCACACTGATCAACGCCTAAAACGGGTAAATTTAAATTAGGTTTTAACGTGGAAAAATTCTCCGTATTCGTTCGATTTATCGAGATTGAATATTCTCTTTCGAGCTTTGGGTTCATCTTATTATAATCTTCCCAAAGTCCTGCAGGGATTTTTAAATTCCGCTCGAAGATGTAGGTACGAAGGGGATGAAAATGAAAGGAGTTACGGACTGGCATTCTCTCCTAATTCGAATCCTCCAACAATTTCCAGTCGATTCCCACTCCATTCCTCTGGACATAATTTTTTCCACCCTCAAAGCCTCGTCGCCAAGTGAAATAAGATTCACGAAAGGCAGAAACGTGCGTCGACTGTAAATCTGGTCGGTGGCGCAGTCAACGAGCATCACGACAAGGGTGAACAGACAGGTTTGAAAATTCTCATTAAAATTCCGTTAACACGAAAGACGATGGAAGTCTCTGGATTTGTTATCTTTCTATTGTGTAGAACAATCTGAATTCTAAAATAACGAAAAAGAGAATCAAGACGGGGACAATTTTTTTTTCACGTGAATAATTAAACATGGAATGTCTGTAACGTAATTGCTGTCTAGCGACCGTTATGTAGTAAAAGTCTCAAATAATTTATGCCCCTGATAAATATCATAATTTTAACATATATTGAAAAAAACAGATATTGTTAATTCAATCGATAGCATGACGTGTCTTTTCTAAACTTTAAACAGCTTCTAATAATCCGTAAGACTGTCGATACGTAACTTAGTTTCTTTTGAAGCATCGAACATTATTTCCCGTCGAAATAAAAAAAAAACTTTTCATGTTCATCAGCCGAAAGCCATTTTATCAATCGAAAAGTGGGCGACGTCCCAAAAGCCCGACATCGTTCCAAAGACCTAACATTGGCCCATGCGTGACGGGAAATCCGGTAGATCGATCGAGAACAAAACTACGTCGCTCCCTAAACGCCCAGCGTGGTTCACGATAAAAATGTTTGCGTGGGTGAGATATAAATAAAAATAATATAACAGAAGTGCGAATAACGGCGCAGTGTATAGAGTGGTCGTACTAAACGATTCCGCTATCGAATCGATTCTCCGGACTGCGAAGAGACATTTAAAGCGATCGATCAGTGTCGGTTAACGCAGGGGACACGTTGGATGTGATCCACTGAGGAGCGGATTCGACAGCTCTCAAGATGGAGTAGATAAGGCCAGTAGTGGGCGGACGCGTACGCAGGCCTGACCGCAGGACGAAATAAAAAAAAAAAAGACAATACGTTTCGTTTTTCGGGACTCAGAGACATTTTCTCATTCGGAAAATTGCGATGCCGATTAAATGATTTCGAATGCATTCGAACGATTCCTTCAAAATGTTTAGAAAATACAGATTTAAAGATTGTAAATAAACCTTAGAATTTCGGTTGGAAGATTAAAATTTGAAATTGCTCGTTTTTATTGTTAGTATTTATTTATATATATTTTTAGCTCCAAACCGTCCAGCTAGGTTAATATGCAAAATAAAACGAATATTTGACTAATAATAAGTCGGTCTGTCACTGAATTAAAAAAATATACGTTGACGAATCGAAACGATGAATCTTAACCGAACAACTGTCTCACTATCTCCCTAATCGTCCCGAATTACCGTTCAATCGAGATTCCGTAATTCGCAGCAATTTCGTATCCTCGACTGTCGCGCGTTATACCGGATTGTACGATACGCTTTGCTCTGAGAACCAGCGGCTGAATCTCACGTTTGTGTACAATGTACACGTACGACAAGCGAGCACTCGAGTCAACGATTACCGAGTACACCACCGTCACCGTTGTCTCAGACACGTCCACGCAACCTCCTACGTCCTTACCTATACTCGATTGAGTAGAAACGTACAGACTGCGCTCAGACTCGACAATTATTCAATTCACTCAATATCAACACGAATGAAAATTACTCGCACGTCAACACTATTTGAAATCGACGAGGAAATGTTGATTAACCCTAGGTTTGTTTCGCCATGTGTGGAAATTCCTGGAGCCCATCGTTTTCAGGATTTCGCACAAGAGAGCGAAACTCTTAGAAAATCACTCGCGTTTCTGTCCGTCTGTCCACCTGTCACGGCCGATTTTCTTAGAAGCCATATGACACAGAAATTTAAAATTTGGCATCGTAGTACGTTCCAGTAACCCCCATATTTGGCAAATATTTGGCATTAATTAACATCTAATGATATTCAATATTGTTAAATGTTGAATTCTTATATAATATTTAAAAATATTTATATAAAAATTAAAGGGCGAGAAAGTTAGGTACTCGAAATGCGAAGTTTTATTTTCAAGGACTCATTATCTCAAATACAAAAATATTTTTTTTCATAATTTCGAATAGCATATTCACAAACGTATGCTGAAATATATGCGAAAATAGAGCGTTCCCGCGCACCGCTTAATTTCGAAACTATTGAACCTAAATTGTTTTTCAAATCACATAATATCGAGAGTGACGCCTAATGCGTTTGTCGTAGAAGCAATAGCACTGCGTTGAAAACCATTTTCATGATGATTATGTATATCGACTCACCTATTGAACCAATCGTCGGTGTATCTCGGATAAGGATACGGATCGTTGCTGCTGAAGTCGTACGAAGCTCTGGCGTTCTGAAACACAATTAAACTACTTAACTCCAATTACAATAAAGCCAATAACTTCGATCAATCGTATTTCAACGTTAGAATCGAACTATTCTAACGTTCCTCGACAATTCCCAGATAATTGAAACCACAAATTCCACTAGGAAGTATAAGAAAGAATGGAAAACACTATAAAAAAGGGTGAAAGAAATTTGGGGATTGTGCAGGATAACGGTTTTTCGAAGATTTACCCACGCAGGACTGATTAAAAATATAAATAAATAAGAAATAGTACAACAATATATTTTCCGGTATTATTTTATGCCCTCTCTCTTTTTATTATTCAACTTGAAGACGAAATACATCGTTTTTAGGCGGAAAGACTCCAAGAACTGTAAAATTGGATGACGTCGCGACACTCCGTAATTACCAGAAATTTAAAGGCTGCGGTTTCGTCGTTACGAAATTTCCGAAGGATTATTTCAACGTGATTTTGATTGAGGACAGTATTCATTATTCGCGTAAGAATGATGGGTCTGGACGGAAATTCGTGGACTCGAATCCGAAGACCATTAAAACGTTCCGATAGCACTAAGGACCTGTCATATTGCATCGAGATGGAAGAGCCGACGAGGTACTCGAAGCTACATCGTTTCATGCCCTTTGGGATATCATTTCGGTTCGTTAAAGTTACGTCACCATCACGCCAATATTCCTATCGCGCTTCCACCCGATCGTTACGTTATATATCCGTATGGTACAAGCGAGTGTGCCATGGAGGTCCGAGCTTTGGCATCGATGGGGTTCTAGGCGAGTCGGTAAACGACGACGACGACGACGACGATGCCGAACGTAATACTCACACCCTCAGCCCGAAATTGAGATCGAAACTTCCTCCGATTTCCAATTCACATATACTGCGCAATCCGATGAAGGTTTCATCCGGCAAAATCTCTCAGGGGATCGCATTAAATTCTTCTCCTCAAAAAATCGTGGAATTCGCGATAGGATATCGGATAAAACTCGAACTGGGCAATTGGAAACCGCTTTATCATCTTTGCCTATCTTAGAAATTAATTTTAAAACTGTTGACTGCGTTATAGTATTATTTTATTTAAATATTATTTTGTATTGTATTAATTTTGTATTATAAAAAAAATAATCCAATAAATTTAATATCATTAAAATGATATTATCATTTTTTTTATGTTTGTTTATATTTGATTTAAAGAAGTGATTGAGATTTAATTCCAGAAATTTGTTATTACGTCAGGTTTTTCGTTCTACCTGCACCAGCTGTGAACTCGGTGCTTGTAACGAACGGATTGAGTGCTCAAGCAGAAGATGAGTTGATTTTATTATTCCGTCACGTCGTTGTAGAAAAACGGAGTTGCAGAGAATCGTCATCTACTACTCCTGTCAAAAAAAAACAAAAAAAACCTCGAATCCTGTCACAAAGACCGAATGTATTCCCCGTCAACGCCCATAAGTTCGAAGCTCTCGGACCAATAGAATTTTCGATAATCCGATAAGATGGTGCGCCGGAAATTCTGGTCGCGAAATAAAAACTTCATAACTTGGACGATTTCCAATCGAATTGTTGCAATAGCAGCCAACTGTGTCCTGATCTAGCACGATTCTATAGTAAATTTTGGCGAAACGTTTGAAATCATAAAATCCGGCTTAAGTTTCCATCTATACAATGAAGTCGCAGAACCGGAGAATCGATAAGAGGTTATTTCCGCCAAAAATAAATGAATTTGCCGTTTTGCCGAAATTCGAGTGCGTTGCTTTGAACGAGATGCAGGGAAGTTCGTTCAAAATCGTCGGAGACCGGGGAACAAGTCTCGAATTGATATCCTTGTGGAGAAAAACCAACCTTGAGGTCGAATTTGCCGCGCGAGACGAAATCGATAAATTACAAATAAGTCGGAACCTTTCTCCCCCCGGGAAGAAGCTCTTCACTTCAGATTTCACCTCCGTTTTCCGAGGTTTATACTATAAAACGACGCCTTATTAATTCCGCTACTGATAATGAAATCCCGTCCGCCTGTTGGAACGAAAAGGACCGAAGAATACACGAACACTGTGCAAGTTTTTCGGAATTTTCTGCTGTACAAAGCTGAATCGCTTTGTCGAACTGCAGATAAAGTGAAACATCTATCGGTGCGAGAGAGATAGAAGTAACCTTTCGATCCAAAATTACTCGGCTATGGTTCGTCCATCGGACAAAAGACGAGAGCGACGCCTTACAGAATTATTAAAGGGATAGCAACGTTCAAATACGGTCGGAAATTACGAATATTCAACGTTCTGACAGGTCGGTGAATCGAATTACAATGGTCCGAAAATAAATGTTCTGGGTTGACATGGCTCGGACCAAACCATTAACCGGTCAAAACTTTCTCAATCTCAATAGAATAAGCCACCCTACGCCGGGTAGGGGTAAAAGTTTTGTCCAAATCTATGAATGCGCCTCCGAATTGCTGCCATGTCCGCGCGGCTTAACTAGGGACGGCACTTTACCAATACATACGTTTTTGAGATTTTGATCTTCCAAAATTTTGGCAATCGTAGCCAGGCCGATTCGAAATTCATTTTTGGCGCATTTCAATTCGATTTATTGACCTGTCAGAACATTAAATATTCGAAACATAGATCCGCACCCCAATGTTCTTTTTTTTTGCATTGAAAAAAAATAAACGGGGTGGAAAAATCTCGCGAGCTAGAGTATTACGGTTACTCGCAATTTGCTTATCTTCGTGAATGCCGTTATAATAATGCCGATGTACGGTGGCTCGATGGGCCAAGCAGCTTGCCAACAGACTGCGACGGAATCATCGTGGCAGCGTCACAACGATGTCCTCGTGAGAAATTTCAATGCGTTTGGTAACGGCTGTGTTTTGTACACGAAGACAATGCCACGTTGAATGTTATATAGTACGCTACATCAGTTACCAGAAACCCTCGAATTTATGAAAAGCTTTTGTCCGAAACTGTCAACCGTGGACGCATCAAAAGCGTCATCTGCGGTAGGACAAAAAGTATCGTGGAAGTCACCCGTGGAAGACGATTCGGCAATTTCACGACTGCCGCAACTTCACACTCGTCGAAATAGCTTACTTTCCGTCCTTGATACGCAATGTACTATTTTTTTTATCTAACAAGATCAATGGCAAGGATGCTTATCTATCTTACCAACTGCAATGCTTTTGGAGAAACTTACGTAATTGTACTTCAGATCCGGATGCATGTAGTCAACACCTGTAACATTAATTTTTACAAAAATCGTTGATATCATTTCTGATTTGTGAATGTAATTGGCGTACATATGTTTCGAAGAAAGCAAGTGTGCTTTAAATGAATGTTTACTGAATTCTGTTCGTGCCCTGACGGAGTGACGGTAATATCTCATAGCCTCCTCTTGGACAACTAAATCTCGGACTCTATTTGATTCTACCTGGATCCTACAGAGCCTGATGGGATTACAGAATCCCAGATGCGACATGATCCTTTCAGCATGCAATGCGATCTCATTTTATCTTGGAGTCCCATATTCTGTTGAATTCTTTACAGGATCCAAAGGAATTTCATTAGACCATGTTGAGATATATATACATATAAGATTCGACTAAAATCGCAGTATTTTTCTTGACATCTATTAGGAACATGAGAAAACAAACTTTGTTTACCATAATTTAGAAAACTTCATCGAAATTCCTAACCCTGGATGTCTTCGCCGACTTCCGTGCAGAATATTGTACAATCTTACCATATCTCCCCTGAGAAATGCAGAGCCCAATGCATCGAACTTTATATAATCTTGACAGCAAGCAAAAAATAACTCGTCAACCTGAGTGGCAAATTTATCTTCACTTGAGCTTTTCGAAATTCGTCCTACGAAGATTCAGGCATCGTCTCCAAATCTAATTTCCAAACATTTCCAAAGGCATTGAGCAAACTAACTCAATGCCTTTGCATTGTCTCTAAATCCTATTTCCAAATGTTACTAAAACCTTTGACCTCCATCGAGATCTTTTTTTTTGTTTGTTCTTTCAGGAAAATAAAACTTTGTGTGATGAAATGAGTAAACAAAATTTAACTCGTGTCCTCACCGTCATCCATGATAGCCGTAGTGACGTTCTTTCCGGTGACACCCTGAGCCCACGCAGCCTCGACGTTCAAGTCGAGCTTCGGTTTTCCACCGTTCTGTCCCGTGTTCTTCAAGTACCATTGAAACGGAAAATAAGGATCCGAAGGATCCTGATTCCCAGCAATTTTTTCCTCGTACAGTGGTATCAGTTGATCCACGCTCAGTGGCCTGTATCCGCGTTTCACCCTTTTGAAACCCGACTGCTGTACCGCCGTGTGAACCTTCAACGATCCAAACGAAGCAAACAATCTATGTAGTATTAGATTTTTTCTTGCCTCCAGAATTTTCGAATGCACTCCATTATGAAACCCCATCGCTTGTCAATCCGTTTAGGATTCGAGTGCTGATAATAATGTCTGGCTTTCATGAGTAGGCTTACGTCGGAAGTCTATCTTTGCAAGAAGCAGTTCAGTGGAAACTCGAGTACTCGAGACGGATTAGAAACTTGGATTCTGTCGAGATCGACTTTCTGCGGCGCCCGAACGATTGGGAATTATGATAAACGTCTTATGTCGTCATCTTTCAGACAGAACCGAATAGAAAATAGCGTCGATGCGAGCACGATGCGCTCCATTTGTTTGGTCTTAAATCGAGGGTCATTGTTTTACTGCTTGGATATCGAATCAAAAGTTTTTATGTAAACTTGATGAAGCATTCAAGTGGAAATCGTACACGTGATTTCTTAATGATTCTGAAAATAACGCTGACTTTTCTAGAAAGATAATCTAGTTATAATCGAACAGATAAGAATTTGACTTACCAGTGGATCTATCTTGAGACGCCTGGTGTGTGGTACGGATCTCTTACGCCTCGCATGTGGCAACGCCGTGTGCAGAAAGTGATATTCCGTTTGACTTCCCAAAACCTTGAACGTGAAAAAAGAGAAAAATATTCTTCACAAATCAGACTTAAATTTCCACCAGCGATCGCGCAGATTCCTGACAAGATCTCCTTGCACGCATTGTATCGAAAATAGTTTTGCATGCCATACTTTGATTTCAATCTGTGTACATTGATGGTCAACTACGACCAGAGATAGACGGTCGATGAATGTTTTGTCTATCGACGACAATTGAATTTTCCATATAGATTCATAAAGATTAAATTTCGAACTGACGAAATATTATTTCGTATTAACGAGACAAAATTTGAATTTATATTTCAACTTTGGATAAGTCTAGTAATTCCAGACGCAGAGAAAATATTCCTAAGGCTTTCAACAACTTATAAGGTTTCCAAGCCTAAGAATACGTCTCAATATCATCTTTGATACCCTTTGATATCTTTGATATCATACCTCGTTTAATGAAACGTTATTCAATCCCTACCTTCAACGGAAAACGGTTCGGTGCTCTTTACAACCAAAACCCACACGCCATCCTTTTGACGTCGCATAAAATCTCAACCCAATCTACTGATTCAACGAAGACGATGGAGCTCAGGTTCTGAAACCACACGAAAACTCGCAAGATAGCTTCACCTGGCGCTCTTTCGTAGAACAGGAAGTCAACCGCTGCTGCTAAAATAGCCCGACCGCAGATCGATGACCTTCCAAATGAAGTGAAGCTCGAGCGAGCGCTTCTACCTAGCAATGTGCCGTCGCTATAGAGACTGATATACAAGTACCATACGTGCGTGGACTCGCGGAGGGTTTTGCGACGCTGGAATTTCATAAGAATCACCAATAGAAACTCGAAACGATAGAAAGGCGTGCGTGGGTGTATAAAAGGAATGCATCGATCAGGTTGAAGCACGAGAGAAGAAAAAAGAGGAATAAAGTGATGCGTCGTTCATGCGCTTCCTGGCACAATCATGATAACTCTTGAGTACCCGACTGCTTGATGTCAATGAAAGACCAAGCGACGTGCGTTGACACAGCGGTCTGTAGTCTTCATTCCCATACCCATAACGGCACAATTATAATTCTCCTAATAGTCATCCTAACAACAAAAAAAATTAATCGGATATATGCAACCTTACGGTGTTCAATGTACCATTTTTCTTTGCTAGCCAACTGCTGTTAATTCTTCAGGCAAAAATGTCTATGTTGGCTAATGACAACCGAAGTCACATATAAAAACCTTCGATTGTAAATCGTTTGATAAATGGGCTGTTAGCGAATCAATTGTTGGGCGTGATGTGGTAACGTATTCAATTCAATCGGTGTCCAGGGTCGAAATTAACTCCATGTGACCTTATAACCGCATGTTGGGATTACGCTTTAATCATCTGGTAGATGACCGGAACGCAAACCACAATGAAGATTGCGTAAACCTGATACACGCCGCGTAATAAGCGCTTTCGGTTTATACGAGAGGTAACATACTCGGACGAAAAGGTGGACATCCGCTCTTTCCATACGATACCACATATTTCAATCAATCTCCAAGCTTGTTGCTATGTGCGAAGTAGGAAGAGTTTCACTTCCCGTCATGCGTGAATATATATTAGGCAGCTGCAGCTCAAGAAGTATCATCGTAAAAGCATTACCAATCAAACCAAAATTCCATCAGAGAAGAAAACATCTGGAAAATATATAGCAAAAAAACTTCGTCTAAATTTAGCCCTCCTCGCAAATATATATAATATATATTTTCAGTTTATTTCTCTTTTAGATTTATTCTCCTTGCAAATATATACCCATCGTAATTCGAGCTTACAAATTTTCAAATTAAGCATTGTCGTGATGCCGACTGAGTTTTCTAGCCAATACATACATAGACAGGTTGATATATATTTTTTGATTGAATTCGTAACATCCAGCGATGTATGAATAGGCCAGTCAAGGCAGTAAATAAATAAGGGCTTGCAATCTATTGGTAATCAGAGCTATCATTGTCGCTGACATACAAACCGATGACATTGTTATTTTTTCTCACTGCACCACAGTGTAGAGAGATATCAAAGTATTGACGTTACATTGTGCAATATATTTATCTGGACGTGGCAATAAGGGTGGATCGAGCTATACCGGGGTTTTACAATAATATCTCAATGTAAATGTACCATGTGCTTGTATACGTCAGTTTGATGCGCATAATAATGGAAAATTTTATGCCGGCAAAAGAACAAAAGGGCTGAACGCACCCTAAAAGCTTTTAATAGTGAAAAAGATTCTGCTTACACATAACGATTAAAACTAATACAGTTTTCAAGAACGCTCTGCTGTGGCGAACAAAAACTTTTGTAAATTAATGTCTAGACAAAAGCCTAAAGAGTGAGGAATAATGGCCCGCAACGCTGATATCTCGTTCAACAGTTTGTTGAAACAACGATATGGTCAATTATAAACCATCGCCTTCATCTATAATTTGAGTTCGTCTGAATCTCTCTTAACAAATTCGAAAAAATCGACAAGCTCATGTCAGTTTGAATCCAATGATCCAATGTCTTCCACCGAAATTTCTTTCGAAAATATTCATCGCCATAACGTTGCCACCATTGTGGTTATTGAATCCTCGCATCAAAACTACCGTTTTTCATATCATGGATTATAATTCCATGAAAATATTACAGTTCGTGTACAATAATAACTCATCTCAATTATTCATTGTTATTGGCAAAATTGCGGAGCTTTAATTCTTGCACGATAATTAGTCATAGCTATTTGTTTGAAAAAGTATATAAATTCTATTTTTACTGAATGAATAACGACCCCCAGTCTGGGCATCACATTGTCACCGGAATCACAACGGCAAGGAAATAAAACGACAGCATAGTCTTCAAGTTCGATTTATTCATTTGGCCCGCATATGCCCGAAGCGAGATAATTTTGGTCATTGCCGATTCAATCAATATTCCCGAGATCCTGTAACATCCAGCAAAGACCTTCTAGCCGGACCCATTTCGGGCTTAGGCATCGATCCCTGGTTCCACAAACAGTAAAGAGCTTTGACATGGAAATCCCACCTTCAGACACCCCTTTCGTCTGCTCATCAGCATGCTCTGAAAAGGGACTAATAAGAGTGAATAAAAACCATACCAAGAAGTTGAATAATTCAAAACTGCTGTAGCTGACAGAACTTACAAGACGATTGTGTTTACTGCTACATTGTCCGGAATAGGCAAATGTCACTCGTACATCGTGTTATTACCGTTTGTCTGTGACAATTGTCGCATGAATACATGTATGAATAAATAAACTACGTCATCGCCACGCTCGCTTCCATACGGGACAACCGACAGCCGGTTGCCATGGCAATTTAGGCCATCGCCATAGTGACCGAGTGGCCGTTGTTACGACACCCAACCCTACCCGATTCAATCCAACCTGACCCAACCTAACGCAAGTACCCGGCTTGCGTATATCTTCTTGAGTACTCAAACACTTGACTCAGAAACTACGCATGGACTATTCGTTCACACACATCCGACGGAAATTATCCGTAACGCTAATATAATATTAAAGATACAATAAACGTTGCGTCGTTACGAAAGAAATATTCATGGAAAAATCGATAGAAAAAAAGTGCTTGACTAGTGAATAATTTGATATGATTAAATAATTTACTTTAGCAAGGACGATTGATTCCGAGGCGAAATTTCGGTCGAGACTTTTAGTGAAACGTAAGAGTGATTGGGAGTTATTTATTGATTGTAAGATACGTGGCCAACAGTGGCCTGCGCATAGCGTTGTTGGCATCCGCAACGACATCAATATTCAAAACCCTGGCGTAGCCAGGCAAGCTAATTAAGACGAGACGAAACTTTGCCCGGATTTGGCTTTAGGGATAAGAGAAGTCAATCCTTTTATCCGGTTATTGAAACGTACATCCACAGTGGCCACTACGAGCGCTAAGATCCCTTACTCAGGTTGAGTTACGTGCAGTATCCGGGAGACTTCACCCATGACTTTCGGTTCCATACCTCGCTATGTTACTGCTTCCAATCTGGAATCACCCAGAATCTCCCACAACCAGCGACGGCCCGCGAGGACGATTGCGAGAGATAGGGAAACCACAATCCGGAAAAATAAAGAGAGACGACGCGTTTCCTTTAGATAGCGAAAAAGACCATCGGGCGTAAACAAAAGCCAATCGAAAAAGAATGAAGCGACGATGGGTGTGCAAACAAAAAGCAATCGGAGCGGAACAAAAGACCATCGGAAACGGAAAAAAACGGTGATCAGCGAGAAAATAATCCACGATCCGGGTGGAGGAGGTTGCTAATAACGAATACCAGAAAAGACCTTGTCACGACCTTCGGACATGAACGAACCATTGATTGCGAAAGGTCATTCCGGAGGAAACGACCTTCTCCGTGAATCCGGGAAAGCTTCATAACCGCACTTTGGACTGTGCTAACGCGTACCGAAGTGGGTTATGGATGTGTACGAATATGGCCGCTTGAACCCGGCCGTAACGGTAGCTTCATGCGCTTCTACTATCATTTAATGGAGCACTCGAGAGCTTATGGCTGAAACGAACCCGCTGAGAGTCCTTCCAGCAGGATCACCCGACTGTACAACGATAAGTGCATCGTATGGTGAAAACCGTGACGACGCGACGTACCACCAAAAACGATCTTGAGAATGTTCCTTCGTGGAAAATGTGATGCAAGGCAGCATAAGGCTGCAGGAAAATTGCTCTTAAAATCTTTACACTCCATTTTGCCACGTTTATGTTGAAACTAGAAATAGTTTTGCAGATATATTAGCATTGAATGTAGCAATGGTAGACGAGGGCGGAGCACTTATTGATTTTGCACTTTTTGAGATAGGAGTTGTAGTAGTTTGGGTGACCTAGGTAGAAGAAGGATTACGGGACCTGTCGTTTTGACAAGCTTCAGATTTGATAAGAAAAAAATACACAAATCATTACTACTACTCCCTAACATTCATTGCTGATTTTTATCGGTAGAATAATGAGGATGTATGAGGCATTACGTCCCAAATCACCAGAACCAAACGCTTCTATCCCCCAATGGGGTCAATAATTTTTTTTCAGTATCTTGAGGTAAGAAAAGAGGCAAAAAAATGTCATCCAATTGAAAAATGACGCGATAGCAGTTACCTCTTGATAAAGAAAAAACATGAGGGGGGGATGAGAAGAAGGAGGGATCCAAAAAATTTAAAAAAAATTAGTGAGGTCGTAGGATCCAAAATATATTGAAAAAAAATTATCGTCCACATCGGGAAATAGTAGGGCTTTAATCCGGTGATTCGAGACGGAATGCCTCATATACATATTAAATCAACAAAAAAAATACGAAAGTAATGGCAATGGCGTCTGCAAACATTGCTGTTTAATCCGAAATACATCAAATTGTCGCATTCCCTAAATCTCGTGTGAAAATGACGGTAGAAGCGTGTGTGACGATATCTTACTTCAACTACCTCAAAAAAAATAAAAATCATCATCATAAAGCACTTAGTTTTGGCCCTTAAAAAAACGTAGGAATGGAAAATAAAGTTTGTTCGAGAGAATTGTAACAAAAAATCAATCGGTCTAGACGCTACATTCTTTCCCCTTCGATGATTCCGTTAGAACACTTGATTCACGGTCTCCGTTACAAATTGCCGAAAGTCTGGCGACGCTATGAGTAAATAACGAACGGTGACGTCCTGGCTGTCTCATTAGCTCGGCGCGATGCACGCTTATCGGAGCCCGATAACCGTTAAACCGGTAGTTACATCTCGTTCGAACGAGATAGCCGGACGTGCTGACAGCGGTTACGGAAACCATGCGGGCCATTAATGTCGCTTGCTACGTAGGTACGCGAAATCGGGGTCGACTACCTCGCTTGCTCCTGCATTATTTCGCAACTGTACAACACCTTAAAATTACTACCGTGCAATTTGCAAATCCAATTTCTCTCAGCCATAAATACCGATCTGTGCGGAAAACGTACGTATATTTTCGTTTACTTGCACAGAGAAATAACCTAACGGAACTGTAAAACTCTTGCTGTCGACGAGGAAAGCATTCACGAGAAAAGCTCAGGTCGGAAGTTCCACCGAAGAACAGAATTACTATGGCCACTATTTTTGAATTTATTATTTAGATTTTTTTAAACGACGTTGAACGGAAAATAAAACGCAATGTGGTAAACAAATAATCGTTTTAACGTCGTACGTGATTATTTGCGGAAATGAATGTCCCGATAAGCGCGATACAAAGCTCACGCGTTGCGATGAGGAGAGGCTTTGAGCGTGGCTATTAATTCGTGAAACAAATTTCCGTGGATGGCTAATACGATAATTCGATCTTCGCATTGCCGAGAAATTCATTAGTAACCCGTAATCATCATTCGTAGGTGATGGAAATCATGCTTCATCGTCGCACGTGTCTCGTTGCAAAACGCCACAGCTTATTTCGAGAGCTTGGTCGACAGGAACGTGTCGTGTTCTTTCTTTGGATTTACATTTAATTTCTATTTTCATTTTATTATAGTAACAATTGTGTCACGGATTTTTTATTATTCTTTGGGTGGTAAGAACAGTTAGTATGCAATATTACGGAGACTAACTCAAATCGCTGGATAATTAACAAAGTTGCCATTGTAAACATACTATAATGTTTTGAAGCTTATGTCTATTTTTAAAATGATATTTGCATTGAAATGTCTCGCGGAACAAATTTTAAATTCTACGAAAAATTCCAACACTTCTGTCTTCCTTCATTGCGTTCAAGATAAAAGAGGGAAAAATATAGCCCACACTGCGATCAGTTTAAAAAAGGGTCTGCAACGGAAATTCCGTTCCTGGTGCTTTAACAAGATGAATCGTTGAAACCGGAACCCTTAGATCCACCCGAACGGTTGGTAAACCCGACTAACCAGTGATTTGAAACAAACAGAACCATTCAAACGGTCATGCATTGTCTTTTGATCCCTATTATTCATACAATGGGTTAATGAAGTGCAATCACATCAGTTACGACTCTAATCTGGTGTAATTACTGTGTTATCCTGGAACGAACAGCGATAGCGTAATTTAAAAAAGCAATTCATACCCGTTTCATCGAAATTATAAAGCTTTTAAAAAATGTTCGAAGACACGAACTATACACCGAAACAACGAATCCGATTAAGCAACCAGTGCGTGCTCATTATCTACGGGTCGGTACACCGTGATTTATGCTACGCCAGTGTGGAAAGGGGTGAAAAAAACTAATCTAGAAACTTTCAGCTCGACCCCACGTAGTTCCTGGAGACACGTGTCATCGCTGGTTTTTATCGGAAAATCTAATTGCGCAATTTACACGCGACTCTCGTACGTTACACCCACAACCGCTGGACGCTTTTAACCTTTCAACTTATCAGGGGTTGGATTATTATTTTTTCCCTGCAGACACGTGGAGCCTCCAAATCTTTCGTCGAGCTTCGAGTTTTGTGGTTTCTCAATATCCAATATATTCAATCGCCATTTTAGATGCTACGTGTGAAATATTCGCGAAACCGTAGACGATTGGCTTATGGGGGAATTAGAGAAACTCGGAGTTACATCGATTACGACTTAAAAAGAAGGCTCGAAGAATTATAACATTGACCGTTAATTAATTATATCGCAGGGGAACATTTTTGTAGAACTACTTGAATATGTTACGAGCCGCTAAGTATATTTTTAATATATTTTTTTATTTTGTCTTAAATTTTTACATTCAAAACTCAACGAAATTAGAAAACGATACAAAATTAATTCACTGGTTTTAATATAAAACAATGAATTTTCTATCAAAAAACGGTAGAAGTCAATTCACATTCGAGGGGATGAAAAATACGATTATGTTTGGCAGACTTCTTCACGCGGAATTGATGAAACGTTATAAGCTGTGGTTGTGAAGAAGGTCTTCGAACCTCACAAAGGCTTCCAACCGAGTCATAAATAGATCCTGCACTATTTTCGTGGCTTCTTCGACAATCGTTGGTTAAATCTCCTGCAAACGGCAAGAGTACTGGGCATTTTTTCGAAAAACTTTTGGACTCTCATCTTCAGGCCGCTCATCTCAGAAATGGCCAAGGCGACGATAGAATCCGCTTCATCATCGGCATGCTGAGGAAAAAACGTTATTTTGTTCGTTTTATCTCGTTGATTCTATCGGATTAGTATTGAAAACTCTGTAGATGGCGCGATTGACAACCATAATCTTTATTGTATAGGTAATTCCTTGAAAAACCGACACACTCTCGAATCACCCGATTTCCCATCAAATTGTAACTTCAGGATATAGTTTCGCATGGTGTGATAAAAATCATGGAAAATTAATGCCGGTCTCACCGCTTGGTTGCTGTTATCAGCCGCAATTTTCGATAGTTGTTCAAGCACGTAATCAGTCACTTCTTTGATTCTGTCGATGTACTTGAACGGAATTTCCATTTTCTTTTCGATGCATCTGTTGGAGATTGAGACAGCAGCACTTACGGCGTTGGGCAAACGGTCAGGCAATCCAAAACATTCGTCATTATTGACGGTTTCGGTTCTCATTTTCTCATTACACTCAGCACCCATTATCTGTTGAGTTCATGTACGTCAAAAACCGTCCGGAAGATATTCAATAAGCTCGACAATCGCGTTTGTAAATTTATTTTCAAAGCATCGTGGATGATATTACGTTTCTCAGGGATGATGAAATTACGTCCTCATACTGATTTTGAAATTCAATAGACTTTTCCATGAGCTTCGCAGCAACTCTTTGAGTCTGGTTGCGGATGGATTCGAACCTTCGTCGATGGATCCATATCTTCGTATCACTCGAATTTTCCCCATTTTGTTGGATAGTTTTCGGATTGTATTGATACATTTCTTTCGCCACCTGGCATTTGATCAAATTACATAAATTACCAAAGATAAAGACGGAAAAAGTCACGAGTGTCAAATAAATAGTATCGGATTTGGAGATTCATTAAATTCTCGATTTGATTTAATTCCTGTATCGTCGCTCGTTATTCGAACATAAGATTCACTTACCGAAGCGACGAGCACGGCGCACAGAACGATGATTAATTTCAACATTGTGTCGTGAATGATGATCGCGAGGAGTTCAGGCTTGTGATGTTCGATCGCCGTTTATATAAGAAAATCACGGATGGATTGCGTTCGAAGGAGAATCCGGCGGGGCCAAACGTAAACGAATGTTCTGCCACTTGTGGTTAATTGACTTTACCCGGCGGAAGTTTACTTTTGTCGACGTTGTTCCATAAAGACGATACCCGGGTACGCACTTGACGAATTGATTGAGTAAATTAATTCTTATTTTTTTCGTTTGATTAATTCTTTCGCGAATCCAGGAGTTAGCTACGATCTTGATAGAGACCCGGACGACCTTTTGCGGGTATTTAGATATTTCAGATTATTGATGAGGGATATTGAAGCAAAATTCGGGGCTGGGGATCAAAATTTCGACTGATCAATACCACTGCGGTCCCCAGTTTCGTGTCGGTTGATTCCGACGGTTCAAAATTTCGAAAATGAAATGCTCTGAATGTCGCGGCTCCGACTCCCTAATGTCCCGAATGCCATTCGATCGACTGGTTAATATTCCGACGGATCAACATCCCAAAAACTTAGGGATTGTTCATTTCTCCAGCGTAGCTGCGGCAGATGCCCAGCCGTCTTCATGCGATCGAACGAGCTACGCCACTTTATCTATACAAGCGGGATTCTGATCGGGATTCTGATCCGTCGGGGGAAATAAATCCATCGGAATATTAACCAGTCGATGTAATAACGTTCGGAATATTGGCGATTTGGAGCCGTGGTTATCGGCGCAATATGACGACGAAAATGAAATAAACTCAAACCCTGATTATCCAATGATCGATTATTTAGTTAGACGGTCAAGCTCGGTCATGCTTCGACACTGCTTGGCAGCGTTCCCGGAATTCGGGGGGAATTTCAGGAGTGTATATGCGTAGGATTGTCTCCCGCTTGCATTTATTTTTTCTAGCAACAACACATTACCAGGACGCGCCCTCTCAGTTATCACAGCTCTGCTCAGAGTCGAGCTTGCTTGAGTCTGCAGGGAGGGCATTTTCACGTCCTCCCAATTATCCAGACGCCTTCGTTGCATCTGGATAATCGAGGTTTCAGTGTATTTAGAAATTTTGGACTGGCCGAACATTGATCAGTCGGTATTTCGATCCTCACGCCTCGTTGAAAATGCGCCAGGAGAAAATAAACAGCAGGCAATTAGTACATTATGAGTTTGGATATTTGTTGGAATTCTTAAAAATTTCAGTGATTTATAATTTTTTCCTGTTCCTCACTGAATATGGATTTGAAGGTGGTATTTACACTACGATATCAGCTCGATTCCATCGGAACGTCGTTTATGCAAATATCCTTTTGACACACTTTGGGCAGACTATCGGCGTGACAGATGGATTATTACGTTTGCTATATATACGGATATATACGGTCCAATGAGCTACGGCAATCGTTTTTTTTTCCTCTCATAGTCACGTTCAGTTTTCATGTGGGGCAGGAATAAAAAAAAATTTAATTTTCATGCGCGAGATAATGCATGACATCCACTAGTTAATTCAACACATTGCATTTTAAGTCCGTGGAGCCGAAATTATCATAGACAGTTCTTGTCAGAATAATTACCGAACAAGAGACTAAATATAGGCTGACGGCTCAATCAATATGAATTATAAGCCTGGAATAATATAGAAATAAACAATGTACTGAGATTTGCGTTCGTCGATGTTGCATTATATTTCTTTTGCCTGATGAAAAATTCATTTACTCTCAGATGTCCGAAAAAATGTAACGGAAACGAAAGTTTCGTCTCAACAATGATTCTATAATTAGTTCCGTAAATATTTGTTCATCTTTATTTGTATTCGTATTTCGTTTGCCTGCGAGAACTCGTGAAGAAAAATTATGAAACATTTTCATTAATTTAATAATATAACTTAACATTTTTTCAAATTAATGACCAGACTGAAAAATCATAAACCAACTTATCCCCCCTTCCTGTCCTTCCCGTCGGCTCAAACATTCACTCTCTCCCAACCTGAATTTTTTTTTTTTTCAATGAGAATTCAACACTTCCCAGCAAAAATAATAATGACATCGATGCGAGCACATCGTTTAAAGTTTTAAAGCCAGCTTTGATTGCACGCAGCTTTATGAAGATACGACGATATGACGTAAAACAAACAACGAATCGCTCTACTTTCCTGTTATAAAAATAATTCTAACAAACTCGGTGAAATTAGGCTCTCGCCAAGATTACAAACGTCATCAGTGAGTTGGCCCGCCATAAAGTGATTATACACAATTGATACAGGTGGTCGTACATTTGTTTACTTTTCCCCTTGCTTTTTCGACCATAGTCTCGATTTAAATCGTTCTATCTAAAGACGGTTACAATATCCTGAGCTCAAACCCATTACGACCAGCGACTGTGAAACAATGTGGAAACTCGCAATCGTTCTGTGCGTCGTCGTCGTCGCAGCAGTGAGTATAAACTATCCATGATTCAGTAATAATTCAACAAAGTGTCGCCATAAGTAATTTAAGGGGACAACCCACTGGAACTAACTGAAAAGTGGAGATATTCTTGCGAAATTTTTCTCTTTACGAAAGTTACTATCGGAGCAGTCTGAAATATTTACCACAGTTTGTTGATATGAGTACGAAATACAAACATTTAAGAACAATTATTTTGACCACCCTTTGGCCCCAACCACGCCCTTAGAAGACGGGTTCTTTAAATTAAATAATCAACCTTGATAACATCAATCAAGTGCATAGATTCTTTGATTTGCTCTCCGCCAGGTAAAAAAAAAGTAATTTCGAGATCAACGCATTTGAAGTTCTCGGTCCAATGTTATTGAAATGTAGTATAACATGAACTACTGATAATTTAAATCGTTTTAACGAATTCAAGAAGGCAAATGGGTCTTCCTGGGCGGGTGCTCTGCAAACCAGCGAACAAAATGTGCAACGTGTGGTGAACGCCGCGATTTCAATGGCCGAAGACGAACTTGTGGCAGCCCAGTTGAAAATTATGACATTAGTCAAAGATCTCAAACACGGAACGGACGAATTCATCAAGGACGTTTATGACGACGTCTTGTCAGTCATAGACAAGGTAAATTTTAATAAATAGCTTGTGAATAAATGCTTCGACGATTGGGTTTTCAAAGACAATCCGATGCCTTATTGACACTTGCCTGATTTCTTGAATAAATACTTCGTATTTATTGTAGAATGATGCTACAGCTGCTCACAACTAGAAATAGGGCAGGCTAAAGGGGTATTGCTACGTAAGCAAAGTTTTGGAATCGATTTTTTTTGTAAAAATGTTTACTTCTTATATTGCCGTACTTGTATTTCATAAATAATTTCGTGTAGGCGGGTACCCAGGTACTCTGTAAAAGGTAAAAGGTTCAGGGGGTGGTTTCGGGTATCGAAATAAGGATCAAACTCTAAAAACTTATCATCACATGCATCAACGGTGGGCCGACGTTAATATGTTTCGTAGGTAGCCGTTGACATCAGTGAACTTGCCAAAGAATCTGACGGTGTCAATATAACCGAATGTATCGCAATGGCCGACAAATTTTACGATATTGCAAACGCTGCAATGTTGAGTCCGAAAGCGTGCATCGACGAAAAACTAAAAAACGATTTCAAAAACATCGACAGCATCAATGAGGACTCCAATCGTGTGCTTATCGAACTCGCTGAAGCCCGAAAAAGGGTACAACACTGCGCCAACGACATCGAAGGAATAAATTTGACTGTCACAGTTTCCCCATGCTTCGATGACGTAAGTTCATAATATCCATTTTTAAGTACATATTTCTATCTCGACGGATTCTCCAAGTCGTTTTTAACGAGTTTTTATTACATTTTTTTATCGTGGGAAAATAAAAATGCTGTTTTTCTTCAAACAGGCTTCAGCTAATGCAACCTGGGCGTCCATAAGAGCCGTTGCAAAATTAGTCGCCAGAGTGACTCGGCTCAAATTTTCATTGGCGAACCGTCAAACGTCTCTCGTCCTTTGCAGTGTTAATACAGAATTTGGAGCTTTCTACAGGGAGTCGTCGACCATTGTCGATAAAACGAAGGAATGTATTGAAAAAAAATTCGCAGAATCTCGCAATTGATCAGTGTAAAACCTATAGGTCCACCATCCTGAAAGCTCCCGTGAATTAAAAAAAAAGTAGGGCTGTATTTTGGGAATTTTGTAACTCGTGTATTTAACCTGAAACAGCATCAGCCGGATTTTATTCATGCCGGAGGCAACGCTACAGATTTTCTACTCGGAAAAGTACCAACACAAACTCTATAATATCTGTAATTAAACGTATATTCAGTTGGACGTGAGTACGACCAATTCCTAGACTTTTAATGAGTCTTGGAAAATAAAAATACGATTGTAGCGCTGCCACTTTAATTGTAAGGTCGCCCTAATTTTTGTTTCATCTACAATCCCATCAACATGAATTGTATTTGAATAAATAAACTCATTACAATTGCTCAAACCTGTTAGAAATCAATTTTTCGACTCAGACCATTGATCAAAATGATCAGGAATCAAGGATTCAACCGTCATGGCGTGAGCTTGTCGATTATAAAATATAATTCAATTCGTGGCCAAAGTAGTCGTCGGTGAACCAAATCTGACGTAATTCCTACATTTTATGGGCAATGATACGACTCAACGATTACTCACTAGATTCGCCGGGTTTAACGAATAATTATCGTGCTGTCGAAAAGACTGAAGAGGCGTAAACTGTCGCAACGCCTCAGCTAACTTCGTGAGTCGGCTAAACTCTCCCGAACACTCGAATCGTTTGGGCACCCAAGAGCATTCTCGTTATCGAGCCGTAATTTCACGGTGGTTTATGATATTTGCATGGAGGGGAGCCGTAACTCCCAAGGGCTTTTTCCCCCTCCTCCATCCCCCTCAACGCCACGTAGCTTCTGGTGCGCACGTCATCGCGGGTCATTATCGGGAAACCTGATTTCGTGCCTCACTCGCAACTCTCGTGCGTTATCGTCTTCCATGCTCGGCGCTTACTCTTATCTCGCAGACTTCGAACGTAATTCAAATATTTTTTATCTTCCTTCGTTTCCTCACGAAGATTCCCATCGATCTTTGAATACCATGAGATTTTGGCATTTGTTGTTCTTTTTAGTGTACCAAATTGATAACTTGTTCATGATTGCTGGCTTGCGCTGCTTAGGTTTGAAAAAATGATTCGCCATCGTTTTGATACGTTAGCGTGACTGAGTGAGACCTCGCAAAATTGCTTGATAATTATTTCCCATTGTTGACAAAACTACCTCTACAGAAGGATCAAAATGAATAAATGAAACTACTTTTTCGTAAAGGTGGTTTTGTGGAAGATGTAAAATAATGAGATAATTGTGTGGACTGTCAGGGCCGAATAAGCAATGCTACAGAGCCCAACTGGGGCAATGCGTTCAAAATGCTTCTTGTTTTATCTCAATACGGCCATTTTTCACGAAGTCACAGGCTTCTAAAAATCACCCAAGAAATAGTAAAAATTTTCTGCTCCTTCAATTTTGCTGTGTGCTTCAACAAAAGAAGTCGACGCCATCTAGGCTAATTGAAATTATTATCATGTGACGACTGTACGACCAGCAACAAAACCAAATTCACGTATTATTCACCTCAAGATTCAAAGGAAGGGGGGGTGGGGGTGTAGGCGGCCTACTTCCCCAAAAGCCAACAAAACGTCTTTGAAGATATCAAATATTAAAATCGTATAATATGTGAGAAATATAGTTTCTACGTGTAAGCATATCGATAAGGATCGTCGTGTTATCAAGTAGTTGACGATACATCTATTTCTACCTATTTCTTGTTTATTGTTCCGTTTATATATATTACGAACTTACGCTCCACGTCCCAGTGGTTAAGGGTAGTAGATAAGTTGACGCAACTAGTTAAGTTAATATCGCGCGACCCTTGTCGAGACCCTTCGACCTACTTCGTAAGAAAACAAAATATTTCTTCCATTGCACGCCCTCAAGCTGAGTGCGAGAACGCGACCCGGTTTGTCCACACTTTGCTCCCACTGTACGAAAAAGGTCAACAGGGTTTTCCCAAGAGGGACATTTTTGGATGAGAAGGGAGAGTGGCCGAGTATTTGAGCAATTGGAGGGGACTCCAAGTCACCTGGTCTCCCTTAATTTTAGTACCCCCAGATGCTATTATTTACATCTGGTCGAGAAATGTAATGCTGTGGTTCATAATTGTCCCAACAATGAAAACTGCTTATGAAGGAGAATTCTGCGTATACTACAATAATGGATGATGTTTTCTTTGTACGCAAACTGTTTTATCATTATTGAAATAGAGACGGTTCTTCGTAAAAATAGTATGACCCAAGTAACGTTTGACGGTAAGATAAATTGCTTTCGGTAACTGACGTGATCTGTTATTCATTCGTCCGATGTGATACCTTAAATAGAATTACAACATTTACAGTATTCCGTTATAAAAAAATAGAAAAAAATAGATCAAGAAAAGTAAAAACCCTTTTATAAGGAAATAATATATTTCGATAAATCTAAATGAAGTTCTGCGACTTCATGAAGTTGGACTAAGGCAGAGATAATTTTGCATTTCTTTTCTGTATTATAACGCATCTTGGCAGCAGAAAAAATTTCTCAAAGTGTTCTTCTGTATGAGAAAGAATGGCTCGCTACTTTTTTTTTTTTTCTATCTTCCAATTATCCGGAGCGCAGAGTCGTGTGACGTCGGAGAATGAAGAAGCGCGAAAGCAAAAGGGACAACAAGTGGAAACGGTCGAGAAGCAGAGGCAGCTTCAAGACAGCTATATCTACTCCAACTCCTTATCATCCAGCAATTTTCCTCGACGCTTCGTTTTCTCACTTCCTTCATTCTGGCTTGACGGCGCAGAATTGGCCAGGGCTGTGCGAGTACACCTTCGCAATGACACGAAAATTACTGATCAGAACGCCAATGTTCGTATATTGAGTGTGAACTCCTGACAGACAGCGGAAAGCATGTTTGATTTGTTGAATGGCAAAGGATCGAACTTTAAAAAAAACTAATAAAAATGATTTCGTAGAATCTGATTACATTAGTTTTTATTGCATATCGAAGTGAGTCCAACCACCCTTACAAGGGAACGCGTGAGGTTTTCCCCTCGGATTTCGATCAAACTTTGCACGGTTGTAGAGTCGCTCAAAATATTTGCCACGTATTTTATTTCTTATCGTAGCGGAATCGAACATTTAGGGGGTGAAAACGACCCTTCAAAATCGAGGTATTTATCGTTTTTCGATTATAAATCGCAAACGGGGGAAGACAGAAAAAAAGTTTCATTGGAGTTATTGAATCTTGCGTGCACTTTCGTGATAAGAACGATTAATAAATCCAAACGATTGACTATTATTTATTTTTTAAATAATAAGTTTCATGAACATATCTACGAGGGTTTTAGTTTCATCAGAATGGGAGTTTCTCAATGTATAAATGATAGAAAAATAAAGTTCACGTATCATTGGTTTTTCCTATATACCGTACTTAAGGGGGTGAAAACCACCCTTCAACTTTTCAATGATATTGTAGCATAATTGACATTTATTTACAACTCTTTATTCGTTCTTCACACTAGCGCTTCACTTGGGAAGTACGTGTACTAGTGTACTTCCGACCGAAAAATGCTCGCATTCAATAACGTTAATTTGGTCTCCCTATGTCTATCCTTCATGTAAGGAACATACAGTAGCGAAGCCATTGTCTCCACGGCACGACGACGTGCCGTGGATCCATGACGACGTTATTCCGAGGTTACATCAGTTCGTTGATGACAATCCTGTCATTCACCGACGGATACTCCTCGCATCCCGGCAATCCGAACAACGATACAAGTCGACTCGTGGATACGCCGCATTGCATAACTATTCAACGTATGAGTTACATGCCACACAGCTGTCCCGGATCGATTTCCAACATTATATCATCGCTTTTGTCTGCATGTAACCACGTTTGGAGATATATTTTTTTTTTGCTTGCACACATTTTTCTTCAATGGTTAGACCAGAAAGAAGAAAATTGAGGTCAAACTATCGGTATAGGTTCGTTGTTTCGGAGTTTGAGATTACGTGGTGTTGCTCGGTCGGTAACGAAAACTGTAAACCGTTCGGAATCCGGCTGGTCCATTGTTTTTTTTTCGTTTGTTCGAGAGATTGATGATATCAAGGAATAACGGGGATCCGAGATAGCTAAAATTATTCATAACTTGCTGCTATCTTAATTTTTAATGGGAAAATCTAGAGCCATTGAATGCCGGGGAGAATTTCAATTTCCTATTTCTACGATGTACAACATGATATTCGATAGAAATATTTCTGTTAGATTCAATCATACAGGAATTTGTGTTTTCCTTACACCTTACGTTCTGAATTATGGTTAGTTGGAGTGAGTGTGCTATTCTCAGCAATTCTCATTAATTATGATGAATCTCAACCAAAATTCGGTAAATACTCACGAATTGTTCGTACGAAGATAGCAACACATGAAATTCCTTTCACTTTATAATTACACTGAATTAAAAAACTCACTCCGAAATTATCCCAAGAAACACTAAAATGTTTTTCAGGATGACAATGAAAAACACGAAATATATTCTTTTCAGCTACAATCCTATCTCAAGCTAAAGAAAAGTTTCAGCCATAAGAAAAAAGGGACCGAAAACTATTCGTTTCATTAAATTTTTTACTCAAAAGTTGAACATAAAAATAGAAGATTAATTTAATAATGATTCGGTCAGGAAATTAATTTAAAAAATGTCTCTCAAAAAACGATGAACTTTTCTAGACCGTCTAAAAACCAGTGTCGTTATTTCATATCGTATTCAAATTCCTATCGATCGACGAGATGAAGAATTGTGAAATACAAGATAACTTCTTCTTAATAATCGTAAGTCTTGAAAAGACAACGGCAACAACAACAACAACAACAACAACAACAACAACAACAACAACAACAACAACAACAACAACAACAACAACAGAAACAACAACAATAAAAATTATGATAACGATAATAATAATCACATTATAAGGATTACTATTACTTTTTTTCCAAGACTGAAAAATGCAGAGAAATAATAATAATAATAATAATAATGAAAATAATAATAAAAATACAAATAAAAATAATAATAATAATAATAACAACAACAATAATAATAATAATAATAATAATAAAATAATAATAATGATAAACGATCTATCTTACCGGGCCGAGATTGACAAAACCATTTCTAGCAGCGACGCGATCGGCGAGTTGTCTGTCAGCCGGAACTTTCATCTTCACGAGGAACGCATTGGTAAATATATCGGTTTTAGCATCGACGATTGAATTTCGTTCAGCGAACAAAATAAAAAAAGTCGCGATAACGAAAAAAACGTAGACGCTCGTGGACCGACGCATGGCATTGAATTTACACCGATTCTCGTTATTCACACGAACACTCTCGTCGCAATTTCCGGCGGTAAAACCGAATGACCGGAAACGCGATGTTTCGAATGAATCGGGAAGATCGTGAAAATTGAAAAAACTTTTGACGTTCGAAGTGGCATCATTCGGGCACGAGGCTTTGTTGGACGAACGTTTGGCGATAACCGGAAATCCGTTTGAGTTTTTGACACGTGTTGTCCCCATGCTCGTCCGAGACCGACTACCGTGATGCGCGAGGAGTCGCTTCGCGGATAAGCCCAACGGCAATCACCCCTATCCCTCTTCCACCCCTTGAGCAGCGGCGGGGATTCGATGCGCTCTCGCGAGAAACCCTCGAGCCTCCTGGTGATCCTTCCTCCCCGTCCCGTCCACGTTTTTGCCGCGAACGTCTTCGTCTTCGTCTTCGTCGTCGTCGTCGTCGTTAACGCGAAGGGAAGAAATTCAAGTGAAAAAACCGACGTACGGTCAGCCTACAATGGCCATCATCGTGCACTGGACACCGATACCAGCGCTTCGTGCGACCAACTATCGCGTCT
The DNA here is from genome assembly GCA_963971145.1 of Sussaba pulchella. Lineage (NCBI taxonomy): Eukaryota > Metazoa > Arthropoda > Insecta > Hymenoptera > Ichneumonidae > Sussaba > Sussaba pulchella. Next base: position 13,955,689 of record OZ020168.1, read on the forward strand.
CGAGCCATGCCTTCTCGTATATTCACGGCAAAGTCGACAGCAGACGACAACCCTTCAACTTTCCTTATGCTTCTTCGAAGCTACGTCGAAATTCCCCATACTCCAAATGGAGCTTGAGTTTAATTTTTTTCTCCTAATTTACAGGATGAACCAAATGTAAACACGTCGTTGGGAAATTTGTGATTCTTTTTATATATTTTCGATGGGCCACGTTGCCCGGTGTAAGAAATGGCGTCGCATATGTCGTTCTCCGGCTGTTATAATTTATTATCTTTTTTTTTGTTTCTGCTTTTTTCACAGAGAAAGCTCGAACGTGGGAATCACGATGTGACGTCACATGAGCGATATTGATTGGCGGGTTAAGGTTGAGGGAACGAGGGTTCTTGGTGAAGATTGCCGCGCCGACGCCGTTTCAGCCACGTCGGATTTTCGCGCGCAGTCTGCGCGCGCCGATAATGCCGCGAACGGCTGTCGTTCCGCTTTGCTTACACCTTACCGAATGGTACTTTCTTGTCTTTCTGCGTCTAGTCTGGCTTTACTTCGGCTCGGGCTTTGGTCCGTCGAGACTTTATCCACCTACTTATGCCACGAACGTGTTTTTTTTCTGAGTCCTTTTGCCGTTGAATCCGCATACAGTATGCCTGGTATATCATTATTACTATTTTATTATTATTATTTTTATTATAATTTCTAGATCTTAGTCTGCATTATATTATCAATTCCGAGATATTTTATTCCTAAGTTCATGCAATAATCTATACATAGATTATTATCACTCCTAGGAAGAAACTATAAGCTATAATTTAATTATACCTATAACTCATAATATAATTTTTTTTATCTTATTGTGTACAATTTTTTGCAACGGCTCCAGAGAAAAAAATCTTTGTACAGTAGAACCCCGATTAACCGAGGGGGTCGGGACCGAGAGGTCCACGGATAACTGAAAGCACGGTTAATCCGAACCACGGTTGCGCCGAGGCCGCAAGCGAATTTGGACGGCCCTAGCGGATTGAGAGACCTAAGAACAGTCAAAAGGGGCTTAAAACGATCATATTTCGGTCATTTTGATGAATTTTTGTAATTTTTTTAGGTTTTTTTAGGTCTTCCAATCCGCTAGGGGGGTCTCGCGCGTCGCTCACGGGAGGCGCAGAGACGCACGGTTAATCCGCTCCCCGGATAACCCGACCCCGGTTAATAGGGGTTCTACTGTACTATTTTATGGTATATCAGATAGAAAATAACCAAAACATTGACAAAGTTTAGTTATCGACAACTTTATAATTTGACGAATTAGCAATTAGGAATTAACAATTCCTTTTTCATTTTTCCTACGAGCCCTTGACTTAGGAAGTACGTGTACCAATGTACTCGGAACAGAAAAGTGCTCAGAATTAATAATGTTAGTTTCGTCTCTTTATGCATATTTTCTCCATGGAAGGAGCGTTGGCATAAAAGACAAAATAATGACAAAGCAATATCGAGAATTCTATCGCGCAAGTTTTTTTTTCTCACGACAATAAATCATTCTCTCACTGAACCGGGAAACGAATCCACCCCCATTTAATTTCCCAGAACATCTCGATCACATAACAACCCCATCAGAATACAGCTGATGGAATAATTTGTTTATTAATTTTCCGCAATAATCGGTCCAACCACAATTGTTTTATTCAAGTACGGAAGAGATTGAACAGATCGATGGTATCGTGAGTTTTATCGTCTGTTTCCAGGTCGAAGTTTTATCCTCGAATCACGATAAAAGGTGGCTCGGTGCGTCTCAACTCCGTGAGAAAGGTACTAACAGTCGCGGTATAACGTTTACGATTCAATATCGTTAAGATGGAATTATAGCCTGGTTGAATACGTTTTCATTGGTTGCAAGAAGTTTATGGAGGGATGGGAAATGGGGGGGGGGGGGGGGGGATTGGAAGAAAAAAAATCATTGCCACGACGATTATAGGGTGGGCGACGAAGAAACGCAGACAACGAAAGAAGAAAATGGTTCTCAGTCAACACGACTTTCTTGTTACGACGGTTTGACGTTATTTTTTTCATAACTCGAGAAACGTCTGGAACTTTATTGTCTTTCATTAACGAAATTAAATAATCGTACGTAGGTACGCATGATGATAATTTTTTTTTTGTATTTTTGACTTTAAAATTGAATTTAGAACGCTTTACCATCAATAGTACGATCTTTCGGCGTCATAGAATTTTCGTTTCTCTCTCTTGGCTTTAGAATTATATTTAGAACGCTTTACCATCAATAGTACGATTTTTTTGGCCTAATAGAATTTTCTCTCTCTCTCTCTCTCTCTCTCTCTCTCTCTCTCTCTCTCTCTTGGCTTTAGAATTGTATTTAGAACGCTTTACCATGAACAATACAATGTTTTAGATGCAACAGGATTTTTGTTTATTTTTTTTCCTGCTAAACTTGCAAAAAGCCGTAATTCGGAACGTGGGAGATCGCTAAAATGTTTCTTCATCCATTCGCTGATGAAAGCAATAAATAAGAGCTTGAGATTTTTCACGTGTTAGGATCTGGGATTGTAATGTGCATTCTCATGAACTCTCGGGATGTGTGCAGATGATATATGTTGGGGAATGTGAAGAGCCCTGATAACGAATAGCCGTCGTGCATTGTTCGCGTGGATATTCCGCCACACATGTTACAAGTTTACCGGCAGTGGAACGAGTCGTAGGCGGTCGGGCATATATCAAGTAGAACAACGAGGTTTCCCGTTGGCGCTCAGCCACGTGTGTCTGGCCGAATACGCGGTGTTTCCACTTTCCGACGTATCTGCACCGCAGCTTCGAGAATTGTTAGTGGAAAGGGCGTCGAGCGGCCAGCCGTGTTATTTCCCAGCGTCCAATAAATCACGATCTCGAGCAGTAATAATTATTTGCAAAATTTGAAAAGACTGCCATTCCGGTTTATAAATTTTTGGTAAATATTTTAAAGGCTTGCGTTATCATCGATGCAGAAAAATGGGATGGCAAAAAGCTCAAGCGCGGACAACGAATTATTAAAATAATAATTTTAACCCTTACGACTTGTTTCATCGTTCTAATTTTTTTTAAATCAATTTTTTAGTAGCTTACGGGCAATTAGCGCCAAATAAGGTAGAAAAATAATTAGGTATATCGGATGCAACGATTAGAGCTATTTTTCTCTACTCGACGTTCGATTAGATGAACGATTTCTTAATTTCGAACCGTCACGTTTCTTTATAACAGATACAAGAATAACAGAGAACATATTATAATAATAAATTAATAATAATAATAATAATAATAATTATTATTATTATTATGATAACAATAATAATAATAATTATTATTATTATTATGATAATAATAATAATAATTATTATTATTATTATTATGATAATAATAATCATAATTATTATTATTATTATAATTATTATTATCATAATAATAATAATAATAATAATTATTATTATTATTATTATTATTATTATTATTATTATTATTATTATTACTATTATTATTATTATTATTATTATTATTACTATAACAATGATATTGAATAATAATTTATATAATAATAATAATAATAATAATAATAATAATAATAATAATAATAATAATAATAATAATAATAATAATAATAATAATAATAATAATAATAATAATAATTATTATTATTATTATTATTATTATTATTATTATTATTATTATTATTATAATTATTATTATTATTATTATTATTATTATTATTATTATTATTATTATTATTATTATTATAATTATTATTATTACTATTATTATTATTATTATTATTATTATTATTATTATTATATAATTTATTATTCAATATCATTATTATTATATTATTAAGATAATTAATTTATTATTATCATTGAATTATTGGATTAAAATTGTTATTATTCTTCACAAAAATGTTCTCTGTCAATCAAATTTAGTTCACCGACGCGAGCTGTTCAACACTGCCGAACGAGATACCATTCTCACCAACGCCCAGGATGTGGATCGGAAAATCATAGGATCACGAAAGAACAACAATCCATAAATATCATAAGTCACAGACTTAATTATATTACAAAACGGTTCACCCCCATTGGGATTCCCTTCGCAGTGAAATAAACGTATCATAGACAAACGAGTCAACAAATTTATAACATTTATGGTTTTACATAATAACACGAGAGCCGGATGTGAAATTATTGATACATGCTTCGATGAAAAAGCTGTCAAGGCCTCACAATTCATCCGGACAACGAAATCCAAGTACAAAATTTCGCTCCTCGCGTCGAGCCTCATCGACCTAATCCCAATCTTTTCAATTCTCCAACCGTCGTATTTTCCTTCACGATATTCGACAGCGCCCGCGACCCCGACGCAAATACAAATTCCAACCCGTTTCCACGAAACGAACAACGTCACGTTTTCGTTTCACCTTTTGACCGGTCTTCTCGTCGTTCCACCGGAAAACCCGTTTACGGACGTCGTACGTCCGATCAATTTTTTCTTAGCCTCGAGTTTCATCTTCGCTTCCAAACGTTTTCGTTCGATTTCTTCCGGTGTGCAGATCTGCGTCGATTGCGAACCTGGGATCGTTCCATCCGATTTTACGTCGTAATGTAAATTACCGTTACTTCCCTTCAACCTAACATTATCTCCTTCTTTTGGTCCGTTTCTGTCAACATTGCATATCCCACGATTACCCTCGTTAACGTTCGTTCTCGGCCATGCATTATTTTCCCCATTACTTTCGTTTTTAATCGGCTTACGTTGATTGTTACTTACAGACGTTGACGCGTTACCGTTCGCAAACATACCACTTTTCCAACCCCGCGAATTCAAACTCGAAGTCGACGATGTATTGTTGTTTTTCGTTATTACGTTTTGTTCGTCGAAATTCGACGTTGACAAACTTTTTGTTTTAAAAAATTTTCTTTCTTGATTCGTCGTTTTCGTCGTTGTCGTTGTCGTTGGTTTTAAACTATCGTTACTGGCGCTTCGTGGAAAAAATTTTACGCTCGTCGACGAAGATTTGGCAACGTTGCACGAGTTTTGAGAAGGCGGTGGTAATAAAATCTTTCGAGCCGATGATTTGTCGAATTTTCGATGATTCTCGTTCGTACCGGTCGAATGCGGACTGGCGTAGAATTTTCCGTAACGACTGGATGATTGATTCGTTGGTTGTTCGACTTTTGTCGGGGGATTGTCGACGTCGTCGAGACCAATGGCCATAAAATCGTCGAATGAATCGTCGGGAATTTCGAAAAAATCGGTTTGCTCCGGAATCGTCGAACTTGAACAGGATTTTACCAATTTTTGGACGTTGTTGTTTGAACACGATGATTTTTTTGAACTCGTACTTTTGTTCGAAAATGAAGTTTCTTTTTTTTCTACCGTTAGATTACTCGTACTTGGAAGACTCGAATTTTTTATGGAGACGCTTGATTTTTTTGCTTCGCAGGTCGATGATTTGATTTTCGAGTCGATTGAGGAATTTTTTTCGAGTCTCGAGGAATTTTCGGAATTTTCGAGTCTCGTGGAATTACCGGATCTGTCCCTGGCGGTGAGAGAACGCGAATAGGACTGCTGATTCCACGACGACGAAGATTCTTTCGCTTCGACGCTGTTGGTAGAATTTTTTTTTGAAGATGTTTCTCGACATGATTCGAGACGCAGCTTTTCTTCGACTTCCTGGCTGCATTTGACCATGGAATCGTCTATGGAATCGTCGAATAGGTCGTCCATGCTCGTTTTGGGAATCACACGACTGTTTCTGCCCGTGGTATTGTCGTCGCTGGTAGTGACTTGAAATTTCGTCTCGCACTCGACGAAATCAGCTATGTCGATCTGCATCTCGTCGTCGGATTCGTTCATAGGCTCGTTGAACGCTCCGTCTTTGGGCACTGTTTTTATTTGCTCCGTCAGAGCCTTCATCTCGGCGGTAAATTGATCTATGCTCTCTTGTTGATGTTCGTTTCTCAAAAGCTTTCGTTTTATCGGTTCGTACAGCAGCGGCGAATTGGAATTTCGTTTTTTTTGCAGCAATGTCGTACGTTTGGGAGTACCGATTACTTCGCTATTGTTTTTGTTGTTTTTTAAGTTGGATTTTTTGAGAGGGCTCTGCCAGTCCCAAACCACTTCGTTGCCGCCTTCCTGCGTGCACGGCAACAGAATTGGACTGACTTGGTATCGAATTCCCGATTGACTTTGGGCGACTTTTGATTTTCCGGACGATCTTTTGGGCGTGCTGTGGAGAGGCGTCAGAGCTTCGTGGTTTTTGGACGAACGCTCCATTCTATCCATGTGAGTTTTCGTTTCCTCTCGGAGTATCATCGATGCGTCCGCTACAAAATTGCGATGAATTTTTATTTCTTTTTTTTTTTGCATTGACGAGAAAATTTGTACGAACTTTTCACTGACAATCGTTAGAGATTGGGCTTTAATTTTCATATGTTTTTTTATGTCAAGATAGCTACTTTTATCTCGCTTGCAGCATTATGATTAGAATTTTTTTTAAAATAAAAAAATTATTATTCAAGGTTATTAATAATTGTTTCGTTAAACTAGATTATCAGAATTTACTTCGGCCAAGGCAAAACTGTCAATAGTACATGGCAACAGGATACAACGATCGAAATTCATTCCCAAATCGTTAAAGTAAAATAAAACCCCAAGTTTCGGCCACACAAGCCCAGATAAAAACGGTTAACTCAAAGTTTTTGAGGTTATGTTGATCTTGTTTTGATTCAACGCACAGAACAAACGATCAAATGACAAAATGAGGTTGAATGATCGAATCGAGAAACGAACTGTCGTGATGAGCGCGTAGAAAATTGTTCTTAAAATCATAATTGTCAATTGAACGTAGGTCAAAGAGTTTATTGTTTAAAATTGATTACCTTCCGGCTTGCTCGCAGGCTCGCATTGTTGACTGCTTTTATGGAGCCTCAAACTCTTAATCTTATTCAAACTCATAATATCAACTGTGCACTTCCAATTTGCAAGTAAAATATTTCGAATTTTAAGATAAAAACCAAAAGAAAAACAAAAAACAACAATGTGTTCGAAACAAGATCGAAGAGGTTACAATCCGTGTGGCGAACAAAGAGAGAGCTTGGCGAGCATCGATACTATTTTTCGGACAAGCATCTTCTTCTCTCTTCGTTTCGTGGCCATCGAATGCGAATTAATTATATCGAGCCATTGTGGATTAACTTCGATAAATAATAACCGTCAAAAGATTCGGATTGCGTATGACAGGAGACGAACGAAATTAGCGCGGAATTGAGGAACATATATAGGTCGTTATTTAGTTTGCGTCGGTTCCGGACGTTACTCTGCCATCGACATGGCGATCAATGGCGATATGGACCAAAATGTGCGAATACGGACCACGATCTTCTATAAACAGGTCTTGAAACCGCTGGAATGTACGTAAAACTGGAACGCGCATTGCCATGGTGGGGGTTGTCGCGAGAGAGAGAGAGACTGAAGTTATGAGTCTGTCTTTCTTCGTACAGTCAGGTAGAAAATGCTATCCTCGCCCTTGTCTAAGCCGCGAATTGTTGGAATAGGATGAAAATAGGGTTCATACCCGTTATATCCGTATGGTACTGGATTTTTTTGGAATAATTAGTCACCGTGTTAATAAAATTACAGGAAAATAAAAAAATTGCATGTATTTTAAATGGGAAAATTTTACATCCTATCACCGCATAGTAGGAGTTGGACAAAAATGATCAAGTTAGGCTTAGATTTTTCGTATTTTTTTCAAATTGATTGAGGCTGCAGCGCAATCAAAATTTAAAATTGACCCAAATAAGGACCATTCTAATGGACTGCTAACGCTGTGTAAGAAAAGCTGTAAAATAAACAACAGAGAAGACGTTAGGTCGTTGTACCTCCATGTTTTTCTAGCTCAAGCTGATTGGTCGGAAATATTTCCGACGGATTCTTTTGACTAATCAGTTTTAACCCTTAAGAGAAGGACGGCCGCATATCGTCTTCTCTTTGCCTTTATCAATGACACTTTTTTCTACAGCGTTAGCAGCCCATATCTCTACAGTGATGTACAGCTTCTTTTCTTTCGTTTGATCCTCAATGAATCGTTCAAGAAGGAATCACTGCGAGCTCAGTCGGTATAGCAGGCTGCTGACTTGATCGACTGAGCAATCGCACGTCCAGCGCCACGTGTGTACTAATCAGGTACTAACATTGCAGGCCTCTGGATATCGATAAAACAGCTTTGATATAAGCTCCAGAAACCACGTGACGTCTCCAGAAATCTACGGCTTATCACTTGTCACAGTGGCACGTATCAGCTGTGGACGATCCCATGATACTGGGGTGACACAAAAATACTCCTGATCAAAACAGTTCCAACAAATACGTCACCGCTGGAATACGAACGAAAATCACGGTAAGATATCGTAATTTTCGACGCTGACGTTATACATGTTATTCTATCGGTATTTTGAGTTAAAAAAACGTGCTGAGTATAAACTGCTTGTCAATTTTAACCGCCAAATCATTCACCGTTTCCTGGTAAGAGGAATGTTTCTCTTATTTTTTTTTTTTTTTTGTATCTGTATTTTAATTTTTTTATGATGACTTCTGAAGATCTAACCGGCGTAACTCTTGCGTGAACTGGTTTACACTTTTTTTTCAGTCCACGGTCATTGAACAATCTCTTGTCAGCTGCCAAAAAAAAAATTGCCTATCATCTACAAACGCACGTTAACATGCAAATTCATACCAAGATACTCAGCACCGTTGACGTTTTAGTTTTTCAATTGCAAATGTCCGATCAGGACAGAAAATTTTGTATTCAAAACCTAAATGATTTCTCGACTATTCAAAGTTCAAAGTTCCATTGATCAATTTTTTATCAGTTGACAGAAAAAAAATTGACTATATTTACAATTGCACAAAATTGACAGAATTGTTGTCGACTACTCGGCACTAGTAACATTTTCACTTCGTAATCGCAAATGACTGCCTGGAATTGAAAATTTTGCATTCAAAACCTTCCAGACAAATTTTTCAACATTTCAAGTTCTTATTGCTTCTTTTCTTATGTAAAAATGATTAAACCATACAAATTGCCTCAATAAGAATAATTAATAATTTTTATCATTTTCCAGGCACTCGACTAGCTTCCATCTTGCTTTGGATCGACCAGAGCGCGAGGTAAAAAATCGATGCTCGTTGTTGCATAAAATTCACTGTTGTAACCAGTAGTTCACCTTCGAACCAAGGTTTTTCATTCAATGCCTAGTTTTTTGCCTTAAATCTCGCTTTATATCGTACGCCGCACTTTCGGAATCTAAATCATGATAGTCAGTCCATGTTGCGAAGTTCCGGTGATCACTCGTGTCTTTATTTCAGCTCCCAGATTCAATCCTCCTCTTGTCGTCGATAATTCAGTTACTTTTGAGTGAAATCTGAGGATTAATAAGAATGGCACAGTGCCCGCCTTTGTTGTCACGCTTGGTCGCGTCTTCGGTGATGGCCAGCGGTCAAGCTGGCAAAATAATTCGCGATGTTTTGAGCAGAGGCGAATTGAATATCGTCGATAAAGGAACGAACGATTTGCAAACGGAGGCCGATCGATCGGCGCAGTCGTGCATTATCGAATCGTTGACGAGACAATTTCCCGATGTCACGATAATAGGCGAGGAAGGACCTTCCAGTTGCGAAGTGCCCGACGAGTGGATTATCAAGGACATGGATCAGGACGTATTGAAAGCTAAATTACCGAAACATCTGGAAAACATTGATCCCAAAGACGTTTGCGTTTGGGTGGATCCTCTCGATGGTTCGTTTGTTAAATTTTTTTTTCCCATCAAAAGTTGTTCGAATTATTTAGACGAGGATGAAGCTTTAAAAAATGGCTTTAAAAAAAAAAAGTCCTTTAAAATCCGGAATCTCAGATTTTCGAAAAATTCAAAGTCCTATAAAATTTGAACTTGTCCATGGATTCGTCTCGAATTTTAATACCATACGTCCATGGGCATCGTTCTATTTGTGAAGCACTTTTTAGACCGATAACTCAACATTTCCGAACGCTTCGAAGTACTGAAATTCGAAGGCTGCGCCAACTGTTAGGAAAATTAATGTTGAACAATTTTTTTTTAACGGTTTAAATCAAATTTATAATCTCTTAAACGACCGTGAAAATTCTTGAAGTAGTCCGATTAGGCTCAGATTTGTCCAAATGTTTTTCGAGAGTGGATGTTTCGAATGTAAGAACTGTTATATTCAGTCGCATAATATTTTTACTATTATTTATATTAGATCGTTTCACCGATTTTTCTACGACGAAGCAAAATTAATCCGGGATTAATTTAATAATTCACCAATGAAGCGATTGATTTTCGAAGGGCGAACAAAGGTCGATAATTCGATGTAATTAAATTTTTTAGGAACATCGGAATACACGCAGGGTCTCGTTGAACACGTGACCGTGTTGGTCGGAGTAGCAGTTGGCGATCGAGCCGTCGGTGGTGTAATTCACCAGCCGTATTATCGAGACGCGAAGGACAGTATCGTAGGACGAACGTTGTGGGGAATCGAGGGCGTGGGAGCTTCCGGTTTCAAAGTCATTCCACCGCCAGAGGGAAAAAGGATAATTACATCAACGCGGTTAGCATAATTTTATGTAGAAAATCACGTTTTTTTTACGACGTTTGACGAATGATCAAACGTTTAAGGTCGCACTCGAACAAAACGGTACAAGCCGCCTTGGACGCCATGGAACCGGACGAAGTACTTCGAGTCGGAGGAGCTGGTCACAAAGTAAGCGAATTATCGATTTGGCTTAAGGGGGAACATCCGAGTGGATAGCGAAAATAATTGGTTATCTTTAATAATTATTTTGTCAAAAAGCATTTGTTCGATTTCCGTTGGGTTTGTTGGTTTCGAAAGTATAGATGTTAATGCTGGGAAATTTTCGTGTAAAATATAATTCTTGAACATTTTTTTTTGTTGTAAATATTGAGGTATATTCAGGGAAAACATTTGAGTAGCCACCAGAAAAAAATAAGTGAATTTTAATAATTATTTCGTTGAAAACTATTCGTTCGATTTTGTTTGGGTTTATTTCTTTCGGAAGTATAGATGTTGAAGTATGCTGGGAAATTTTTTTATAAATATACATGGAGTGGGAGCGCCGCTGTCGTGGCCGGCGTAAAAAATGTCCCTTGCTCGTGAGGTCTGCCGCTCCCAAGGTTGAATGCTGTCGGTTGATCCGAAGCAAAATTTTTAAAAACATCCTCAAAATGTAATGTATAATCGCAACGTAGGATTTTTTGAAAGAAAAGAATTTTTTTCACGACATAGCGGTAAGTAAAACTTTACAATCATTTTTCAACGTTAATTTCCGACCCTTCTGGCTTTATAAAAAAAAAAAATCGTAGAAAATCTTGGAGGCGAGTGAGCGAGTGTGAACGAGGGATATTTTTTACGCCGACCATGACAACAGCGCTCCCGGTCGATATTTATTTATAAATAAATTTCTCGGCATACCTCAACGTGTATACTTTCGAATAAAGCAAACTTGGATAAAATCGAACAAATAGTTTTTGACGTGATAATTATTAAAATCCACCTATTTTTTCTGGTGGCTACTCAAATCTTTTCACTCAATCTACCTCAACATTTACAATAAAAAAATGTCACAAAACTATATTTTACACGAAAATTTCATTCATATTTTCTCGAAATGATTCTTCAAAATTTCCATTCTATTCCTCTAAAATAATTTATCAGAAAGAACGTAAAGAACCTAAACTTTATAAACGTTTTCCTCAGTTTTTCGAAGATTTTTATTACATTTTTCTCATGCAAATTATTTCCTTGTTTTATAAATTATGGAATATATTATTATTATTTTTTTTTTTTACTTATTGCGTCGCAGGTCTTACTCCTGTTCGAGGGCAAAGCTCACGCGTACGTATTCGCAAGTGGGGGCAGCAAAAGGTGGGATACATGCGCGCCCGAAGCGATTCTACACGCGATCGGAGGCAATTTGACGGATCTTTACGGCGAAAGATATCCCTACAACCCTAAAACGTCCCATCCGAACTCGAGAGGCGTATTGGCCACCGCACCTGGACAAATTCACTCTTGGTACGTGTCACGCGTTCCGGAGGAAGTTAAGCAACAATTGCAATAAATATTTATCTTGTACTTCGAGGTGAGTTCGATTTTAAAACGAACAAAATCGTTGTTTATCGTTGAATTCGACGTTGTTATCGATATACCTCAGATTGTTGAAGTCGCCCGATCGTTTATTCCGTTCGTCAAACTCTGTAGTTGTCCGGGAAAATTTAATTTTAATTTAAAACCGTAATATCATCATCGAACGATTTCGTAAAAACATATTTTAAAAAGTTTCGTGGATGAAATTCGACAATGATAATTATATAATTGGAAACGCATGAGAAAGGATAATAATGCAGGGTTTTAATTCCATAACTTCTTCCGTGTTGTTCGACGTTTATTACATTTTTTTTGTCACGATTAAATGTGCCATAAATGCAGGATAAGTGTCGGTAAAAATTGGAGCAATCGTTCAGTCTCAACGATTATTTGTTTGGCTCGTCGATCGTTTTTTTCCTGACGAAAATTCGGTAATACGACGGTGTTACCGTTTAGATTTGTTTTGACAACTTGATTAGTCGTCGCTGAATTACTGATACGATAGAATTGTAACGTATAACCGCCGATTTAAGGCGTTGTATCCAGTTTTTGCGAGGAAATTAAGAGGTTTTCATGATTTTTTCTACATTGATTCTCTGCAGTATAAATAACAAGGTATATTGAGGTACTTATATTAAGTTTTTCGTGGAAAAGAATTCAATTTTGGGAGAACTATCGGCGTTGTCCTGAAACACCTTTGTTTTTTTTTAAGATCATGAAATCTCTGGAACGGCTCATCTGAAATGAAAGAATCAACAAGATTTCGTCAGTTTAATATTAAACGGAGCTCGTGAGGGAAGGGTTCGGAGAAATTTCGATTTTTAAAATAGGTTTTGGGTTAAAAAAACTAATTTTCGAATTGTCGTTAAATTCTTCGTTCACGAACTGCGTTCAATATTATTTCGAAAAAATCTTTTTGGTATTTTTTTCATTTCAAATGAGCCATTCCAGAGATATCCTCACCGCAAGTGATCTTAAAAAAAACATTGTTTCGGGCTAACGGCAATAGTTCCTCCGAAATTGAATTTTTTGTGAATGAAAAATTCTAATAAATCTAATAATAAAAGTATTCTAATAAAATTATGTTATAATGGCTTTAAAAATCATGAAAATCCGTCAGTTTTCCCGCAATCAGCCCCCCCCCCCTTTAAGAACACGTAAGAAATAGATTTCGTCACTCGTGCAGATTGACTTTCCTCACTTCTTCATCAAATTGTGTATGTTGATCCTCATTTACCGTAATTAATGCCACATAAATGTTGTCAAAGCCGTCACAATTGTCTCATTAGAGCTTGGATTTGAGAGAATCCCGTAGTTCTCTTCTCAAAATTTTTCCTGCCGGTGTTTTTGGAATAGCGTCTAGAAATCTTACGCCCCCTCTCAGCCATTTTTGTCTAGATACCCGATCTGAAATACAACAAAATACAACAATTTACCATACGTCGCAGGATTGTTAGCCACAGAAATCCTCACGAATAGAATTAAAATTAAATTTTGAAAAAGCTGAACATTGTTTTCGGTTTTATTAACTTTGGGTAATTGTTCGAAAGTGAAAAAATGAATATCATCTTGAATAAAGAAAATGAATCGTCAAAAATCTCATCATTTATTATTATTATTATTATTGGGATTTTCTTAGGATATTTTATTTGAAAGAAAAATATATTATTTATTTATTCTCGTTTGAAATCCTACCGTTCACGAATTTTTGAATTTCCTCGGCGGTGACGTTCGATCCCGGATGTTTTACCACAAAACCCAGCGGCAATTCCCCGGACGTTTCGTCCGGAATTCCGATGACCGCGGCGTCAAGGATTTCCGGATGCGTTAGCAATATAGCTTCGAGTTCCGCCGGCGGTACTTGAAAGCTCTTGTACTTTATGAGTTCTTTCAATCGATCGACGATGTAGAAATAACCGTCCTCGTCGTAATAGCCGATATCACCGGTGTGCAACCAACCGTCCTTGTCGATAATGGCCGCTGTTGAGGAAACGTCCCCGCAGTAGCCTTTCATTATTTGATCACCTTTGAAGCACAATTCTCCTCTCTGATTCGGACCCAACGGCGCTTGCGATCCATCATCGTCCACTGGCATCACTTTTGCTGGAAAAAAATCATGAGTGTCGTTGAATAATAATAATTATTATTATTATTATTAATTTATATATTAATATACAATATATATAGATATTATAATATATTAATAATAATAATAATAATTATTATTATTATTATTATTATATATTAATATACAATATATATAGATATTATAATATATTAATAATAATAATAATAATTATTATTATTATTATTATTATATATTATTATTATTATTATTATTATTATTATTATTATTATTATATTATTATTATTATTGTTATTAAAATTAGAATTAGCATTATTATTATTATTATTATTATTATTATATAATAATAAATAAATAATAATAATTTATTATTATATAATAATAATAATTATTATTATTATTAGAATTATTATTATTATTATTAATACTAATAATAATAATAATAAATATTATTATTAATAATAATAATAATAATAGATAAAATAAAAATAATTAGAAGAAAAGTCGCTATTAGTTGAACTCTCAGTCTTTGGATATCGAAAATAATTTTACATTAGCCACTTACGATTATATTCAACTTTAAAAATTAATGTGATATTTACATTGCATTTAAAATTTAATCAAGCTGTTTTCTTCATCTTCGCAGATAGTTCTAAATGATTCAACGGTATAAATTCTATTCTGTAGAAAAAGAAGACATATCTCAAGTCCTGTCAATTCGAATGATGACAACTTCAAAATGTTTACCTAACACATCGGGCTCCAAATATCCAGTACTTCCGGGTTTATTGCCATTGACGGGAGTACGCAAAACGCCCAAAGTTGTTTCCGTCAATCCATAGCCCTGAGATATGTTTGACAGATTCAATCTTTTGCAAACAATCTTCTCAATCTGCGGTGAAAGTGGAGCCGCCCCGCACCTGTATCATCAAAAACGTTGATTTCCTCGTGGATAGAGAACACGAAAAAAGTTGAAACTTGCAAATTGCTCCCTCAGAATTTACGATATTGCACGAATCGTTCTCTATGAGAAAGTATTCTTATCAACTCTGGCTTCCTCAAATAATCAGCTTTGTACAATACCATGGCACCGAATTTTAAACATTTTCACGATTAAATAAAAAATTAGAGCTAAATTTCAAAGATAAAATCAGACATAAATTTCAAAGATAAAATATCAGAGATAAATTTCAAAGATAAAATCAGAGATAAATTTCACCGTAAAATAATTTCTTTCTCGCTAAACCAAAAATACTCACCAAACACGTTTGACGCTGGAAAGATCGTATCGGTCGACCAGAGGACTCTTCGCCAAAAATACCAAAAGCGGCGGTACGAGAAGCAAAACATTTATCTTGTATTTTTCGATCAACGACAAAAACTTCACCGGATCGAAACGCGGCAGTACAACAGCGCTTGCACCAAGCAAAAATTGATTGGTCATTGTTACGAACGCGTACGCGTGAAAAAAAGGCAACAGAGCCAAAGCCACGCTATCTTGGGACAAAGCATCCACGGATCTTTCCATGAGCGAGCTCGTGATGGTTAAAAAATTCGTATCCGTCAACATGACGCCTTTGGGAAGTCCGGTAGTTCCGCTGGAACACAAAATGGCGGCCACGTGTTCTCGCGGATTCGACACGAAAGTTTTAAACGTTTCCGGATTCGGCGTCGCTATCGAAGCTATCAAATCTTCCATGCTGGCGATATTTTCAACGTTTCCACGCATGGATTTTCCCATGCAAACGACTTTGGTCGACCACGATAATTCCCGAGCGATTTCTCGAAGCGTTTCTATCGCCGATTCCGAAGCAAATATGTATTTTGGCTTTGAGATGTTGAGCGCGTGAACGAATTCGCGTCGTGTGTAATCGGGATTTAGAGGACATATTGCTATTCCCAAATAAAGAGCCGCGCATACCGGAATTCCGTAACTCAGACTGTTCTCGCTGCAAACCACGACACGATCGTCCTTCGTCAATGCCTGATCGTTCAGGTGGACCGCGAGTTTGAGACTGGCGGACAGAATTTGAGCGAAGGTCACTTGCTCGCCGGTCACGCCATTGATCTGCGCAACGATTGGCAAATTTATTTTTTAAACACGGAGATTTTTTAGATTTATCGTATTATGATTATCATTATAATGTAGGGTATAGGAATCGAAGTTTTATTTTTTAACTGAACGATTATTTCATTCAATGAAATATATGTAAGCCAATTTCATCGAGTCTCAGATGTCTTATTAGATATTGTTATTATTAAATAACAATAATAATAATAATAATTTTATAATAATCATAATTTAATAATAATAATAATAATGATTTTATAATAATCATAATTTAATAATAATAATAATAATGATTTTATAATAATCATAATTTAATAATAATAATAATAATAATAGAATATAGAATGTTAATAATAGAATAGATTTGGTTATAGTTGAGTAATAAAATATTATAATATTCATATTATATGCTAACTACATTATTAATCATAATTATATTATTATTATAATAAAATAAAATTGTGACTAATTTTATTCTAGACTTATCTTATCTATCATTATTATAAATTATAATAGTCATATTTTTATCATATCTGAGACTTGGTCAGATTATAATACAGATATTTTATTGAATGAGGAGTAAACGCGTTAAGTGATCGCGTCTTCGTCGGGCGAACTCGAAAATAGGGAAGAAGGTGCGAGGCAAACTGACACGGGGCCATCATCACACATGTTATCGTCACAGAAGCCATCATCCGCCATCCCGGGGCGACGACCGGCCTCTCGCTTTACTGATATGATAAGATGGTTGTCAAATATATATCTACGTTTCAATTAGCGTACAAATACAATGAAGATAAGATTGTGACATTCTTGGAGAATGAACTCGATATATCTTTCATGATAATGCGACCACGGATAGATTTTTTTTCCCAATATATTATACTCAAAATCGCATGTTTAACGAAATTTCTGAAGAAAGGCTGTAAAGGCTGTGGGAATTCATTGTTTCTGCATCGAAAGATACCAGAGTCATAGCTACGTGACATTATTGAGACTTTAAACTCTGGTAGATACAGAATCATGCCTGCAAGCCTTATCGGCGAGATAGCTGAATCTTCCCAAAGTGTCGTTCTCGGCCATCATTGACCCCTCGGAGCGGGTAGGTCTCGATATCCAGAATCTCATTCTGCCGAAAACGTATATATAGATATAGTGGCGTAGCTCGCTTCACGCGTTGTACCGCGTGAAGATGGTTTTCGGCCGAATGAGATTCGGGATTTCGAGACCTACCCCTCGGAGCTCGGACGAAAGACGAAAACGGTTGACTGCTGAATTATTCCGAGACGCGGCCAACTGTTCTTGTCTTTCATCAGAGAAATCAATAGTGGATAGAACGCGTTGCTTCGTATTTCCTCGTTACCGACCGAGCAGCACATCAGATTTCAAAAAAATGCTATTTTAAACATGTGTCAGAGCCAAGAAATGTCTAAAATCGTGAGTAAATACGATCGATGAAACGCGAATATTACAAAAATTAAAAAATGCAAAATATTACTAATAATAATAATATAAAGCTGATTGTTCGAGATGCTGTGCTATTTCTCGGTCGGTAAGAAAACTGTAAAGTATTGTCGGCCACGACAGATCTGTCGAAAAATTCGGACACGACCCGAATGAGCACCACCCTAATGCTCGTATCCAAGCACGGCCCTGCACGTTCGAAAAAAATTGTTATACATGAAAAATCAAATCGATAACTTCTATTTCAATTCTTACAAATAGGATAGATATAACAATGGATTCATACGTAAAATAATGCAATTTATGTACCGAAGCAACACGATCCCCGTGACCGATAAGACGATCCAACATGAATCGTCCGAGTGACAGATCAGGCGGTAGAGTGATCCGGCGCGCTGGGCCTCTCAATATATTTTTATCAGTTTCCATTTTCATTCGTCACCAAATCTTCTATTAATTCGTATCAGCACACTAAATTTTTGTATCGGTTACCTAAAATTTAACACGAAATCACAATATACAATCTGTTTCTTCAGCACGACGTACAGTAAAAGTTAGGTACACGATCTTATTCAGATGTGACGCTCCTGCACGTGCTCACACTCACAATACTGTGGACTGATTGTCGGCGACATGATAAGAGCATGGACATGCCATGGATATACGGACCGCAAGCTCTATCCGGAAAACTGAATGGTGGGGTCGGTAGAAAGCGATAAGAGATGGCTCTGGGCACTCTCTCTTTGTCACGTTGAAGCTTATTGGTCGGGGAGTGTATTCTCGATCGAATGTTCAAGTTTTGAAACCGCAATGTTTCGACTCGTTTCGACTGCCGATTTGTCGACCGTGTCAACATATACATAAGGATTGATAATGCTGCGATAGAGAAAGTGCCATTGCAATAAAAAGAGAAAGAGAGAGAGATTATGGATGGTTCTGAAATTCTCGCTTCCTAGTTTAAGCTGATTGATCGAAATTATAGAGATATAGATAATTTCTACCAATTATGTAGCATTCAGTTGAAAGAGAGAGATTCAAAACCACCTTATTCTTTATGAGAAATAACACTTTTTTCCGCAGCGTTATCGGCCATGTTTATATGTCGAAGGTCGACCATTGACATAACGATATGGACTGCTAACGCCGTAGGAAAAAGTGTGATTAAAAAAAGCAATTTGCAATATTTGCAATTTTCAAAAAACAAATCGGTTGACTCGATCGGCTAATTTCATGTAGGCGTCGCACACGGGCTCGCAAAGCGCTACTTGCTCTACTGTCGGTCGGGGCAGTAACTACAGAAGCCGCCCCGAAAAAATAAGCCAACAGCTGTCAATAACGTCTGCTGCTCGACGTACTTCTATTGCATTTAGTTAGGCCTGGTCCGGCTTCCAAAACACGTGTATGAAGAATTAGAATTATTATTTCTCAGACAAATAACCCACGTGTTGTGCACGCAATTGCCAAACAATGGTCAACGATAAACAAAGCGAATCGTCGAACCAAAGTACCGAATCGGACGAAGCCCCGTCGAACAACGGCGATTCGAATGCGGAAAATATTTCCGATGTTGAAGAGAAAGATGAGACGAGCCATCGGGAAAGTTTATCAAAAAATCCGAAGAAGAAAAAACGAAAACGTGGAATTATTTATTTATCAACGATACCGAAATACATGAACGTCACTAAGATTCGTGAGGTTTTCGCGGTTTATGGAAAAGTGGGAAGAGTTTATTTGCAACTCGCTGAAACCGGTAATTAATGGGTCGTTTATATCACAAATGGGTTAAATCTTTGGTAACCTTAATGCTCGATCAATCGTTACATGACACTGACATTTATTTGGAACTTCCGATTTATTTATTTAACATGGATTTTGATAGAACTCTAATTGTTCTGCTACAATTTTAATTAATATTTGAGAAATGGTTTCAGTATAAGAAAAAAAATGTATCTTCAATGCTGAAGAGTTTGTTTTCCAAGAAATAATGAAAACAATTTTTTTCATAAACCCAAAAGAGTTAAAAGGCTGTTTTGAACCTTTTAGCTCAATTTTTCATGTTGCCGCTCACCGGGAGAAGCTGCCTGTTCAAAATGCATGAAATTCTGTGCCTTCTGGTAATTCTGTACCATTGGCGAGACGACTATTCCCAAAAAAATGTCAAACCGTATCGTAATAGAATGTTTATAGATGCATATTTAATTTATAAACTACTATTCATGAAATCAAAATCAATTCACCAAGCTCTCGTACTTGTATTTAATGTCTGTTTCGGACTTTTATTCGATACATTACTTGAATTTCCAGACACAGATGCGACAAAGAAGAAGAAGAAGAGAAAAGTAGCGGCAAAACACTTCACAGAAGGTTGGGTGGAATTTGAGAGCAAGAAAGTTGCCAAACATGTTGCCACAGTTTTAAACAACAAACAAGTATCGACACAGAAGAAGAGCAAATTTTATGATCTAATTTGGAACATCAAATATTTACCAAGGTAAATATTATTTTCTTTATTATTTTCAAGCTATAATAATCGTAATTCTCTGGACATATTTCAACATTTGAAATTCTCAACTCAAGGAACTTTGAAGTTCTTGTATCCTAAAACGTACCACTGATCATTTTATGATCCCTTCATTTATTCAATAATTCATTTCTGGTTCCGTTCCATTCGAAAAGATGTTTTTTTTTTAATAACGATTATTCCTGCGCATTGCAGATTCAAATGGATTCATTTGAGCGAACGTTTAGCGTATGAGAGAGCCGTTCACAAGCAGAGATTAAACGCTGAAATAGCACAAGCGAAACGAGAAGTCAACTTCTTTTCGGCGAACGTCGATCGAAGCAAGAAACTTCGCAAGAGAGCACAACAAGGGGAGATCTCAAACTTTGTGGCGCCCGAAATCAAGCAACGTGATACTGATATGGAAATTAGAAATAGAAAGAATCCTAATCAAACAGACGATCGAACTGAATTCCTAAAATCGTTGTTCACTTGATCGTCGAATGAGAAGAAAGTATAAATACTTCGTGTTGAAATAAATATGTAAATACATTTTTTAAATAATCGCTACATCGTCTGATATAATCTTTAACCCTGACCTGACCCTCCAAAAACAAAATAGCTCCCGAGACTGATTAAAAAAATCGGAAAAAATAACAGAATGTAGCTTTTAATTAGTACATTCAATCGACGTTACAACGAATACGGTAGCGAAAAAAATTTATGAAAAATTGAAAAATAACTCTTTTTTCGAAATGACTGAGAGTGGCTACAAAAACCTATCATGTGCCAAACCACGCTATTGACCAATTATTTCAACCTAGTTTAGCTCATCCCTCGGTATGAACTCGTACCACTCTAATTCAAGGCCGACGGATGAGGTTGAAGGTTGAAGGTTGAACCGGATGTGGAGTAGAAGGGTGGAAAGGTTGGAAGAAGGAGAAGTAAAATGAGGGGATGAAAAATAAAAATAAAGTAACTTTAAATATATGCATAAACGTGATATTTATTGCAAATTCAAAAATTACACGTGTAATGGTTAATTTCATTATTCTGACGCAGCAAAAATTGTAGTTCTTTGTGAATTTTTTCACAATAAATTCGCAGATAAATTCGGGTCGGGTGTGGAGTTTTCTGCGGCCGCAGTAGGGCTTCCGTCGGCCCTGTATACGTATATACACAAGGAACGAAGTACATTTTTCAACTCATGTAACCGGAACAAAGCCAGGGGGGATAGCGTGTTTCCGTACTTTCAGTACGCAGTTTCCCCCTCATTTAGTACGATAAGCTTCACCGTCATTGTTCCGATGTGAATACATACCGTCTGACTATACCTTAACGTCGTACTACTTACGGTTTTTTTTATTTCCCTTAACGCTTCATCGGATCTCGAACGCGTGAATATTTCATGGCTCCCGCACTATTTCGTCCTATCAATTATCATAGAATCATTCGACCGTGGTAGAAATGTATGGTTCTTCCATACATTTCGTTAATTGTCCGGAAGACTCGGTAACGAGAACATTGAAACGGTCAACGCAAAGTCGAACAAGTTTTAATTTTTTTAATTTATAGAATTCACAAATAAATACGAATAATAATACCATATAATAAAAGTAATCATTATATATCTATCGTAATATTTTTATTCAGTATCTTATTTATTTTTATAAATACAGGTATGTGAACGTGTTACGATAGTTTGAGCAATTGAAAGATTTTTTTGCCGGAGGAATTATCAAAAATGTATTGAATTGAATAATAAGTAAATAATAAAAAGTAAAAGAACATAATTATAAATCAATAAAGAAAGATGGGACGTTCACCGAAAAATTTTGTCGAGTCGTTTCTTCCCGTGATAACGCTTCACGGTATTTTTGGTCTCGAAGTTTTTCGTTTTCCGGCCTCAAAACCGCGATATCGTTTGAGCGTATGTTACACGATCGTGATGTCAGTGACAGTTGGAATATCATCCTCCGTGACGTTTAATTACGCTCTAAAATTGAACAATCAAACGTTGGAAGAAAAATTTCTCGGATTCATTTGTGTAATGAATTTCGTGGTGCTTCTGTGTACGGGATCTCTCAGTTGGATTCATCACAATGTGCGTTTGTTACTTTTTCTATTGATAATAAATTTTGATGAGAATAATTCGAATTTAATTTTTTGTCGACGATTTTAAAGAGACGTAAACGCATAATGGAAAGCATCATCGCGATGGACGAAACTCTGACGAAATTGGGAGGAGATTGCAGACACGACAATACTTATCGCACGGGAATTGTGTGTCTTATAATTCGACTGATGGTCGCAATCTTATTGAACGCCATTGACACCTTGTGGGTCATCGACGGACGTACGGGTTTTGAAGTATTTTGGATCGTCGCCGTGTTTCATTTTCCTCATCACGTTTCCGCTTCCGTTATGATGGAATGCGCGATGATAATGAGGTGAGATCGATGTGTAAGATGAAAGAATTGAGAAAAAAATGGTGCATCGAAAGCCGGCCGCTTTGAACGATTGACTGAAAGAATTTGCACCAACTGCTCGAAAATGTCTGACTAGGCGTGGAATCCCTTGTATCTAATATTTTAGATACGAAAATGATATGTTTGTATGAAAATGTATTATTTATAAATATGAAAATATTATTTTTGAAACTCAGGTAAATAATAAATAAAGAATAAAGTCCTGATGAAACTAAAAAAAATGTTATCTTCAACGTTTGTTTATTTTCGATAAAAATAAGGCTGATGTTCGTTGTGGTTTGCAAGTATATACTGATATGAATTATCGGATCATAAATAAAAGAAAATAAAAAATGACTTAGGGCGATCGGAATCCGATTCAGAGCAACGAATGAAATCCTCCAGGAGATACAAGAACATAAAAAAGACCACGTAGCTCGGATGGAAGCGACGATTTCGCAACGAATCTCGCACGTTGAGACCGTAATTCACGTTGCGCCGACGGAAACCAGCGACAAGCACATAGTGGAGATACTCAAGTGAGTATTTTCGGTTTTTTCAAAACCTTCGGTCATCTCACGCGATGTATTATTTTTCTCTGTTCTTTGAATTTTTAATTGGCGAAACAAAACTGGCGAAAAATTTAAACTAAAAATCATTAAATTAAAAAATAATGATAACTAAATTAAATTAAATTATTTATAAAACGATTGATTTCCAGTTTGTTGCTGCGAGACAAGATCTTGATGACATTTTTATTGTGCAATTAGTTAATTTTTCGATGCACGACGGTTAATAATAAAGTAAAAAAATTAATGTATTAAAAATACATTGAATCTCCGATTTGTTGATCCAAGACAGGTCCACCTCGAACTGGGCAATGTATCGGAAGATCTCAACACAATTTACGAGGTCCAAATAGTTCTTCAGTTCGGAGTTTATTTCGTATTTTGCACGGTAATCGGATACGGTTTTTACGTCGTTAACGTAAATCCGACGTTCTTGCACCGAAACCGAAGATTGTGGCTCTTGTCGTTTTGGTTCGTCGAGTATTTCTCAAAAATACTCTACATCAATCATGTGGGAGCCAGTGTGACTTACGAGGTAAACAAAAATCTCAAACTTCGAAATATTCATTTGCAAATCGATTGATCAGTTGATTATATTGTACGAGAAATCAATACATGAATGAATCGATTAATTAATCTTCCAATGAATCGATCAATCGGTGAATCGCTGAATCACCAATCAATCTTTCAATCAATTAATTAAATAATGAATCGATAAAAGTATGCATGCACGAATAGAGAAATCAATGTAATTATGAATCAAAGAATCAATGAACGAAAAAGTAAATGACCCCAAAATACAATAAATCAATGGATCGATGACTCGATCGTTGATAATTAATTAATTAATCGAAATTATGCTCATGCAGGCCTACAAAACACGAGAGGTCATTGAAGAATTGAACATGGTAACCAGAAATCCAGAACTCAAGGACGATGCTCGACAATTTTCATTGCAAATGATACAGAATACATTGTCATTCACGCCAATGGGATTTTTCACCTTGGGTTACGGATTGGTCAGCTCGGTAAGTGCAGCTTATCTAAAATAATACAACATCTATTGGAAACAATTTATTCTTTCGAATGCCGAATATTGCATTTTAAAAAAATTCTATTAAAAATACATTACAATATTGTACTACAATTATATCTCGCTGCAGTTGAATGAACTAATCTTGAAAAATAATATTTCAGATCTTAGGAACTGTAGCTACGTATCTCGTTATTTTGATACAAACAAACATTGTTCCAGCGTGGAGCACTACGTGAGACGTTTCAATATGAAATCGCATGAAAATACCTCGAAACCTCGATCATACATAAATCGATTTTACATACGCCCGAGCTCGGTCGTGAATTTATTCATATGTCAATACAATTCGTCGTTGTCAAATGTACAATAAAAACAAGCTCTGTGAAATTTTTTTCTTTATTCCTTCTCGCTCAACACGGTATTCCGTTTCGTTCTTATATAAATATACAAAACATACGATATAACGTGGACTTTTGAAAACATTCAATAGAACCGAACAAAATGGCGTTATTAACTTCTCTAGTCTACATTTACAATATAAAAATTTTACACTAAAAAATAAAACAAGAAAAGGTATCGACGACGGCTGATCGCGATTACAATATAGTTACATTCGAAATGCATTATTGATATCGTTAAATTCCATTCTTCGTACAAGTCGATTATTACGTTAAAAATTTTATAGTATAAACTTTTTTCGTCGCGGAATGAATTTACAGTTTTTAGATTTACAGTCAGAATCTACGGGGGTGAATGTTTAATAATTTCGTGACTGTTGATTCATTTGATGCCTTGATCTTTTCGACCCGCGGGCTATAAAAACGTTTGTGTTTACACACCGATGCACGGACCGTTAGCCGTCCCGCGCACTTTGCACTCCACATGCACACTGTTTAAACATTTGGCCAGCAGATGTGATTTATTTGTTGTAATTCTTTCATTTTTATTCATTTGCCACGATTAAGTCCTTTACGAGAAGTACGTGGCGATTTTTCTGTGTACCAAATATTTTTCAATTAAAATATAATCTAGACTGTCGCTTAAGACACGGGTTATGACCGCTAAATCCAAAATTGTAAACAATGTGGTACACAGATTTTCGTAAAGATTTCGGAAGAAATCGGATTTTTTCCTGTCTTTCTTATTATCTATTTACCAATTAAATTACTCGTTACATTCCTAACGTGGGCGCTATCGCGTCCATTTTCATAGAGGAGTTTCATATTACCGGACACGAGGGAGAGACTTGTCTTTACAAACACGAGTGTCGTCTTCGGTCTATCACGTAGAACAGACAGTTTAAATTTCATTATTCGCAACAACATTACTTGATTCACAATCCGAACTTTATCATTACCGTCGTGTGTTATTGTCTGTATATGAACTCATGTACTCATGTTACATGAATTCGAGTTGTTGTTGATATCAAAATCAATACTCTCGTATTTTTAATTAAGGCACGATTCTTCTACTTCGAACCTTTGAAAAAATCGAATTGTTCTACATTCTTCGAATGTAAACGTGTTCAAGAATGTTCTCCCAAAATGTTTTAATCGATTCAAGCAGTCAAAATGTACTGTAACGCATCGGACGCATTTGGTTCATCATTTCCATTTTCCCCATCATGTTATTTGATTGAAAATTGATTGAACAATTTGCGATAAATCCGTTATATGGTTAACAATTTTGTTTTTCTCACTGTACGAATTTCGATTCACAATTTGTTCGCTATTTTTCTGTAGCTCAAATAATTTATGTCTCCCACACTTGACTTAATTTTCATCGACATTAAAAATTATACGAATCCAAAACATTTACTTCAGTCCTCGAAACCCTAGCACGACTTTCACTCTTCGGTAGCGTCACAGACTCATCCTTCATCGGTTAGGCTAGACGCAAATGCTTTACTACCGTTTCAACGGATGATGGATATAACTCTCCGTGGTCTGATCAGTAATACGTGTTTTGTGGACCCGGACGATATTATCATCTACGGTAACTCTCTCGAAGGGCACAACATGAAGTCAGTGGATGTGTTTAAATGACTGCGCGAATTCGACTCAAAACTCCAAGCGGATGAATGCGATTTGCTCTGCCCAGAATTAGAATTTTTGAGTCACGTCATGTCCCACGACGGAGTGAAACCAAAGCGGAATAAAATTGATACCGCTAAGAATTTTCTAACACCGCGCATCCCCAAACAAATAAAACGAGTTCACGGGCTCGCGAGATACTATCGTCAGTTCATAAAAGACTTCAGTAAAATTGCTAAGCCACTGTAGTGACCGATTGCGTTACCCGCACCCGCAGTGAGGTAACGATGAATATTGGTTCCTTTGGTCGGTGGTGGCAGCCCTTTCGCCTCCATCAACGAAGAGCGAGAGAAAAACATCGTATCCACATTTTAAGGATGTGTTGAGGTATGAGGGTTTAGAATTTTCAATGATCTTCAAAATTGTGCCGGGATTCGAAAAGATGAACGATTTAATGATTAATATTTATGGTTTTGTCAATCGAGAAAACGATAAAGAAAAGAGATAGAACCTATATATCTAAGTAAGCAGCGCTCCGATCAACCAATTTCGTCACCCATTCATCTACTCATGATAAATACTACAGATGAATTTGGTGAAGAGGATGACACGGTAATTCATCACTTTGCTTGGATTAAAGATCTGTCGCGATTAGTTGGTTCACAAATATCAAAGCACAAACAAGGGAGTTGGATTTGCGATAGATGCTTGTGTCATTTTCAAGCTGAAAAATATCTTGACAAGCATAGAATTGATTGTATCAATCATAATAATTGTAGAATGAATCTACCGGGGGGTTGAACAATCGCTCATGAAATTCAAAAATTTTAAAAACAAGGTAGCTGTACCATTCGCAATATACGCCGATCTTGAATGCCTCTTGCAGCCTGCGAATACGAGATTCGGCGAAAATAGTATCGGCTATCGAAACCATGTACCTTATAGTATAGGGCTTTACTTTCAATGCAATTACTCCGATGCGATCTCCGGGTATAAATCATTTAGGGGAGATAACTGCATACAATTATTCATCCAAGAGTTGAAAAAAATAGCTATCGATGTGAATACACGCTTGAATCACATCGTAGCGGTGAAAGAACTCACTGCCGAGATGAATCAGATTTTTTATTCGGCAACAGTATGTCATATTTGCGAGAAATCGTTCACTCAGGAAAATATTAGAGTACGGGATCATTGTCTTTTCACCGGGAAATTTCGAGGCGCTGCTCATCAAGATTGTAATTTAAATTATACCAAGTCACATGTCATACCAGTGATATTCCATAATTTATCCGGTTATGACTCGCACTTGGCTCGAAAAAAAAATACATGGTGCTACTAAAAATGTAAAATCGCTGCAGAATTGGCTTAACGTGTATCATGCTCTATGTGAACGCAATGTTTTTTTAAAAAATAAATAAATCAATAACACACATGTTACTTGCAAATGATTTTTATTTATTCATTGACCTCCATGAGAAAACCCCTTACAAATTGAATATAGTAATGCAATAATATTGTATGATAAATTATTATAATTTTACGCGAATAATACATTTCATAATAATAATAATAATATTTCACAAAATCTATAGCGAATAACATTATAACGACAAAGTCACTGGTTCACCGACGTTACTGCCCTTCGTCAAATCTCAATGTCGATGCATCCATGATCAAACGTTCTGGAATTCAAAAATGTTGTATTTGCCTCCGTGGAAAATCTAGGCTAGATGACCGTCTTCGGTGGTTTTCATTGTCTTCCTCAGTAGATTGTCATCGTGCTCGAAAACGTGGATGATCCGCTCTTGCAGGAAAACGACGAATTCGTTGGCGATTTCAATGAGAACCCTCTCACCGTATTTTGTCCGTACGATCTTGAGATTGCTGACAGGATGCTGTTTCACACTAAATTTAGTTGTCGGCCATTCATTGGAGAAAGCCAGCACTGCATAAGAAATAAAACAGCATAAAACAAAAGCACAAACAGAATTTCAAATGTTCGTGACGTCCGTTGTAACTCACATACTCACAACTGGCAATGAAATACTTACCAATCGCGGCAACTTCAATGTCCAGTGAGAGGTTATTCGCTGAAGCTGGACCTACAATAACTCAAGAAAGAAACCGCTCAATGAGCACCAGGCTGTTCAAATTCTTGTTCTTAAGCTCCATAATGAGAAATAAATTGTGAAAATGTTTATACTCAAATTATTTTTTCTTAAGTAAATGCAAATATTAATATTATGTATCTTGTCTTCTTACCAAAAAATATCAGTCTATTAATATTTCTTCTTAAACATCGGAAAAACATCGATATATCGTTCATTAGCATCGATGTTTTCGACATCGATGTTTCACTTCTAAAAACATCGATGTTTTAAAAGCGACGTTGCATCCCTAGATATGAGGCATCATTTCATCAAGCAGATGGGTGGATGTATGTGTAAAAAGCACAAAAAATAATTTAATCTTTCCTCATTAGAATAGAAAAATTGTAAAATAGTTTGTACTATAAGGACCGACGTATATATTATGTACGTATATTCTGTAAGTATGTGTATGTGTGTTAATTTATATTGTTTGAGTGCATGTGTATTGGTGATAAATGATACGTCATAACATAAGCACTATGGTAATGAAAATCAATGCTTCCGAGAAAAGTTGGACCGTTGCACATTCTCGTAACATCCGAACCGGAAACTGTGATGAAAAATTATAAACATATCAAGTTTACATGACCACGTAACGAGTGAGCAATGGTCACAGCACTGTTCTAGGGAATTTACCTCCCAGAAAGGGTGGGATTACATAAACAAATTCCGTCACACCGATTTTCGATTATATGAGTCACTTGGGTCACTTGGGTGCTCTTTCCTGCTTTTCTCTCATAACTTCTCGTAATGCCTGACATCTATTCGATATTTCGGTCTCAAAATGAACACGCTCGATGGAACGCTCCCCGCACACAATGTGAAACATATAAGGGAATTAACAAGAGCTGAGTTAGCCACAATTTCGAAGACTATACTTCTCAAACATTGGGGAAGACAAATTCATCTTCTGTGGAATCGGTTGTCTGCACTTCTTCGCGATGATGCATTGTTACATCTACCATGCGTGGAGCATTGGAATACACCGGGTTGGAGTACTTATTTCGATGGCACCACGGCGATTGGATGAAAAGTGTCGTTTCAAAGGCAGACGTGTTTATAAATGATAATAATAAGGCCGGAGCTTAGGACTGTAGTGTGGGAACAGCTTGGTGCAATGATATAACTTCGACTGGCCCGATTTTGAATGACACGAACTAAGATCGGGATGCTAGCTTGACGTCGCGAACTCAAAGAAGAGTTGAATTGCTTTTGCGAAACATGCGCGAGGTGAAAGACCTCATAAGACCGAGATCGAACATACGCTTTGTGCACGAAAATTTTGTAAATATTCGACTGCGAGGCAATGAATCTGACAAAGCTGAACGAAGCGAGCAAAGTCGACGAATTCCTTCCAACAACGAAGCTGCGAGACCAGGAGCTGGAGAAACAGCATCCTGTCAGCAATCTCAAGATCGTACGGACGAAATACGGTGAGAGGGTTCTCGTCGAAATCGCCAACGAATTCGTCGTTTTCCAGCGAGAGCGGATCATCCACGTTTTCGAGCACGATGACAATCTACTGAAGAAGACAGTGAAAACCGCCGAAGACGGTCATCTAGCCTAGATTTTCCACGGAGGCAAATACAACATTTTTGAATTCCAGAACGTTTGATCATGGATGCATCGATATTGAGATTTGACGAAGGGCAGTAACGTCGGTGAACCAGTGACTTTGTCGTTATAATGTTATTCGCTATAAATTTTGTGAAATATTATTATTATTATTATGAAATGTATTATTCGCGTGAAATTATAATAATTTGTAATACAATATTATTGCATTACTATATTCAATATGTAAGGGGTTTTCTCATGGAGGTCATTGAATAAATAAAAATCATTTACAAGTAACATGTGTGTTATTGATTTATTCATTTTTCAAAAAAACATTGCGTTCACATAAAGCATGATACACGTTAAGCCAATTCCTCAGCGATTTTACATTTTTAGTAGCACCATGTATTTTTTTTTCGAGCCAAGTGCGAGTCATAACCGGATAAATTATGGAATATCACTGGTATGACATGTGACTTGGTATAATTTAAATTACAGTCTT
Source organism: Sussaba pulchella (assembly GCA_963971145.1). NCBI lineage: Eukaryota > Metazoa > Arthropoda > Insecta > Hymenoptera > Ichneumonidae > Sussaba > Sussaba pulchella. Next base: position 13,986,338 of record OZ020168.1, read on the forward strand.
GATGAGCAGCGCCTCGAAATTTCCCGGTGAAATGACAATGATTTCGTACTCTAATATTTCCCTGAGTAAACGATTTCTCGCAAGTATGACACACTGTTGCCGAATAAAAAATCTGATTCATCTCGGCAGTGAGTTCTTCCATCGCTACGATATGATTCAAGCGTGCATTTACATCGATAACTATTTTCTTCAACTCTTGGATGAATAATTGTATGCAGTTATCTCCCCTAAAAGATTTATACTCGGAGATCGGATCGGAGTAATTACATTGAAAGTAAAACCCTATACTATGAGGTACATAGTTTCGATAGCCGATACTATTTTCGCCGAATCTCGTATTCGCAGGCTGCAAGAGGCATTCAAGATCAGCGTATATTGCGAATGGTACAGCTACCTTGTTTTTAAAATTTTTGAATCTCATGATCGATTGTTCAACCCCCCGGTAGATTCATTCTACAATTATTATGATTGATACAATCAATTATATGCTTGTCAAGATATTTTTCAGCTTGAAAATGACACAAGCATCTATCGCAAATCCAACTCCCTTGTTTGTGCTTTGATATTTGTGAATCAACTAATCGCGACAGATCTTTAATCCAAGCAAAGTGATGAATTACCGTGTCATCCTCTTCATTAAATTCATCTGTAGTATTTATCATGCATAGATGAATGGTTGACGAAATTGGTTGATCGGTGCGGTGCTTACTTAGATATATAGGTTCTATCTCTTTTCTTTATCTTTTCCTCGATTGACAAAACCATAAATATTATTCATTAAATCGTTCATCTTTTCGAATCCCGGCACATTTTTGAAGATCATTGAAAATTCTAAACCCTCATACCTCAACACATCCTTAAAATGTGGATACGATGTTTTTCTCTCGCTCTTCGTCGATGGAGGACAAAGGGCTGCTACCATCAACCAAAGGAACCAATATTTACCATTATTGATAATATTTCCAACCTCATGCTTCTTCCAGATGTCTTCAGGTAAAAAAACGAGCGTTGATAATCCTCCACGCAGCGGCATTTTCTTATCCATGTTGACCACGAGATATCGAATTTCACAAAAACTATCACTGCACCTCGCCATTCCACTTTATTCGATAAATCACCGACACCAGCACCACTCGTTTAAAATTTTCTCGTCAATGATATGAGAGTTAGGGAGTTTATACACGACTTTTCTCACGTCCCCGTAACGGCACCACAGCGCGCTTGAGGGCATGCAACCCTCCAAGCGCGGGTGTATGCCCTTTCGCCGTGGTCCGTAATTAAGCAAGGGAAGGAGGTCTTGGGGCCACAGCCGGCGAAAAGATAAGACCGACTCTCCGCGTCTATTATGAAAATGCAAGAATGGAAAACGGGAAGTTTTTTACCAAAAAATATTTGAAGAAACTTGCCCGCTTCCACCCTTAGATCCGTTGCGCGGGCATATAAACGCACCAGCTTTTTTTTTAATCCACGCAACGAGCTAAAATGCTGTACGGCTCCTCTGAAACTGCTCGTTACTTTCAAAGTTTCGAAGTTTCAAAGTAAAGCAAAGAAATCAAATTTAAATTCAGTGTTCGTGAAGGTTCAGCGTTTTATTTCAAACCCCTGAGTAGCGCGAGGCTAACCTAGAGCTCACTCATCCCTTTATCAAGGCTGAGTAGTGCGAGGCCAGCCTCAAATTCTTTCTATCTTCAATCAACCTCGATTAGCGAGAGTAGTGCGATCTCACTCGTTTTCTGAACTTCAGAGTTCGCGAGGACCAGCTCATACTTTCCTCAGAGGCCTAAAAGAGGGCACAATTCTATCAGCTTTGGTTATCCGGACGTAACACTTCCATGGATTAAAATGAATAAAATAACATTTCGCTGTTATAAAAAGAAAATACATTTCAGAGAATCAATACCTACTTCAATGTTACTTCAGTACCTCCCTGCGTATCGCTTTTTCTGATAACTATGGATTCAAATCAACAAATGAATATCTTTTTTTGGGAAACTGCAGTAATCCTTAATTTTTCCCTTAAAGTGTAGCATCTTGTGAAAATGTTCCTGCGAGATTTTTGAAAAACATTAGATTTTAAAGTTTGTAAATTTTTAAGTTTTTAGTTCTGGAAGAGCGCTTTTAGCGGTGACCTTGGTGACGAACCATCAGCAAGAAAAGTGCAACTTGTTGATGGAGAATTGAACGATCCGCCCCTCCACGATCATGAGTGACCGACGAGGGCGGATCCGCAAAAATAATTAACCATTCTCACTGGAGTCTCCGTCGAACGAGTTCCACGAGAGTAACGTGGAAAAGTCAAAACCTCGCGGGAATAACACGTAAGATTTCGATTTGCCGCGGGTAAACCGCGTAATTTTAAATAAACCTCTGAATTCGTTTTCGTGAATTAATATTGAATCGACATTTCTAAATAAACCATTGATAACATTTTAGTGACTATAAGTGTAGTTATTGAGTTAAGTGGTTCTAAGCGTAACGTTGGCAACCAGCTTGTGAGTTAGGTACCGACGGCACCACGAGGGAGTTACAGAAAATAATCGTAGACGCCTGCGAGCAATTAAGTTCGATTGTTGTACCGCCCACTCATGCGTGTGCGTGCCGTACTTTTTTCTGTACTTCGTAACCAATTATTCTGATTGAACCATAAATAAATCTATACTGTTAAAATTCAAGATCGATAGTCCGACACTCATTTTGTTCTCCCTGACGGTCGGTACGAGCTCGTATGGGACGTAGCAGGCTCTCCCTCATGTCCCTCTCTTCACGCTACATTACGATTAATATCTAAACTACTATTTATATCTAAAATTCACTCTCTTTCTTTGTTTGTTGCGCCTTCTACGCAACTGGCCTCAGCCATCTTCTTTTTATAAAATTATTCAACATCGCTCCACCACGCGTGTCACAAGTAGGTGAGACATAAACACACCTATTGGGCCTCATTGGAGAAACTTTATAAAGTACTCAATATTCTTCTTGAAGTTGAAATAATGAATAATATGTCCGTAACGGACGATCGATCTCGCTAGGGTGGCCCGCACCCCATGTGCACAAAAAGTAATTTTTCTGAGTTGTGTACAACAAAGGTTAATAAGGCGAATATTTCTTCCAAATCCCTCTGACGATACTCACTAAAGCGAGAGCAGAATCGACTTCTGTCTCGACTTGTGTCTTGTCTTTCTCGTACAGTGTAGTTTCATTTGTGTTATTGAATTACGACGGAGATCACATCCCCATAAGCAACTCACGTATCGTAACGAGTTCTTCGCTCTTGCTTTCATGAAGAAAAGACTGTCTTGAAAGTAGTTGTAGGGCTGGTCTCCATCGTTGTCGTAATTCGATAGATTCGCCTTCCCTCCGTCTATCATCGCACACGGTTTTAGGACCAGCTTCATTTCCAAGTTTCCTGATAAGTTGGATAAGCTTGTGGCACGAATGCAAATGGATCCGCAGTCCGTGGACTTGCACGGCACCTTGCAGAATATCTTTGCCAAATGATCTCTGGAAATTGTGAAGAAAAAAAAAATTAATTATTATCTTGCTTTGGCCGATTAGAGGTAAAAATGAAATACAAAAAAAATTATTTTTCTGATCCTTAAAAAGATAAAAATTAACAAAATTATGGTCAGCCCTCAAAACATATCGAGAATTTAGACCAATCAGTTTAGTCAATCCATAGAAAAGTTTTTTCTATTTTTTTTTTAATATTTAAAAATCCCCAGGAGTGCGTACACCGAGTGGCGCAGGTGGTCCGACGCAAGGCCTGCTGGGAGTAGCGGAAGAGCGAGGGGGGAGAAAGACGGTACACGAGGATGAAACGGAATACACGAGACCACATCGAGCTTGTCGCGAAATCAGAGAATATAAAATCAATCATAAGTGAATCTACAATAAACACTTGTTACGTCTATTCAGTAATCTACAATATCGTAATTACTGTCTTCATTTCTATCCTGAAACCCGATTTATTTAACAATACCTGCAATTTCGACAAATTTTGAAATTTCTCAAGGGACGCTTTTTTTTTTTTTTTTTTTTTTGAACGTGTATATTCGTTTCCTAATATTCGTTAACACGTTCCGCGAAACGTCGTCGTGTTTACTTAATAGGTTGTACATCGCGTGGCTTGAAGGTCAAGTCAAGCAAAAAATGGCTTCGGCACAGAAGACAGAACGTGTTAACCATCGACATATAGATATGGACCGATAATATTGCGAAAAAAATGAAATCGTAATAGAAAGAGAGGGGACTAGGTGGGTTTACTCCTCTCTCTGTCTCTTTTTCGTGAGCGAGAGAGTGAGACAGTGATAAACCCACCTAGTCTTGTCTCTTTCTATTGCGATTTCACGTTTTTCGGCAGCCTTATCGGTCCGTATCTATATGTCGATGGTGTTAACACGTTGAGACTGGCGCCGAAACGCCGCGTCCCACTTCCATCCCGTAGCGAGCGAGCACGTAATGCCGACGCGGGCGAAAGGCCAAACGGAAAGCTTTAGCGTCGGTCCACAGAAACCGACGCCGGGTTCCACGTGTTCTTTTGTTAATATTACATCGATTTTATGATGAGATACGGTACTGCCAATGTATATATTTTTTATTTACATAATTCGTTTTAATGAAGTTTCAGAATTCAATCGAATTTTTTCTGAAATTTTATGGGCAATGCGCCCATTATTATTATTATTTACCAGTTAATTCTAAGGACAATGTAAACACAGCAAGCGCAATAGATATTGTGAACGAAGAAAACGAAACAATAAAAGGATTAAGTATAACTGGCTATTGAACTGCGTGACTCATTATGAACGTAACAATATTTACCATCAACCGGCGTCTTCATTTATTTCGAGTCTTGAATTCAAAGTTTCAGAAGTGCTTTGGCGAGCGAACGTGTTTCGAACCTCGGATCGAACCATTTTGGCCGTAGAAATCGAACCGCGTCGCGCCTTGTACTTTCTTCCAAGATACAACTTGGAATATTCGCCTAAACAGGCAACCACGAGCGCGTGTAAGTTAAGGCTCCAGCCACATCGTAGTCAGATTTGATCTGAACGGCGTAGCTCGCCGGTGAGGACGTGAGGTCCCATCCCATGCTCATGGCTTCTTCCCTACCACGCTACAAGTGGTGGACGCCTGGTGGGGTCCGAAAAGCGGGCTCTGTGAGTCTGTGATTGAACGGCCCATCGGTGTGACAGACACATGGAAGAGACATATAAGCAAAGCAGAGCTACGTTCCATTGTATGCGTGCACACGGACAAGCGGAGCATCGCCTCTACATCCGGCTCTAAGGGGCTCCGGGGCTCCGGGGCTCCTAGGCCAATACAACGAAATTCTCCCATAAGGAGTTCGGTTCCATGCAAATCTTTCTTCTTTGATTGGGTCGAGTCACCTCGACAAAGGAGGGATCTTGTGCTATGTACGATTGAGGAAAATATTCAGTGTTGCATTCAATGCGAAATATGTATTATATTAAATGTTTCGCTACAATCAGCGTTCCCGTCTGAATTTAAAAAAGTCTATTTTGTATTTAACAGCTTTTATGTACTTTTCGGGAATTTTTCTTTTGAAAGTATACAAGTTCGACAGACAATTTACATTCAAAGTCGATGGTAGAAGAACAGGAAAAAGAATGTGATAAAAATTGATAAACATATAGAGTTTGCATGACTACGTAACGAGTGAGCAATGAGTCACAGCACTGTTCTAGGAAATTAATCTAGAAGGGTGGGGTTACATTAACGAATTGCGTCACACCAATTTTCGGTTATATGAGTCACTCGTATATTGCCCTCCTATCTCTCTCTCTCTCTCTCTCTCTCTCTCTCTCTCTCTCTCTCTCTCTCTCTTTCTCTCTCTCTCTCTCTCTCTCTCTCACAGCTTCTCATAATACGTAACGTATTATGAAAATGTATCCCGGCTTTCGGGAGCTCGTACTAATTTCTGGAGCTCCGAGGCTTACCAAATTCTCCCGTAAGAGGTGCAGTTCCATGTAAATCGTTCTTCTTCGCTAAAACCTACATATCTTTGACAATTATCCATTCTACCAGTTCTCGTCAATGCCGTAATGTTTTGAATTGTACGCGACAGTTGGCGAATGGGTGACGAGCGTGCGCTCGTTACTCTTCTTCTTCACTAGCGCCTCCACCTCGAGCGACAGAAAATAGTACTTCGCCCGTAAGCACGGCTACCACGATCGAGTGCCCAGCCTGTATTCACTATATCGTGATATATAGATGTACATCGGTACAAAATGCTACGAACGACCGAGCACTATTGCAGCATCGCAATTAAAATACCGCCTGTCAGATACTGTCAGACTGTCAGACAGACTGTCAGTTGCGTGCTCGCCAAATGATTCCACGAATATCTGTCGTTCACTGATGTCCAGAGTGGTCTAAAATATGATAACGATAGGTCGTAAAAACTGTCAATATGTACGCCCATCATAGATACAGATGTGTAAGGAATAATCAACGTTGCTTTCCCCGAAAAATTTATTTCTCGAAAATGAGCAATATACAGTTATGTGATTTATTTAAACCATGAGGTTAGTTCTTCGTTCTTTGTTGACGTTTCGGAATTTTTTTTGAGTTTATATTCTACGTTTTGTTGTGTGTCATCGACGTGACAATGAGAAGTGGATGTGGGAGGGAGGAGAAACTATTATGATGTCAAATAGATATGTAAATGTATAGATAGATATACTGTTATTGTTAAGTATTAAGAAACGATTGGGTTTGAGCGGTTCGTTGAGTTGCATAAACTACAGTCCATTAATGGAAGTAGGTTTAAGGTCATGAAAATTGGATGGCTCTTCAGGAGAGGCCGACAAAGCTTTTTGCAATTCGTTCATGAAAATTTCTTGAGTCAAAGTCTGAAAAAAGTGAGGCTGCAATGAATGGAAGGATTGCCCACTTTGGGAATATTATTATGGGATATTTAGATCGATCGTTAAGTCTCCTTAATGTCATACCTGCGTTTTCTACATTCCACGCTGTTTTTTGCAGTTTTTGTTTCTTTTTCTTCGTTAATTTTCAAAAAACAAAATAATTACGATTCTCTGAAATTTGTAATTTGGAAAAAAATTATCAACTAAATGTATTTAGATAAAATATTGAACACCGATCGATTCATCACCATCACGAGATCAATAATAATAAATCAAATCAATTATGAGGTGCACATTCTCAATGAAATCGTGCTTCATCATCCTGAAATCTTCTCAAGATGAATTTAATTACTGTTAATTATTATGAATTATTATTGATTCTTGGATTGTTTATTTTTTCGAACTATCGAATCTTTTCGCTCTATCGAATCAAATTTGGCCTTACAAAAATGTTTGTATCTGTTCCAGGGCTCATTCACGAATAATGAGGGATAATTCCAGAAAAATGTGACGATTCCTATAAAGTACCTCAACTTCAGAGTACCTCACTAAAATTTCTACAAAATGAACGAGGATAACTACATGAAAGAGCAATGGCAACTCCTGCAGAGTCTGAGGTCCACCGTAGAGGGCTTACTCGTGTACGGAGTTTCCAATGTTTGGAACATATACGGCGGCCTCAACAGATTGCACAGTGTTATAGAACAAATTTTCAAACACGGATGTAGAATTTACGATCCACTCGTGAGTGAACAGATTTTTTTCTATCGCTCCTCTGAACTTTTTTGTGAATTTTTATTAATTGTCGTTGATAAAAAAAAAAAAAAATTCACTAAAGAATCCAAAATTTCTCTAACTTAAGTGAGCTCGATATCATGTTGTCCACTCGGTTTCACTCCCAAGCGTATATATATTCTGGAAAAATCGATTGCAATGGTTAAAATAATTCTTTTACGTCTTAAACAAATGCACAATGGATATAGTCAGTGCAGAACCTGTTAGAATCGTTTAATTCAGCTGAGATTTGGTCACATGTATTGTAATATTATGAACTTTGAGTCCAAGAGTTTGCTTAAAAGTTTTTTTTCCGCGATACATCCTAACGTACATAAAAAGTGGAAGATTCGACTGTTCGTTTTTGAAGGGGGAACCGGACTGCTGGGTATTCATACAAGGACTGAATTGGTTGCAACCGTCTCTGGCGGTCTCACCGGATGTCGGTCATCACGACGATTATTTAGCCAATCTGCCGGCTAGAATAGTTTCGCGCAAAGACGTACTATGGATGTACAAAAGGTAATCATAATTTTTTTGCCATGATAAGTCTTTATAAAATCAATTATTCACAAACTTTTTCACCTCATCGTTCCGAAAAACGTGTTATCTTAAGATTCCCTGCCTGCAACCAGAAAGATCGCAAATAGTTAAACGAAATTTTCGCGATTTACTATTTTTTATAACTTTTGCGTAAAATACGATAATTTTTTTTATTTGAATTTTTTCAGGGTTCGGCAATGAACCCGGAAAACCCTTAAGGTTTTGGGCTGTCCGTTTGTCTGTCTGTCCGTCCGTCCGCCTATTGCTCATAACTTTCCCCATTTTCTCATATTAATGACGATATTATTTAACGATTAAGAGAAGTGATTAGATTTTGGAAAGAATAATATTTTTGAGCCCTCTTCCATTTATTTCAAATTGCAGCTTGGAGAATCATTCACTGTCGCAAAAGTTGTCGTGGCTGTTATCGGACAAAGAGCATTTGTTGTCCTGTCTCGAGCCATGGGCATTTCTGTGTCAAGAAAGCTTGGCAGAAGCCACGCTCACTTGCTTGAGGGCGGTGGAACGAAATCAAGCCGCGCTACTCACCGAAATTGATCCTGGTCTGGTAATAGCATTTTTATTTCTCTGCACTTTGTAGTCAACTGCATTTTTATCGTACTGCATTTTTATTAATCCTTCACCGTCGAACTATTAAATAATAACGAACGATTGAATATAAATAAAGGCTGTCACTCTGGGTGGATTCCACCCAGTCGGCTTTCAAGAAACGATTATGAGCAAATTATCACGCCGAAATGGTTTAAAAAATTACAGAGCATGCTTCGAACATTCTAGATGATGCACGAAAAGTTTATTCATAAAAAATAAAATAGCAATGTGTTAAAAAAAAATCATAAAGAGATGAAAACGAAAATTGCTGGCCGTCTGTTGATCGACGAGAAAATTCTACCCGCTGCGACGGTGAAGGGCTAAACTGCATTTTTATTTAACTGCATTCTTATCTAAATGATTCTAGAATCAACACAAAACATTCATAAATATTCACAATAATTTTCTGTATCAAAAACGAATTTTCCAGTTCATTTATACAACCCTGTCGCGTTGTAAAATGCAAATAAAAGATTCTATTGTGTGAGAATAGTTTATGTCTTACGTAATGTTCAGGCATTAAGAAGATCCACCTTTTTTTAAATATATTTAACCATTTTTCATTGTCCTAGAATTTAAAAACCAATCCAGACAAATAAAAATTACGAATAAAACCAATGAAACTCGAATAAAAACATTCGATCGAAAAAACATATTTTCAGTTTCTACCGGGTGGTCGTTTTTTGAAAAACAGTCCAAAACGCCACCGACGATCCTCCTCGTATCCGACTAATTTCGGAAACACGCGAAACGATCAAAACACCTCGACGCAAAATTCTCTCGTCGATAATACGAGCTCCGACGTTCTTCAATCATCCCCGCAAGACGACGCAAATTCCGACAAAGGACTCGCGAACTCACCCGACGTCGCGAATAGCGGCAAAATAACCAACATCGGTAATCCGGAAGACCGAGAAACCGAGATATCTTTGAAATCTTGGAACAGTCTCCCGGTTTTGTGCAAGAATCACGAAATTTGTCAAAAAACTTGCGCCTTGCCACTGGCCGCATTCATGGCGACTAATCGCACGGACGAGGTCAGAATCGCCGCCGAACCGCGGAAAATCGAATTGTCGGACGTTATAAAGGTCGATTATTCGGAAACGAAGGAATCGAGCTCGAATTCGAACAGTTATCTCAAATTCAAGAGGCCGAAAACGCCGTTGCGAAAACAACGTACGAAAACGAAAATCTCCAACAACGTCGATAAAAACGTGGGACGACAAAAAAGCAGCGGTAGTTCGGATACGTTGAATTACGAGGATGCAACGAAATCCTCGATAAACATCGGTCGAAAGACGAAGAATTTAATTCATTTTCGCGGAGAAAATAACACGAGCGACAGCATTAAAATCGAAACGCATCAGAAAACGAGACGAAGAAGTTCGTTTTTAAAGTCGGGTTCGACGCCCGAATTTTCCGGTTCGTGGAGTTCAGGGGTCGAAGGACAGAAAGATATTCGTGCGGGGAAGAAAAGTTTTATGGAAGACGGTGGAAGTAGCGTGCAACCCATGGCCACGGGTTATTTTCCTCGTCCTCTGGAGGGACAGAGTTTAACGAGTTTCTTGTCGTCCGCACAATTTTCCCGAGCCAACGCCGAACTCGATCGGGAAAATGCGCATTTCAGTATTTCCGAAGCAATGATCGCAGCTATCGAACAGGTTTGTCTTATTTTTGGTTGAACGAATTTTTTGCTATGTATTTTAACTGTAATAATTGAATTTTTAGCGTGTTTTTCGCTTTGTTTTTAATTCGGATTTTTTTTTAAACTTTTTTTTAAAACTTTTTTTTTTGTATGGAATATTTTTTAGTTGAAGTGTAATCGACAATTACGGCTGATCGACGAGACCGCGGATGAGAGCGATGAGGAGATAAACAATTTGAAGCAACGGATACGATTGAGAAGACGTCAACGACAGATGGAACAGAGAAAGGGTGGAATTTGGAGCGGCGAGCTTCTGAGCGACGGAAAAACGGACAGTATGGGCGTGAATTGATTTGAAATATGACCGAGTTTGGTGTTGATTTGAGGAGTTATATTAATGATTTTTTTCCCTGAAAATCGGTACAAAAAGTTTGGAGAATTGCAAGAGAACTGTTGGGTCGTTTGTTTCAAATCGTCTTTTTCATTACATTTGAAGATGAATCTTTTAAAAAGAGAAACATGTTTTATAAACATTTTTTAAATAAATATGACAACTGCATGCAGCGGCATAAAACAGTCTTTTCCGGTCATTGGAGGTAGTTCAGGTTTCATGGTTATCTGGAATAGGGATTTTTATTTTTTTTAAATTACTTTACAGGGTCTCGATTTTCGTGATTCGAGAGGAATTAAAAAAAATACGGAAAGGGTTACATTTACAAAAAAGATTCTTATGTAACATATTTAGTTTATTTTATTTTTATTATTTTAGAAGTTGGTTACAGTCGTAAAAAAAAAAGCTGTCGCAGCACAAAATAATGACGATCTCAAAAAGCAATAAAAAATGAAGAAGAAAAATGGTTTCAGATAAATCCTGTGACCGGAATCACACCCTCGTAGCACGAATAAATATATTCTACGCCACTCTTTGCAGCCATTTTATTAATTATGATTTTTTTGTGTTGTAAAACATGTTTCCATTTAGTAAGAGTTGCCGTTTAAAGTTAAAAAAAAATATATATGTAAAACGATCGGCGCAATCGAATTTTTTGCAATCCTTCACAATTTTTCTACGGATTTTCAGGACAATAAAAATATATGATCTCACAATGAATTTCGTATGAATTCAGCTACAACAACGGATCAAAGCGTGAGTTCTCCGTCGAGTTCATCAGGCACGCGGTCCGACACTATTTCCACAGACGGCGTGGAAGAAATCGAAATCGACGATGCGAGAAATTTTTCGCGACTCCGAACATCAGGTATGCCATAATTATCAGGGACACCATGTAGATATAATTCCTCAAGATAAAGTGATACATCGCCGTCTTTAAGTAGATCAACCAAGAATTACGTGCAAATCGACAAATATTCTGCAGTACTTGTACTCACGCCCTAAACGGCTGAACGAAATTCGATTAAATTCGATAGATCTATGTAGAATCGATCAAGGACCACCCTACATCTCATATTCTCCCAAAAAAAAAATTTCAGATGATTTTTTTTTATTATAAAGAAATCCGCGAAATTTTTGTTTGCGATTTTGAGATAAAAATTAGATCTAGGTTGGTCCTCGATCGATTCTACATAGATCCACCAAATTTCTCATCGTATTCCGTTCAGTCGTTCAGGCGTGAAATACTACGAAATATTTGCCAATTTACAATTGATTATTCGGCAATAATCAACATTTAATAGATCAATTGATGACAATAATAATCATAATATTAATGATTATTCTTGATTGATCCACATACCGACGGCGATGTATGACTTCGCCTTAACAGAGATCGTTGACGATAGCTCGCTTTGTTAGGCGTATCCATGTCCATGGCCTCGTTGTATTCGGATGCCGATCTTTATCGCTCGTCGCCCCGTCAAGCAATCGAATCCAACTTGACCGACAGCATTATTTCCGCCGAGGGTGTCGCTTTGTCTCTGATAAGCAGATTCAGCGAAAGACACTTGCCGAGGGCCAGCGAGTTGGAATGGCTCGTTTCGGAAAAAGATGCTCCTCAACAGGTACGCAATCCAACAATTCTCGACAGCTCTACGAACGCAATTTCGTGGCATCGTAAGAAATGTTTAGTTCAAGTTTAAGTTTTAAAAAACTTTTAGTTTACTTTTTTAACCCCTACGAATTGTGTGAAAAATGTAATTTTTCGTTTGATGGAACTTTTTGTTCGCGCAGTTGTTGCCATTACCGAGAAATTGGTTGGCCAATCGCGAGAATGGACAAAATGACGAAACGAGTAAAGTTGTTCCATTGCGCGGTACGATAGAATGGGCGCCTCCACGCCCGCAGATAATATTCACACCTCATCCACAACCAGCGTGAGTATTCGTCATTTTCAAATCGCGTGAATGAAAAACAAATTTGCAAAGTTTTGTGGATGTTGACGAATAATTTTTGCTCAATTTCGTTACAAGAAATTGATTATTTAAAAATTTTCTCTTGAAATCATCGGTTATAGTATCAGTTATTTATCGCGAATTTCCGTTTTTTTTTTTCAATAAGAATGCAAACATTAATTAATTAATATAGCGAATTACCTTTTCCCAAACAGGAGAAAAATTTTGATAGCTAAACAGAATTACCGATGCGCGGGTTGTGGAATGAAAGTAGCGGTCGAATACGCTAATCGTTTTCGTTATTGCGAGTATCTAGGACGATATTTCTGTACCGGATGTCACACCAATCAAGTGGCCCTGATACCCGGGAAAATATTGTCCAAATGGGACTTCAACAGGTTCGAATAATCGTTGAAAATTAATTATTCGTAATTTATTATCGAGTCGTTGAATCAAGTAGCTATATTGATGCTATCTGCGTGTTTCAGATACGGAGTCTCGAATTTTTCGTACAGACTGTTGGACCAAATGACGACGGATCCGTTGTTCCAAGTCAACGATTTAAATCCCCTTTTGTACAGGCGTGTCAAACAATTGGAAAGAACACGAGTTCTTCGCACACAATTGTATTATCTGAAAGATTTTTTGTTGACATGCAGATTTGCACAAAGGTATAATTTATTATTCGTCGAGTCAAACGAATTATGTTTAAAAAAAAGCTCTAGGAACTTGTTTATCGATAAAGTTATTTTTCAAAAGTCACTCAAATGAAATAATCAAAACTTGTTCAATGATTCGCCGAGTAAAAGAAGCCTCGGAATTTTAAAAAAATTGATATTTGGATAAATAAATAAATTTTCATAGACCGCGAAAGAAGAACAATCCATTGTACACAACGTTACATCGAGAAAAAAATTGTTAAATCGTTTACATTAATTACATTTATTTTTTAATCGTTTAAGCATTCAAGAAGCACTTAAGAAACAGCCGAATTATATAATCAACGATCAGCATATCTATTCAATAGAAGATCTGATGTCGGTCAAGGTTGGAGTACTGCCGGTAAAGTTGGAAGAATTGGTTAAGAAGTGTTGTGCGCACGTTTCCGAGTGTGTGGTAAGTAATTTACGATTTCAATTTTCGTCGGCAATTCTAAAATTTGGAAAGATTCTTCGGGTTTAAGCCTTCATCGCGAAATTTCATGACAATTTGACTTTTTACGCTCACTTCGTTCGCCCCAAACCGCATTTACACACCTTGTGACATAATAATTTATACGATACTCGTGCGAAAAATGTTTTATTGACTCGTGCGATTGCAAGGATCGTCTTCGGCTCGTGCTGCAAACTCAAGCTCGTAAAAAAAAACATATTTTCGCACTTTTATCATAATGTACTATTTTTTTCAAATCATCAACGCATGATAATCCATCAATTTTTATTTTTAATCTCAGCTCTGCAAAGCCCGAGGATTCGTCTGCGAATTATGTCCGAAGGGTAACACGCGGTCGGAACCGCCACAAGTAATATTTCCGTGGGAATTAACGAAGGTAACGAGATGCGATCGATGCTGTTCGTGCTTTCACATCGCATGTAAAAACGTGTCGAACAGAGTGATAGATTGTCCTCGATGTGGACGAGTGAAAGCTAGAAACCAAACGAAAAAATCGTGAAACACGTTCGTGCTTTTGTTGATAATAACGAAATCGAACACCGTGAATATTATTGACCCAAGTTGAAACTTGAAAAACTTTGATATCTTTTCGATAACGCCAATGTCCGGTCGAAGAAAAAAAAAACAAACTAAGTTTGTCGGGATGATGGAGAGTTTAATTATGATTAAACTTTGCAAAAATTCGGTGCGGTTGAGGCATCGATGTTAGTAGGTCGGTTGTAAACCATCGTATAACGTTTGAAGACTGAACCCTGCGCACTGTAATTCGTTAAGCTGGGCAGGATTGGGCATTTGTTCAATGTAAATGGATATAAAATACTTTTAATATCGAATGATCCTGGATTATAAGGCTCAATATCAGAATTCGTTGTAAAACAATGAGTCGTCTAAATTATCGATAATAATTGCGTAAATGTGAAAATTTGAATCTTTGCATGATTTTTAATCATAGTTGCTTTATTAAAAACGGATTAAAAATACATTTTTATCGAATGAATGCCCATCCTGGAGCTGGATAGTCGAAGAGGACTCAAAAATTTCGTAACTTAGTTAGGACACTGCACGAACTATCCCAAATCCAGGGATGGGCATTTATTCGATGAAAATGTATTTAAAATACTTTTGTCATCGAATTATTTATGAATTATCATACAAAGTTTTTTAAAATCGTTTTTCTCATAGTTGAAAAAATAATGAAAATGTGAAATCAACAATTTTATTAATTAATAATTTAGTTAATAATTTTTTTTAATTAATTGATTATTTAATTTTTTTTTTCACCATACAACCTACATTATAATTTTTTTAATTAACTCGGTTGCAAGCGCATCAATGACTATGTCGAGCCCTTAAATACATTTGCATCGAACGAATGCCCATCCCCACAAAAATTATCGCAATTTTTACAAGAGCTCAACATCGACCAAGATAGTCCAATGAAGACTAATCCGAACGAATTGTTTTAAAATAATTGCATCGAGAAGTATTTCCGTTTTTCGAAAGAGTTTTGAAAACGTAATTCCACATTTGGAAATCCGTCGATACAAAAATGGTGCTATTGAACGATAATAGAATAGCTCATAGCTGCTTAAACTAATTAAAAATAAAGTTGTATGCTCGAATATCTGATCGGCCTTCGAGATTTTCGCACTTTCTCACAATTTTTAAAAAGAAGAAAAAATGCTCATGCCTCGAAGTTCAGAATTTCGATTGAAAAAAGGCGAATTTATGATATACGTCGATTGAGACGAAAGCAACTTCTTTATAAAAATTATTCGGGACATTTATTATCGCTATCGATAATTTTTTATCATTTGTTTAAATGTAAAATACTTCACGTGCAATTAGAGACCTGTGATATAATATTGCGTACTGCCCACTTAACGTGAATATTTAAGGTTAATATGACAAAAAGTTTCTCAATATTGTTACACAATTATTTAAATTAATTTTTCTTTGCATCTTTTCACGAAAAAAAAAGTTTTCCGGACTATGCGATTTAATGTAAAATTATTAGACAGCAAGTGCGAATTTCGGACAATTAGTATTGCTTGAATGCAGATTTGATTTATATTCGTAGAAAGTTATAAGTAAATAAAGATTTACAATGTATATGACATAATTTATTATTGTTGTTATTGAAACTGTAAATGTTTACTTTCACGACTTAATGTCGGAATAAAGGCTGTTAATTTGGTATTAATAATCGATGAATTTTTTTTCGTATGCGTTGGTCAACGGTTCTTCGAAATACGACGCATTGATATATTTATAAATTTTCGTTACACGCCAATTTAAAGTTCTATCAAATTATTATCACAGGGGCATCTGATTTTACCTGAAGTACGTTACGAATGTGATAACCGAGGTCGCAGGCGAGCGGTGTTTCGAATTCGAATGTTTTTTGCATCATTTAAATGCAAAAAGATTGAAAATTCCAATGTCGAGAAATTCATTGAAAATAACTCAACTTTTCGAATCTCATAACAATAATGAGGTCAATGCAGTAATTTTTTAATGAAAAATTTATCATATTTCGCACAAAAATATAATGTTCAGTGACAAACGCAAGAATCGTTCCTCTTACAGTTGTAAAAATGAGAAGATGAAGATCGTAATTCAGATTTAATAGAAATCTGAAAAATTTTCTAACGATGAAAACAAAACTGTAAATCGGATTTCAGTCTAATATTTGTTTAATCGACATCCAGGGTAGCTTTTTTTCCTCTGCCCAATAGCTTCTCTCAAAGCTATCTAGAAATTGAAGATGCTCGAATATTAAAGTCTTAACACATTCGTACACACGTGCAACATTTAGGTAGAAAATTTCTCTAGCACCACTTTTCCAAACGAAATTCGTCTCTCTATTGTTACAATATGTGTTGAGTTGGAAAGAAACAAAATTACAAAAAGACTGAAGCTTTGTAAAATTCGTTGACACGTTTGTGACGAAAAAAGAAGAGAGAACAATTTTTTGAATAAAAAATTAAAATTAAATAAATTAATTTTAAATAAATTAATTTAATTAATTTTAAATAAATTAATTTAATTAATTTTAAATAAATTAATTTAATTAATTTTAAATAAATTAATTTAATTAATTTTAAATAAATTAATTTAATTAATTTTAAATAAATTAATTTAATTAATTTTAAATTAAAAAATTTTTTTAGTATATACAAGAATCGGAAAATTTCTGCTGACCGTACATTAATTTAATACACCGATTGTAGTACCTGATATTTATGATCAAAGCCGAGATAATTTCGGCAATTTATTCCTGTTATCGATTTTACAAAAATTTATAATAAAAATTGCGCAATTAAATGTGTTCGACGTCTTCTTTTCGTTCTTGCCACCGATTTCGACTTGATTTCGAACTTCAAGCTATGCAGTTTCACAATTTATCAACTCTTCACGAATCTTCCAGGGGCCAAATGCGCCCCAGGGCGGATTCTCTTCATTCACTTGGGGAAATATCCTTAATTGCTTCGTTTGGTGAAACAAGATTTTTTTTTTCAAACCATTTTTACTTTGATGTAACGAACGGTGATATTCTTCATTCTTTTCTCCATTGCGAAACGGAGAAAATGTCGAATAAGAAAGTCTTTTCCCGTCTAATAAAAAAGTGAATGCACAGACAAAGTACACAGGGGACATTTGGCCCCCAGTGGGTTCGTTAAAGGCCAAAAATATATATTGGGTTGACAACTAAGTCATTGCGAAAAAAAATGTTCGTGTCGACTTTTCAATCTGCCGGAGGGGGGTTGAAAAATGTTTGAAAAAAATTTCATTAACATTTCTGCTTTTGGGTCATCAATCTACGTCTGTGTACCAAATTTCGTCTCAATCGGTTGATAAATGAGGGGATGGCAGGACTAAACGAAACCATAAGGGTTCCTGGATTTCCACCGAACCCTAAAAATGGTCCTCAAAAATAACGCAAAGTTATGACGTTTCATTATTCATCCGTAAACAATTTCGATAAATTTCGGGGACCACCAAATGCAACGAAATATTCTCACAGCTTTCCCGATAAAATCGATAGCCACGATGTAACGTCAATACACATAGTATTAACGAATAAAAAATTACCCGAAAAAAAAGAACCGTAAATTTTCAAGACGGAGATAAGGTGTTTAAAAATATTTATAATCAAATAAAAATACACGCAACCACTGTGTCACATTTCACGAATTTTATTAATTAAATTATCCGTTCGTTATAATCGCATACACACGCACACACTATAAAGTAGTAGATGATACATTCATTGATGATTAAAAAAAATATTTTTTAAAATAATAAAAATAAAAAATAAAAATATTTAAAAAAAATCATAATCGTAACAACTATTTACACTTTGTAATTTTAGTCATGGACATTGCAACTTTATATATCCCTCGCTATTGTTATCTTGCATCGCTGTTTCTTGGAAAAATTTATTCGTGAAAAAAAATAATAATAATAATAATATATCGTTTCGTATATACATATTTGAACGTGGATGATTGTTTTGCACAACGGTTGCGGAAAAAAATTCCAACGGAACTTCGAGACGGTACGCGGAATTTTAATTTATTCATTGAATAGTGAGTAAGGTTATCGCGTCGCGTAATTTCATGCATCCAGATTTCGATCGAATTCGAACCTTCTACTACCACTGCCAGAGCGCTACGGTTGAAATATTTCACGGGTCATCGTCCGGTTTTGACCAAAAAAAAAAAAAAAAAACCGGTGTCAAATTTTTTTCGTTATTTTTTTAACGATTAAAAATAAACGAAAACGTTTCATCGTCGAGTCGTTCCGCAGCAGACGTATTGGTTTGGGTGAGATTGAACGTGCGAATGAATAATAATCGAAAAATTAAGGCGAACATGGAAACGCTCTGCGCTGACTCGAATCTTTTTTTTTTTTTTTTCTTTTTTTTTTCCAATCTTTTTGTTCTAAATTTTCATATCGAAATTGATTATTTTTATATCGTTCAACGCTTGAACTTTCTTTATCCGAAAGGTAGATGATTGACCTATTGTTCGTCAACTTTGTTTTTTTATCTTTAATTTTTATGTATTTTAATCGACACGAGATTGCGTTTTCGATTTCGTGACTGTGTCTGCGGTATTTCGACGAGACTTTATTGTCCTTCGACAAAACGCGACAATGAGAATCTTTAACTTTTCACGGTTTTCTAACAATTGCGAGTGTGCGCGAGGTAAAAAAAAATATATATATATATATTCATCGAAATTCGTGTATAAGTTGCGTTACAAAAATATGCAACGTTTCGTTTAACAACGTCGATAGTATGGTTCAACTCGATAAATCCTCGATTGGTTATTTCACGAAATTCATTCGCACGCAAAACGTCGAAATTCATGACCGTTCGTGCCATGCTGTTATTCCTTAAAATCGTAAATAATTTCTAAATCAATCGCATAGTTATCAATGTTCATCGTCATCAGTCTATACAGTCCAAAAAGATAGTTAGCCGCGTAACAATGCGCCACAAGCTTAACATCAACGGTGGCTCGATCGTCAAAAACGCGTCGCGCGTTTTTGTTTCCTTTTTTTTTTTTTTTTAAATCTTTTTTCTTCGTCCGTTTTTTTTTTGGATTTTTTATATTATTATTATTAAAGTAACAGCGGTAACATGTTATCTCTATTACGATGGTAAATCTCGTATAAATAGACAAAAGAAAAAGTGGTTCGTCAAAAAAAAAAAAAGAAATGAAAAAAAAAAAAAAATCTACAAACATCTCTATCATGCGGGAAACGAGTAGAAAAAATGGAAAATAAATTTCTCAACAAAAAATAAAGGACAGTTAAAAATAACTTAGAAATAAGATCGTGTAAATTCAAAGTTTGAAAAAAAAAAAAAAAAAAAAAGGTTTCTATGCATAAATATATTATAAAATGATATCGTCCGTTCAAAAAAAGTTGCGAGTGATACTTCGAGCTCCGTTCAGTCGCTTTCAAAATATAATTAAAATTAAAACGGTTGGTTAAGCTTGTTCGTTCGTTTTCAATTCGCGCGACTCGCGTTAATATTCGGACTCATCCTTATTTATCACACGAAACAAGCAACATTCACCGTGATAGGCTCTCCGATGCTTCGCAAACTTTTCTTCATGTACACGTGGCATTGCAATATTTTGTTTGATTTTTTTTTTTTTTTGGTTCTTCCTTTTTTCTAAAGTTTTTTTCCGTTGCTTTTACGCGGTCTAATGGGAGATTATTACGCGGTTTTGCCGGACCTAATTATTGAAATTTATATTGAGCCACGAGTCTACTTAAAATTATCGATACTTACGTGTTAAGTTGACTATAATTCTAAAACCTCTTTTAATGGCACCTTTGCTACCTCGAAGAAGATTCTGAAATTGGAAAGAAAATCGTTATTGTATGCGGATAAAACGAGGAATTATGATTTTGACAAAAAACAGAGAGAGAGAGAAAGAGAAAGAGAGAGATAAAGAGATGGAGAGAGAAAGAGAGAGAGATACACAGAAAGAGAGAGAAAGAAAGAGAGAGAGAGCGAGATGGATAGATAAAAAGGGAGACAGATAGATAGATAGATAGAGCGCGATAGATAGGTAGAAAGAGAGGTGGAGAGAGAGAAAGAGAGAGAGGTGGAGAGAGAGAAAGAGAGAGAGCAATAGATAAATAGGAAGGAAGAGAGAAAGAGCGAGATAGATAGGCAGAAGATGAGAAAGAGCGAGATAGATGGGCAGAAGAGAGAAAGCGAGATAAATAGATAGATAGATAGAGCGAGATAGATAGGTAGAAAGAGAGAGAGGTGGAGACAGAGAGAGAGAGAAAGAGCGAGATAGATAGATAGAAAGGAAAAGAGAAAGAGAAAGAGAAAAAGAGAGAGAAGAAAAAGAAGAAAAAGATTTAGCTTACTTATGGCTGTATTTATTGCGGACAGTCGCCAATGCGTCTTTGTGTTTTCTATGAAGTCCTTGATTCAGTACATTTGCTATTTCTTTGATGTCGTCAACCGTGTAACCGGTGTAATACTCGAGAGTCGCCGTCCAACCTCCGAGATCTTTCATCTGTAGCGCGAGAAGCAACGCCGCTGCAGCCATCTTGCTGTCGCTGTACATTATCGTCGCGTAGTCCATCAACGAGTACTCCAAGATGAATCGCGCTAGGGTCAACGTTGGCATCGACACTTTTGCGCACTGATTAGAAAAAAAGATGGATTATATTATTAAAAAATTCATCGAATTATATGTTAAAATGAATAATTGATATTTTACAACGGATTTTCATGGCTCGATAGATTATTTGACTACAATTTCACTGCCGCAAAACCATTCGTGAAAAACAAATGGTTTTTACTTATTTTTATCTCATTTTTGTCACTGGAAAATCGTTGATTTATTCCAATAAATTCCGATTACGAAAATAATTGATCCGATTAAATCTTGGTTATGACTTTTCATAAAATCATCATAATTATATTCAACAAACAATAATTGTGACGAATTATGGTCGACGAGAAGAAAAAATATATTCTTTTTTCTCTCTCAGAGAAATTTACCAATATTTCGAATAATTTATGTCAATAATATATAAATATATAATGTATAATATATAATGTATAAATTACTAACAATTAATGATCATTTATATATATTAATAATCTCAACATCATTATTCTAAATATAAATAACGAATTCATACGGGCATTTATTTATTTTATCTCAAGCTCGTTCATTTGATTCTTCTTCTTCAATATTTTGAATCTTGTTTCTTCGATCGGTTATCATAATAAAATAAATAGGATAAAAAAAGTCTCGTTACGAGTAAAATGTGACAATCGAATAATACAAACCCTGGCGTAACGGCGAAGAAACCTGTACGAAAGCGGTATTCCAAGATCGAAGTCAACGATTTTAAGTACGTTCATTTCCATTCTAATGAGCTCACGTTGAGAGTAAGCACCGTCGCATATATACAAGAAATCCTCGACCATCGGAGGAATTCGTTCCTGCAAAAAATAAAAAAATTATAAAACCAAATCCCGTCACAAAAATATCTCCAATTTATTTTTTTCTCTCTCAATATTCCTGAATTCAAAAATTATTTATTATTAAAAAATGAACGACAAAAGCGAGTTAGCGTTGGTGCTTACGTCAAATTTGCTAGCTATGAAAAGACTGGCAGCACCGAGAAGTTGAAGAGTCTCCTTGCCGACTGTGACTTTAGTGAGATAAAGATCGACGAGTTTGACCGCGAGATAAAGCGTCTCGTGATTCAATTCGAAAGATTCTTGAACTTCGACCATCCAATCGACGAGCAAAGATCTCATCCACCGCGACAAACAAACTTGTCGCTCCATGTAATCGCTTATCGGAAACAAATCTTCGCGTTGCTTCAGATATTCGAAAATATCCATCGCGTATTGCGACACTTGGTACGGATCACGCCAATTTTCAGCGTCAAAGTCCCATTGAACACCGGCCGGCAATTGTCGTTCGGGCACGGCATCGAGACGCGAAGCTAGCGACGTGGTTTTGTCGGATGTCGTCGATTCCGTTTCAATTTTTTCACTCTTTTCTTGAATTTGCTTCGTCTCGTCCGATTTTACACCGATCTAAAAATAAATGTTTTTTTTTTTTTCCCCGGAAGAAAAATTAAAAACCGGAAAAATAATTGTTAATGAGATAATTTTCGCGCGGGAATTCGAAAAAGGATGGAGAAAAAATGAAGAAAAAATAAAAACTGTACATTGTTCGTCGTTGTCACCTTGCTGATGCTCTTCGTGGATTTTTTTGCACTGTCATCTGAAACGTCTTCGAGAGCACTTACGTAGAGCGAACTGTCTTCCGATTTTTCCAAGTCTAAACTACGACGAACGTTTACAATTTTGCTCGGCAATTCGATCTTTTCGTCGTCTTTTTTGTTGACGATTTTCAACCGCGGCGCGGGTTTCGTTTTCGCGGGAACAACGGTTTCAGGACGCACGAGAACTTTCTCGACTGGCCTGAGCGTGGGTGCTTGAACCAAGGGCTTTATTTGCGACACCGGTGCTTTTTTCAACACTTTTTTCGGTTCCTGCAGCTGCACTCCCAATGATTTCCCAATAGCCTGTGAGGGTTTATCATATTTTGTTATCTATTTTTTTAGTTTCAACATTTTTTCAGCCGTTATCTCATCATGATTTATTGAATAATTTTAAGTATTATTTGTATTTTATTTAGACGTAAAATTCGATGTTATTATTATTAACAATAATTATTAACAATAATAATAACAATAATAATAATAATAACAATAATAATAACAGTAATAACAATAATAATGATAATAATAATAATAATAAATTTATCGCTATTATTATTATTATCATCAAATTTTAGGACTAAATGAAATACAAATTCATCAAAGTTTTACACCTATTCGATGTATAAAATGTTTCGATTCGTAATTGTAAAAAAATTGATAAAAGTAAATTATACGTACATTGGTGATATTTCCTAGAGCAGAACGTTTTGTGGTTTTGTCTTTCAAGGGCGAAGCATCGGCCTTTCTTTTGATTCTTGGATCCTTGACGATTACAGGCGGTTTGGCCAATGCATTGCTCAACGCGGCCTTCTGATTTCTCGTAGTGATGCCTCTCCGCACGCTAACGACGGGCACACTCGGTTTGTTTTGACTACTCAATACTTTGGTTGGCGCCATTTTGACGGGAGGTGAAATACCAAAAAATGCCGTCCTGTGGTCGTTGGTGTGTCCTGTAATTTACAGTTGTTAATTTTAAGGGCTACGAGGAGACGGTAGATCTTTGTCATATTCAGGATATCATTATGTGGACAAGACTGAACAAGATTCGTGTCGTATACATACGAGAAGAAGAGACAAAATGAACGTAACCAAATATTTTTATTTTGGAGGCATCACCGAACTACGTTTTTTTTTCCTATCCATAAGATACAGACAATTGAAATCTCACCAAATGTTACCTCAAAGAGTACCAAATTCTATGCATAACCAGTGAAAATCAGTTTTTTGGAATCAATTTTGTTGGACTATAGAGCGATATAGAATCGTGATAAGTCGAAAACTTGTTCCAGACTAATTTGGTTTTGCATCTAAAGCACGGATATTGCGATGAATTCGTGCTCAAAGGTTAAAACATTAGAAGCCGAGTCTTGGTTGACACGATTGGTTACTTTTAGTAAGATTTTACTCGAGTTCTTTGAAGTTTCCGTCGTGTCGGAGTAGAAGTTTTCGATAGTCGAGTTGTCCGTGAAAACGGAACATCAGTGAAAGAAAACTAGTCGTAGCAGCTACGAGAAGGGTTTGCATAGGTAAATTGCTGACTTTATCATTTAACAAGTCTGATTTTCAATTCCCATAATTATGGAGAAGTAACGTCCGAATTATCTGCATTGTTGTATTTTGTTCGTACGAATTTTGAGGTTATGAGACCCTTCTGTAGCATTCATCAATAATCAACAGACTCAACGTTTTTGAGTTAAGTTTTTTATCATAATTTAGCTCGGCAAAATGGATATACTACAGAAAAATGTCAACGCAGCGATAACCGTGTAACTCATATAACCTCACAATCTTCCCTGTTGTCATTTTATTTTGCTTGGCTTGATCTCATCAATCGCAAGTACAGCATCGACGCAATGGACATAAAAATGTACAGTTGCACTTCACCTGCGCTAACGAGAGTTCATCTTCAATAGGAAACACTTCAAATACAAGACAATTGATGTTGCAGTCTCCAGAATTAAATTTATTACGATTCAACTTTTTCAGTTGCGCAAAAAAATTAAACAATAAAATTAAAAAATAGGCTTAGACGATTGTTTATTAAAGGAAAATAATCAAAATGGAGTCATTATTTTGCAGAATGTGATACAATTGTCTGAAGGACGTTATGCTCATGGCTGAAACCAGAGTCAAAAACTATCCACGTGGAAATGCGGAGGAAAATAATCTAATCTAAAAGTGAAGACGGAACCTCTTGGTACGATAGGGTCCGGATTCCGCCAGACATTTTCTAATATTATATACTCCAAATGTAAGAGCTCCCAAAAAAATTTGTTTTTTTCGTCCATGAGACGCCCTAATGTATGCAAATACTAAATAAACATATCTTATTTCTCTGTAATACCAAACATATTTTTGGTATCTGTGAGTATGCCCATGTTTCGTACT
This sequence comes from Sussaba pulchella, assembly GCA_963971145.1. Lineage (NCBI taxonomy): Eukaryota > Metazoa > Arthropoda > Insecta > Hymenoptera > Ichneumonidae > Sussaba > Sussaba pulchella. Next base: position 14,011,505 of record OZ020168.1, read on the forward strand.
CCAGAACAAACTTTCATGTCTCTTTCACAGCCAAAGACAGTTCATACATACATCATATACATCACAACGTATACACGCACATACATATACGATAAAGAAAAAAAAAACGAAATTTTTCGAGTACGTGATCGTCGGTTAAAAATTGCGGGACGGAGCGACGAACTGACTCTGCCCGAGATTTATCGTAAAATCGTAGCGTCGGTTGCTCGTTTCGTCATAACGTCGTCGAAGTTAATGATATTATCAAAGATGGAGAACCTGCAATACACGTGGATCGTTCGATGACGAAACCCGATAACTCTTAACTTCAACCGACCGCGATAAACGACGTGTAATGCCCAGAACGAAAAGTTTTATGGCTCCCCCGGAAAAAAGCGGGAACGCGACTCGCTCGTCAACGACACGCCTCACGAATTTACAACAAAACAATTATCTCAATATTATTTTTTTTATTCGCATCAAAAGCTTCGAAGATTCCACGATAAAATTCGCACGCGATATAGCTTGAAATCAAAGACCCGACGAATTAAATGAAACCCCCTCGACCGAAACAACAAACAGCGAACGAGGCCACCATTTTTTCCGACGTCCAAAACAACTAAACCGTTTTATCCTCAATTTCCGTAATTATCGCGCGTTCGAAGAAATTAAACAAAATCTAAATTAACGTTAAAATCGTTGATTTACCTGAATTATTGTTCGAGCCGTTTCTACGTTCCCGGCAGGACGATTATATTACATTTATAAATATTACAATATTCTCACTGATAGTTGACTCTCCATTCGTCCTGCGAGAACAACTGAAAGTTGACGCTGATGTTCAAAATATCACAGTTACGTTTGTGCCGTCGCGTCATTGGTCACAGCCGCGAGCAAACGTTCAATGGGATTCGTCGCCGTGCTATCGAAGCGCCATCTCGTCGTTTCTCACGAAATTTTCATTTTTATTTTTCATCGCATTATTTTGTAAGGTGTTCATCGTTTGATAAGTCCATAAGCATTAAAAAAAGTATTTTTTTTAATGCGCATGGAGATTTTGTCGATGAAATTTGATGTATGGGAGTTGAGAACGTTTCATTGGTGATAATATGACGGGTCCTTGGATAACGATGCTGTCGTTGATGCTGTCTTTTTCGTCATTTTTGGGATGGCAACACTGCGTTCAATTGCAGCCATTGCGCGACGGCCATAATTTTTATTCTTGTTTGCTCCGTTTCGAAAGCATCGCGACGATGATGCTGCACGATGTTGAGAGAATTCTTGTAACTGTTTTCTCTCGAAATGGCAGAAAAAAATGGAGGTTTCTGTAGGAAAAAAAAATAATCTACATTTTTTTTGGCCATTTGGGAGAAAACGCGCGAAATCGCGTGGTTGTTTATTAATTCTACATCGATTCCAGAGGTTTTGTCGAATTTAATGCAGCCGTTTATGCGTAAAGTACTTCGATGTGTTTTGCCAATTTTACGGGATTGTCGGTAAGACAGTCGTTGCAGTACTTGGCTTAAAAAATCATATTTCTTTGAAATTCCTTTCGTCTTTTCGTTATTCATCGATCGGAAACTTCTGCAGACGCGGAGGCCAACAGATGACTGTGATATTATTTCAATGTCATTCAACGAACAAAAGTTCAAAGTTACAAACAATGAAATCAGTACGGCCAACTGCGAAATGTCGCTAACGTTCGTTCGGTTAAAGATTTTTGAAAATTTCTTACACCAATTACTTCATATCGAAGAATTATTCATTCGTTGAAAATTTCCGTTGTTTTATTTTGTTTAATGAAAAACTTGCTGGCATTTTGATTGCTGTGCAAGAAGATCTTGCTTATGAATTAGTACGAAAGCGTCGGTGAGTTTTCGTACCTAACCTCTAAACTGATAACGCAGTTTTTATTTACGATCGGTTGATGCTTCGCATTGTCGATGTGAATTAATTAGGAGTAGTTCAAAGGTTTATAGTGGTTGATCTGTTCGAAGAAAAGCCTGCAGATGCAGGAAGAACGGTTTGCAATAAAGTATATCGCGGTGAAAAATTGTTTCGTTTATCTGTCGGAGATATGGATGAGAAGATTGGATCCGGGAAAGGTAGGTTGAGATAAATAAGATTTTGAAAGATGAAGAATGAACGTTGCTAGATGAACGTCGTGGAATATTGGAGCGAGCGAGTCTTCATTACCAGCTGACGACGTTTTTCTCTATCGGTGTGTGATGAATATGCGCCAGGGCAAAGTACGCTAGTGATGGTGCCACGTTCGGCCGTAAAATCCCGAAGCGCTGCGATCTATGAGGTTGGAGGGGCAAGTTTGCGATCGACGTGAACTTGACCGACGGCTGAAAATTTTTGAATTTTTTGCATGCATTAATTTCTCATTTTTAGTGATTGGGAGTTAAAATCTAACGTTTTTCAGTTGGTCGTTTTTTTTTACAATATATTGCAAACATTGAAGATATATCTTGTTTTCGACGGTAAGAGAGTAAGTGTATGTCGATATTCGTTGCTCATACCAGCTGATGATCTGCCTGATCTCAAGTTTGGTTAGGATCGCTTCGTCGGTAAGAAAAATATGCCAAGTCTGCCACCGTGTCAGTTTGCCCACGTTTTATTTTGACTTGAGGGTGGAATGAAATCGAAAAAAAAAAAAAAAGTTAAAAATATGACCCACGTCGATTTTTTGTGCAAATTACAGATTAACGTTATCAAGATTTCACACAATAACAATGATTACTACGTATCTTGGCATCCGATTTCGGGGCTGGATGATTTATTGGGAATTAGCCCTACCTTCGCACGTACGCTAAACTTGAAAGAAGGAAATGAAGTTATCGTTTCAAGCTTGCCGGAGCCACCGTTTCTGTCGTCTATCACGGTAACCCCGCGGAATCCTCAAGACTGGGAAATTGTGGTGAGTATTGTCGCATAAAAAAACGTTTTAATATTTTGCGATCGAATAAACATAGACAGCGTGACAAATTACCTCGCTCACTTGTGTCATGTAATTCTGTAATTACATGAAACTTATGCAGAGAAATCGCAATAAATAAAAAAATAAAAAAATAAATAAATAAATAAATAAATAAATAAATAAATAAATAAATAAATAAATAAATAAATAAATAAATAAATAAATAAATAAATAAATAAATAAATAAATAAATAAATAAATAAATAAATTACAGTACGATTACAAAGTTGTTAAAAAGAATACGATTTTTGGAATAAAATATTTTCAGGAATATCAAGCTGATAAGATACAATCAATTCTTCTGGATCAGATAAGTTTAGTCGCGAAAAATCAGACGATCGTTGTGTGGGTCTCCAAAGGCTTGTCGGTAACATTATCGATTGGTGAGACAGAGTACTCTTTCAAGTCTAGTTTTATTTTCTTCATTCAATAAGAAATACATGTTATGCAATTAATAAGAATAACATGAAATAAGAATAAAATTCAATTTTATTTCATACAGATTCGATAAATTCCGATTTTGTTTATGGATATATTGGCAACCTAACGGAAGTCCACGTATCACAATTCCGTGCCAATACTCAAACCACAAGAAAAAATTCATCCGCGACTCAAGAAACTACCTCGAAACAATCAAAATCAAACATTTGGAATATGATTAATCAAATTTCAGACGTTATTCCAAAACCGACACGCGAATTTCTAAATAACGAACAAAGCGACGAAACCGTTGACGTTACGTCGTGGTTAACGAACAATGGCAATCCCACAATACCTCAAACTTTCCGCGTTTGCAGTTTATCGGCTATCAAACAATTTTACTCGCCAAACGCATTTTCCGCTCGTCTCGAAAGTCCTTACGACGTTTATGTACACCGAAGTAACGTTCGGACAAACGTCGTTGCAGCGAACGACGCGGAATCGAGTTTGTTCAGAATCAGAAAGATTCGGGACGATCGTAATTACGTAAATCCAACGAGTACGGATTTTTTGCGTCCTGAAAATTCCATCGTACCCAAACAAAGTTCCGAATTGGTGGTCAGAATATTTTTCATAGAGAAAATAATTGCAAACGATTCGCGTGATTGCGAACGCAATTTTGACGCGATTAATCCGCATCACAAGCCAATTTACGTATCGAAGAATTTGTTGCGAAATTTGAGATTACGAATGGGAAGTAAAGTACTTTTGGAACCGTTGGAAAAATCGGATCAATCGATCACGTCGATCGATATATTGGCTTCGGCCGGATCCGTAACGCGTCGAGATTTCGAAGAATTCATCGTCGATACAGCGATCGATGATAAAACGTTGCTGAATTTTCCTGCGAGGATTTATTTGAACGATGAAAAAAGCTGTATGGTGTCGTGTTCACCGGTAAAATGCTCGTACGTGATTCTCAACACGGACAGATTAATTGACATTGCGATAAATGTCAATACCGATGCGTCGACCGATGAGAATGTTCTCAATGACGAAGACAAACAGGAGGATGAAATTCATTTAGATTCTATTTCTTTGCAGTGAGTGACAATTCGTTGTTTTTTTTGTTTTTATTTTTTTTTTGTGCTTCTGAGATTTGTTAATTATTTGCTGGGTACTTTCAGACCCCTAGAACCGATGATCGAAGAATGTAGGATTGTTCTTGAGCTGAGTTTAGCCTTGAAAAAAGATAAAGTCTTTCGATACGATCCTGGAAATGTTCTTATTTGCGGTAACGTTGGTTCTGGAAAATCCACGATCTGCAAGGTGCTGAAAGAGGAAATGGAAAAACCACCGGATTTCGTGCACACTTGTGCAATTGAGTGCAAAGCATTGAAAGGCAAGATAATTGCATAAGTTTTATTTTTGTGATGCCAAGCCGGAACGCTGTATAATTATTTTTCATCGGCAAATTATGGAAACAAGGAAGAATTGATTTTTCTTCTCTCGATGGAACCATATTCGGTCCAGCTGTTGGTTTTAATTTTCGCGAGTTTTGATATTTGATTTCATTGCGTTGATCGTAGGTAAAAAGGCCGAAACGGTGCATAAAATAATTTCAGCGACGATGGCGGATTGCGCGTACCATCAACCATCGATATTATTTTTGGATGACTTGGAGACCATCACGAGCTCATCCGGGGACGATGGAGAACAAACGCCGGACGCGCTTAACGCCGCGAGGTGAATTAAATTTACGGAGAAACACTTGCAGCTTCATGAGTTATTTTTATTTTAAGTCATTTGTGGCATTATTTAAGAAATTATTTACCGGATTGTTTAACAAATTACTTATGGAATTATCTACTAAATGATTTACCAAATTACTTACTAAATTTCGAACCAAATTAATTAACAAATTGCTTACGAAATTACTTACCAGATTGCTTACCAAATCACTTAAAAAATTGCTTACCAAATTAATTAGGAGAAATAATTAAGAGAAATAACCAAATTATTAACAAAATTACTTGCCCAATTATTCACCAAATCACTTACCGAATTATTTACCAAACCATGTACCAAATTACTTATGAAATTATCTACGAAATTATCTCCAGAATATTGGACGTTATTTTCAATGTTGCTGGTGAATATCAGTCCGCACACTTCGTATCGATAGTCGCCACTTGTACGAATACGAACAAAATTGGGGCTAAATTGAGATCCCCAAGAGGCGTACATCTGTTCCGGACGGTATTGACAATACCGGATCTCACGCAAGTGAGCTTTCTTAATTTTACAATGATTCCATTCGTCGTTCGTCGAAGCGATTGAAATTAAAAAAAATTTATTTATTTATACGCGACGAAAAGGATCAGCGTATCGACATTTTGAGGCTCGCGCTGCGAAAGAACATACGCATTCCTGAGAATATAAATTGGGATTACTACGGAAGTAAGACGGAGGGATGGGTAGCAAGGGATCTCGTTGATTTCGCTGAAAAAGCAGCATTCGCCGCATGGAAACGCCACGGTACGAATTTAATTATCTACCATTTTAAATATGATTTTTATGTGTGTAAAATATCTGACGTAAAATATCTTACGTTTTTCGCGTAATTATATTTTTTGTAACGTTTTGCCCACATCGTTGTTAGTACTGAAAAGATATTGCGAGCTCAATCGTATTTATAACATTTATTTTTCTCGAAAAAAAAAATAGATACAATAAGTCTTGAAATTATTTTTGATAAAAATCGTTTTTCTGCTTTTTAAACGAAAGAAATTCAAGTGACCTTTATCAATTAATAATTGCAATTATCAATGATCGATCAATTAATTCATAGTTATAATACTTAATACACTGCTGTTATTTGACATTCGAAATTTCCTTGCAGAAAAAATTTTGATATTTTTTATTCGTAAAGATTAAAGAAAGTTTTATTACTTTCTTGTATGACATGTAAAAAAAAAATTGTTCGATATTTTTCAGTACACGATCAAAGTATGACGGAGATTGTTCTGACTGAGGAAGATTTATCTAAAACACTCAAGCATTACAAAACCATATCGTTGCATGGCGTACAACTGTATACAAGTTCCAGCCACGATTGGTCGAACATCGGCGGTTTGACAAACGTGAAAGAAACGCTAATACAGTTGCTCGAATGGCCTCTGAAACATTCAGAACTGTACAAAAATTCACCGATAAAAAATCAAAACGGTGTATTATTGTACGGGATGCCGGGAACCGGAAAAACTATATTAGCGGGTGCCATCGCCAATAAATGCGATTTGAATTTAATTAGCATCAAGGTATCGTAAATTAATTCATAAGTATTCTTTATTTTATTCTCGATGGATTTTTTGTGTCGTGTGCGAATCGATTGAATTTCAATTTCAGGGTCCTGAGCTGTTGTCGAAGTTCATAGGAGCAAGTGAAGAAGCCGTGCGAAATATTTTTGAAAAGTTATTACGGCGATTGATTAAATACATATTTTTTTAAATACATTTTTTAACGTTGCTGATACAAATTTTTCTTTATTTACGCTCTAGAGCTCGACGGGCAAAACCTTGTGTACTATTCTTCGACGAGTTCGACAGTCTCGCGCCCAGGTTGGTGAATAATTGAATTTTGATTTTTAATTTTCTAAATTTCTAATTCTATTGCAATAAAATCAATCATCAAGTTTTATTTTTTTCAATAACGGTCGAAACCTTGAAAAAAAAAAAAAAATTATAAACAACCATTTCGTCTATTGCCGACCACGATGTTGCTCATCGCGTTTAGATCATGTCAAAACTTCCCTTCGGCAACGTGAACTGCAATTCGATTTATTTCGACATTGTTTACATTGCGAAAATAATTATTCAAAAAAAACTGCAGTTGTTTCCATGGAAATTTTTATCGGGAAATCGCGAGATTTATTATTCTCAACTGCATCCCTCAAGCCGTAATGAAGATGCAAAGGACACAAAAATTGTTCCACATTGCTTATTATTGTTAGTATTATTATTATTATTCCCACTAGACGCGGTCACGACAGTACTGGGGTCACCGACCGAGTCGTTAATCAGCTTCTGACTCAACTGGACGGGGTCGAAGGACGAGAAGGAGTCGCGGTCGTTGCAGCATCTTCCAGGCCCGACTTGCTAGATCCGGCATTGCTACGGCCCGGTCGTTTGGACAAATCATTATTATGTCCCCTACCCGATCAAGTAAAATCACAATAATTATCGAAATATTTCCAATTATCATACGGACCTCATATCATAAATTAATTATACTGTAGAATTTATACTTGCATTGATTTTATTGGGATCGAACGCGCATGGTATCAAATGGTTTTCTTCTCACAATTTCTTTCAGAACGACAGAGAAGAAATTCTCATTGGTTTGTGCAAAGCACAAAACGTCGACACCGATTGTCTCGATCTCAAAGAACTTGCAAAAATGTCGTCCGGTTTTACCGGAGCCGATCTCAACGCTGCTTTGACACAAGCCAAGTACGACGCTTTTGAAAATGCTGTCGCCAATGTTTTACCGGTGAGTAGTAATATATATTTATTTTTTATCCGGCACAAAAATCACAGAAAAAAAACCATCCAAGCCATTAAAAAAAAGACGTTCTTTCGATTCTTCCCGAATTTTGTACACAATTTAATTTCCTCAATATTTAATACATTCCACAACGATGAATACGATAAAAAAAAAATTAACGTTATTTTTTCTCCGTCTCTCAATGATAATTTTTTTCGCAATTCGTATTTAGAAAAATAATAATACACGTGAAAAGGTCAATTGAATAATCAATGAGATCGATATATTTTCGATGTATCGACGTGTACTCGAACTGATCGTTCTTAATGCGACAAGGAGTAAACGATATTCGCGAATGTACGTCGGGAGTTTCTGTAGAGTATAATTATGATACTATCATTAGTGATCTTATAGCACTAGATTATGGGAGGTAGGTAGGTGTGTTATATAACTGAGGAAACGTAGGGAGCTTTATTAGCGCGAGCCAAGCAACCCCATCTCGCTCCACTTCATCCTAAACTACGCCTCACTGAACGCCGAGGGGATTATTATCTTATGCGTTATAATGATGCGCAAAACGGATGAGGTGGAGGGTCGGGCAATCACGTGAGATTGAAAGGCAAACGAGTAGTTACGTACATACTGTTAGTACGGGTGTCACATTCGGTCCTACGTAGTTATCGTCGCGTCAATTTATAATACAATCAAACGCACGAAAAAAAAAGAAAAGAAAATCTCCGCGTTTTTCTGGAAGCTGGAAAAACGATTTTTTTTATGGACTGCGATTAAAATTGGGATTTTTAGTACGTGTATAGAAATGATTGAAGTATCTTAGAAGTTAAACAAATTTGTGCGGCTATGAATACAAATTTTAAAAATGTATTAACCACTGAAATTCGAATTAGTATAAATTAGTAATCGATGATAATAAACAATTTATGATTATTATTATTATTTTATTAATTGAAATGGAATAACGTGGAAAATCATAATTTACAGTCAGTCCGATAAAATATTACCGATGTCTTATCATTCTCGTTCAATTTGTGACTGTGTTGTCTCGGCTTGTCGTCAGTTTAACGCGGAATATTGATTATTTTTCAATACTAAACAATTGTTTTTTTTGAATTTTTTCTGAGAAAAAAAAATCTTCACATTTGCCTGGAATCCGGAAAAACGAGTTTTTTTATAGACTGCGGTTGAAATTGGTTAATAGGTTATTTCTCTGTATCTTGGTCACTTGGGATACCCGGATAATAATTGTAAGAAGCCGAATAAGATACCGCCTATCGCTTCGTCTCCCGCAAATTCAATCTCCATACGATAATCACAAATAATCGAAAACTTCTCTTCACCTTAGGGCCAGTCTACGTACACAGACGCAATCGAATTGACGCAAAAACACATAATCGACTCTCTGAATGCAACCCATCCGTCGTTATCAACCGCAGAGAAGAAAAAGTACAGCATGATGTAAATACATGAGATGTTTTTTTCGCGTTCGTCTACGACGACAATTTTTATTAATCAAAATTCGGCTGAGCCGTTGAATTTCGTTGTTATGTTTGCAGTTATGGACAATTCTCGGGAAGCAATATTTTTGAAAATACGACTACGATCAAGCAAAGAGCGACCCTGGCTTGATAGCGCATGATGGAGCTGAAAGTTGAAAGATTTTTAAGGTCATCGTCTGCAGCGAGTGGAAGCGTATAATTTGTATATTTTGGGAACAATAAAAATTGTAGCTTGGATATTTTATTTCAATACTTTTTCATGCGAGCCATATCGCTGGTGAATATAAATGAATATACATAAATAAATAAATAACGAAAAACAATAAAAAAATAATATATGTAATATGTAATAAATATACATCAGGGTGATCGGTCAAAATAAAAAGAATCGCCGATTTCTGCGACGCACCTCTGGGTCACAGTTCGAACCACATTTGGGGGTGGTGTCGGATTTTTAAAGCTTTTTCACGGTTACTGCGAAACACTACAACTGTGAACCAGTCATTTTCTCCAGATCCGTCACTCCAATGCCAATACGATTAAAATCCAGCCACGAATAAAAATCGCTAAGAAGAATCCATAAACCGTTGCTTCGAATAACTATTCGAGGTTACGTCCGTCGTTCACACGCGACAGCAGCGCCACGCGCTCACAACGTAAAACTGCTTCAACAAGAGTATCCCTAAACCATTAAAATTAACCAGAATCGCAATATCTCTATAAAAAATCCCGATTTCAATCAATCAAACTGGCTGAAACGTATTTTCTTAAATTTATATTTCATCTTTTTCCACGATATAAAACCAATCTCCGAGCCGCAGCCAACATCCACACTCGCGAATCATTTGTAAAGCTTGCAGACCACGTGAACAAGATAAGTGATTGTTTCTTTGAAAATTTTCGCACGCTTTCGTTAATCAAGAAACCAATGGAAACGTCAACCGAGTATTATTATAACACGCAGTCATAATCCCTCGTCCCGGTGCAGTCTGAACGTGATATTTCTCGGTAAACTCTCGGCGTTAACAGGCAACTCGAGGCCGGTTTAACGGTTGCAAGAAACTTTTCGTATTAATAATCGGTATAATAATTAGTATTTTCACGCCCGACTTAGCAGGAAGGATGCCTCCGCGCAACGAACTTCACAGAATCTTGATTTTAAGTTGTGTGAAGGAGGGCATATTTCACCGCGCTAATGTCCCGCTAGATAAACTACAATATTAGCTCGGCTTCGTACTGATTTAATTTAACTTTGGCGCGGGAAGACATCCGCCCTGCTTTCGTCCGCACGAGAAGATCGCAGTGATCCGCTTGTGATATACGATCCCCGGTTGTATATTAGTTAAGCGTGTGTAAGGTCGACGTTTTAGCATTCTCTTACTTTCCGATTACACGGTTAATTCGGAATGTAAATGGCGGTTGAGCGAGGTGTGCGACAACGTGGAGAACTCGGCGTACGTGTGAAGATGCGGAGGCGAACGGTCAGATTACACAACCGTTGGGAGAGTTTCGCGTTTGTTGAGTACGCGGAGACGGAGCGGGTTGTTGTTGATAATGAAATTTTTGGGTTTTTAATCGAAACCGGGTTTGGGGTATTCTGGGAGTATTTTTATTGAGGTGTGAGCGGTATTTTTTTTATTGCAGCTGCAGAAAGTTGGAAATCAATGTGTAGTATTCAAATTATTTAAAATTATTTTAATTATTTTAATTATTTTATTCATTTTTATTATTTTCGAAATATATAAATATTTCTATTTTGGTTTGCAACACAAAACTGCCGTAAATAAGTTCCCGGTTGCTTATAAATAACCTAAATGATCTTAATTTTTTTTTTACTAATCTCGAATTATTTATTTTACAAATACATAAATATTTGTGTATGACTTTGCACAACAAAAGTGTATTTGAAACATTTTTTTGTTTTTGTTGCATTATATTTTTCAATAATTAGTGGTTTAAACAATTTGTTCACGCAGTGCATCGAATTACTTTTGTCAGTATACAAATATCTCGATTTTCATTATTTCGAACAAAGAAAATCCTGAATTTATATTTACCGTAATAAAAAGGTAATTTTTAATAAAAAATGAAAAATAAATAAATTTTCTTTAATTCAATAAAGATATGTAAAAATCGTCGATGCACTCGGATTGTGCAGTCTATGGAAAAAGCTCGATCGATGCAATACAAAATCGCATCTAAAAAACCCCACAAAAACCCTTCAAACTCGTGCAAGGTTTGATTTTATTTACGAATTTTTATTACCATAATCGTCTTCGCCGTGCTTCAAGCGATCGGACGTGCGAAATACGACGTTGCATCGAGACACGCGGATAACTCGGATTATCCGGATCCACGAAAAAGCACCAAACATCCCCATTGTGGCATGACAAATCGCTGTCAAAATTTTCCCTCGCAAAATTCAATTTCACTGTTTCAAAAATTCTAAACAACCTTCTTCACAAACAGAGAAACAACCGAAAGCTCATGCACGCGCGTGTGACACCGATTCGCCCAACGAAAGTGTTTTCCTATTTTTCCAAACGTAACAATACCAAATTTCAATTGCAATTGAACGTCGAGGTCTCCTCGTCGAGCGATGCAAACGAGAATCTCGAAAGCTACGAGTAATTGAATCTCGAAAATTGTCGCCGTCGGTGGACTCTTAAAAAATATTCGATTATTCCTCTAACAATTAGACGGTATTCAACTATGGGTAAGTAAAATCATGCTTGTATTGTCCCAAATCCGCGACGTTCGTCCAACACCGAATGCCTAGCGAGCAAAAGTCGTAACATTTACCATCCGGCCAAAGGCGGAGTCTGAAGATTCTACAACGTGTCGGCATATGCTAACGTCGTCTTTTTTTTTTCTTTCTTCTTGTTATTTTTGTTGACTCTTCCTTCGTCGGATTTCTGGAAGTCCTTCGTGAAGCAAGGAAATTCCGTTGGAGTTTCGGTCCGGGGGTAGTAATAGGTTTAACTTTTTGAGAAACAGTAATCAGGAATAAAAGTGCGGCGACGCCTCGGTATTTACGCTAACTAATATCCTTCAACGCGATAAACGAGTTACCCCCACGTGAAATTTTGCCGTCGCATCGGCAGTTTGTTAGCCGTATAATTGGCCATTTTTATGCTAAAACGAACGGTCGGGGTCGTTCGGTCCCCGTTCGCCGAACCCTCGGAGACCGTCTGCGACACTGGTCTCGGTACGTTGTCACGATTGTGCTCGGCAACTCCGGTTTCTACAAGATAAGACGCTAACGGGGTAAGGATTATTTAAACGCGCGGAAATGTATTTTACCCGACGACCAAAACCAAGCAGCGAAGGACCATTCTTTGTTTTAGAAATTCTTGAATATCGTGGGGACATCTTTGTGGATGTTTCGCGAGCAAATGCTATTAAGACACTGCGGCTTGTTTTCTTTTTCGGTTTGTTGTTTATTTTGTTGATAACTAAGTTGATGGGATTTTTTTTGCGATTGGTGTAAGGCTAAATAGACGGAATTTCCTCCGATTGTTGATACACGACTAGTTTATTAATTACGCGATTGGAGAAAATACATTGTTGGTTGACGATTGAAGAGAGAAAATAAAACACAGCGAATGGATAATTGTCTTCTTTTTTTTTTAAGTATTCCGCGAAATTTATTATTTTTGTAAAAAATTGTATCCTCTTTCCATCGAATGTATTGAATAGGCGAATAAAATTGGTAGGCAAAATAGTAGGTAAAAATAAGAAAATAAAAAGATTCTGTAATTTACATATCAGCTATAAGAGCGATTCAAATTCTGGATTTTATTGAATTTTTTAGATGCAAATATACGTTAAATTTCGAAATTTCCATTCTCATCAATTAAAAAATCTTGGAGTAATGGTCTTTATATTATCTATCCCATATCACGAATCATTTTCTAATTTTTTTCCATCTATTTGGAAGATCACCGCACTTTTCTTAATTTTCTTCATTTTTTTTAATCTACTGATTTCTCCAATTTTTTCGTGACAATGGCCACCCTAAATTCGCCCCACCGAGTAATTTGAGAAAAGCATTTAAAAATATATTAATCGTAGGTTTAATATCCGCCCGCAGTGTGGGTTCTCTTGGAATAATCGATATTCGAAAAGCCGTTGTAAAACAAGGAACAAAAATCCAGCGCGTGATTTCACCGGCAATTATGTGAGGATGATGGGATGAGTGGGTTACTCTTATTTAACGCCAATGTGCTTCCGTCGCGCGCTTCGATGGCTCCGTACTGCTATCCCATTTGTGCGAAATTGTCAATGATAGAATGGGAGATTGAAAATTCCATATTCACGATTTTCCTTGCTTTCGTCCTGTGGCGCCCTCGCAACAGTGTATGTAGGATTAAATATTGCACATTTAAACAATTGTTCTCTACTTCGTTGAAAAATACGATGTATAAACGTACATCAATATTATTTACAGTTAATGGAATTGTTTGGCTATTGCAAAATAAAAAAAATATCTTAAAATCCATTTTTTGCAAAAAAAGAGAGCTGCGCTAGAAAAAAGTATGCATCGCCTTCCCTTAATGGTTCTCGATGCTGTATATAACCTCCGTAGAAATTAAACTTGTGTGTATTCAATTTTTTTAACTTGAATCAATTTAACTTAAATTTAAATCGTTGTAAAATATTCAGCTCGGAATAAATGAAAATCTTAAATCTCGTATAAGATAAAAATAACGTCTTTAGGTTATTTCTCCGTCGATTTTTGATCTTAGAGCAATTGACGGTCGCAAGATTTTTGTTACGTCGAAATCGTCGATAGAAAAATTGAAGTTTTTCGAATAAACGAAGTTTGGGATAAGCAGAGTTCGGATAACGATGGAATAACGTTAAAACTAGAAAAAACAAATAAACTGCACTTGGAAAGTTTTCCCATATGAAACGAAACGATGCGATGCAATGAGTATTTATATACGATTCCGATAATCCAATTTACGTCCTCGCACGACTGCTTTCTTTTCATTCGTTTCACGAAATGGATCACTCGTTCGCAATATATTTCGAGGGTCTTCACGCGAATCTCGAGGGTGCTGTATGTTTATTGTATCAGCATCGGGTCAATGGCTGTGTGGTGAAAGACAAGCGACGTAGCTCTTACGATTGTAAATAGATTGAAAAATAATGGCAATTTTGACTCCCCAAATCCGAAGGCGTATTATTTCACATGCGGTAGAAACATTATTTTCATGTTATTCAGCTTTTTGTTCATGTTCAAACGGTCGGTGCGCAGAGCATGAAAAGAGATGAGAGCAAAGCAGCATTTTCTTGGAGATAAAAACAAAGCAAGCCTCATTAGTACTTTTTTTTTAACTCAAATGCCATCGATTATCTTAATAAACTATGCTTCACAAGACTGTAAGAATTCTATTTATTATCTTCGAATTTGTTCTAGACTAAAATATTAACTTACATTTTTTTTAACTTAGTCATCTCTATTGTAAAATCCAAACCTAATTATATCGATGAAAATAATTCATTGAAGATTCATTGAATTTATGTTCTTCAATTATTCGAATAATTTTCATAATTCAGCAGACACCCACGCCCCCAAGATACATTAAGCAAAAAAAACTGCACCAATTGCTCTAATTATTACAATTATTATTTGAGACAAAACAAATTGAAAAAAAATTATTAATATCTAACTGAACGATTCAAATGGCTCCTAAAACTTCAGGCCTATGCAAAATAAATTTCGAACGATGAAAACATCAACGCAACCCTGGATTAAATATCGTCGAAATAGTTTTCATATTGTGGAGAATGGTCTTTCACGTTGATGTTTGAAACGTCGAGGTTACCCCGCGGCCTTTTGCTTTTCAATCGACGCGCTACGTCGACGATGGACGGGCCTGATATTTACGGCGCGTCGAGCCGTAAGTAACTCTGTTTGCGGCAATTTCTTGTTTCCATTAGGTTGGCCGGCCCGCGGGGTAGAATCTACCCCCGGAGCGGTGCGCAACTTCGACAGCCGCGATTTCGAGCGTGAACGGGGGATAGGGAATGGGAAAAGGGTGGGGAGGGGTAGAAATGGCGCACACGACCTTAGCTTACACTCCGTGCCCGATCAAATGACGCGCCCGGTCGCCCACAATAACGCTCGAAACCTCCACCCCCTCCCAGTTCTGCTACGTGTGCCCCGTTCCGGTCTCCTCGTCCTTCACAGTCTTCTAAGATTACCAAAATTTCATGCAAAACCAACCGGTGATTTTTGTCGCGCAGACCTTGCAAAATGAATTTAGTCTAGGGGATGAAAATCGATGGCTCGATAAAACAGAACCGGTCAAGAACGTGTTGGTGTTGACGCGTTGAATATTTCGGCTTGACGAATTCGCTTACTTGGGGAACCCTAGCAATTTTGGCAACTGCGAAGTCAACCGAAAATATCAACGGTTGAATTTGGACAGGTTTGCAACTATAAAGTCAACGGTAAAAATGAATCCTAATGGCTGATTCAACGGTTGTTCAACCGCGGCTATTCCAGCCAACCATCCACAGAAAACGCAACATGGTTGACTTTCGAAGATGAACAGTTGAGAAGCTGTTGAAATTCAACCGATGAACTTTTACGTTTTCTCAAATGTCTTATTCAACCGGTTGAACAAAACGACGGGGAAAGAAGTGGATCTAAATTTTTCATAAACTATTCTTGTTAGAGTTGACGTGATGGTTTTCATCGGAAGGACTAATTAAACGCTGGATTTTGGATTATTTTTCAGAGTTTTTTGCATCGATAGTTCAGAAATTAGAAGGGGGAGACCGTTTGATAACGAGTTTGAAAAGAAATATCTCGTTACTGAAGGGCTGAAATAAAAAACTATTAATTCGTTCAGTTGCGATTTAGGGGATTTATTAAAAGACACCCAACTCGATGGGGTACCTGGAAGGAAATGTTGAGTACCCTTTTAAGTTTAGGTTAGGAGGCTCGAAGAATTTTTGTAAACAATCTTATAATTTCTGTTTTTGAGTCTTCAATCCACGTCAGTACATCGAACTTAATTCGAACAGGCAAATAAATATCAAAATGAAATGATTGTGACATACAGACAGGCCGATAGACGACACGATCGTAACCATAAACGTTCCTAGACAGCTACGGACCTTGAAACCCTGAAAATACCGTGAGCGTTTATATTTCTGTTTTTCCGTCCATTAGGGCGGATAGATACCGGATAGAAAAATCGAGGAGAGAAACAATCTAAATTCAAGGAAAAAACGTCAACATTGGTTTCACAATGAAGCCGTGGTATTGGCCAGCGAGAATCATCGGGACGACCCCACAACAGATTCTATTTAACAGCACTGTGTCGTTATCCCAAAGCGATTCGCAGTCCATTAATTCTCCCGTAAATGGAAGCATTTTCATTTTCGCTGATGCTTCTTGCCGGAGAATAATCTGTCTTAAATAACCCCGAGGCTAAACCGCGGCGCTGCGAATGCCATGGTGGTCGGTAACTGCATCGCCGAAGCTATCTTCTCGGGAAATTCAATTACCGGACGAAGTGGGACAAATTTAAAAATAGAAATTATACTCTCGTCAGTCATATTAGTTTTCGTTTAACTGAGCTGCTTATTTGTTCGGAAAAGAAGCTGCCGTTGGCAAACCTTCCGGGCCGAACGACTCCTTTTGGTTAGCAATTATAACCCGCTCATGCGTTATAGATTTTCGTTGCATACTCGTGCATCTCACGTGAGAACCATTTCAATTTATTCTTATCCTGTCTTGTTTATCCCTTCACCGTTACACTTGATGGATCCCGCCCATAGATCAACTTTCGGGATAAATATATGGACCGAATTCTTAAACCGAGACTTAAACGCTCTTATCCTCTGAACCACATCAGTGGTGGATGATTTTCAAATGATTATTTTGGATCCTCGGCCCTCACTGATTTTTTAAAGATTTTCGATTTCTTTCGAAATTTCAGTATGTGACAATGGTTTTCTATCTGAATACGAGAAGAAAAATGAAATCTACTTTGCGAAAAATCGATTGTCTATCGAAAACAATAAAAAAATCGATTTTGTAATAGATCAAACCATAATCAGGATACATATTTCCTAATTGCCGAAATATCTTCGCTGACTTGCCCATACAGGAAAAGCATGCTCGTACAGGGAAATTAACCAAATTTCAAAAAATCGTGTATAAAAAATACGACGAAAAAAGAAAATAAAAAATTTCTTCCCATGCAATCGAATGATTTTGCGACAAAGTATATTTTATTGAGATTTTTCGTGTTGCACGCTTGTTTTTAAATTCAGCGAGTAACTCATTGCACCAGAATAATAACGCGTGTGTGAAGATACGAGAAAAATAACATTTGTAAGAATTTGTCAAGCAGTAGCGAGATATTTCTGGGGTAGGATAAAATCCTTCTTTTGTCAGAAAAGATACTGCATTATATTTGCCCCACCGGCGCCCATTGGTGCATGCGTTTGTGAGCCTGTATCGAGATCCAGTGTCTCGTGAAGAATCATATGCACGGCGACCGCGCGGAGTCTGAAATCTGTATGCATGACGTGATTGAAAAACATCTCGAATTATACCCAATGTGTCGACGTGAAAATATTTCGCTCGCTTGTGTCGATTCATTTCCGTACAAAAATTGAAACCTGAACTTCTAAATTCGAATCTAGCTTTTGATGACGTTTCTGCAATAGCGAAAACTTTCGTTGGGTCAAAACTTTTTCACTTACCGCTAAGAATCAATTTTTCGTTTGTTACGTAGAAGATTCAACGAGTAGCTTTTTTATTGGTTCAAAAATAAATACCTAACCCTATTCGCTGAAAAATCGTTCACGATGAAATTTTCCAATTAAAACATATTTTTCTAATTATCAAAAAGAATTGTTTTGTCGATAATCGAAGACCTTCGAAATTCATGTTACCGAATAATCTGAAGAAAACGCAGGTAACATTGCGGTTATATCGTGCGCACTTCATCAAGACTCAACGCAGTAAAAGTCGGATCAAGTTCGATAGCAATAATACGGTTGCGCGATTCACCGTCCCGAAATTGGAAACAAAATGTCGTAAAATACTCGTAGTACTCTCCCGCCCCCCACTTATCGAGCGAACCCCTAGACGAGAGATAGGAGAAAACGATCGCAAAAGCAATGGGGACGTACGGAAAAGTGTTGGACCGATTCGGGGTCTCCCGAGCCGTTGCACTTGCCTGGTAAATACAAATAAAAATGGAAAGCCGGCTATTATGAGCCGCGAAAAGTATGACGCATACCCGGCTGTTTCAAATTGATATTTCCAAAGTGTCCTCGCCTTTGCCCTCCCCGCTCCCCCCCGCGCCCGTTTCACCATCGGAGCCTCTGTTACTGTCCTCGCCGTGGTACAAGTCCAGCACGGGAATTGATTTTATTCTCCGTGCCAATCCGTATTCCGGCTTATCACGATATACTTCAAAATGCGGGTGTATAGCCAATCCCTTTCTCCGAATCGTACACAGCCATGTGTACGTATAAATATGGACGTATGTGTATGTAAACCAAACACTATTCGGTACGATGGTATTCCAACGCTTCGACACTGGCAGACGGTAAGCGATTGTGCTCCCTCACTGCCGAAAATCATCCTCGAATTCTTAAGACTCGCAAATAGGATGAGACGATATATTTCGTTTGTTGATAGAACGTGTGGGATATTCGGGTCGATATATTGTCAGCTACGTTGACCTTTGCTGCGTACCAGGGGTACCACATACCCTAGCTTAATTTCGAGCGCGATCTCGTGAAAATGATTTTTTTTAAATTAGATCACATTCGAAAAATTTCATTCATTCATTAATAACAACGCGCAGACATGACTTGTTTCACTTCTCATTGTCGCGTAATTGCAAAATAGATGCGCGGCGGTGTATTGTGCAATCTCGGAAAGAATGTCCTTACGTGACACTCCCACCGGCGAGCTAACACGTGACTATATAAATCAGTGTAAAGGGCAACGCGCTGGTTCGTTCTTCCGTGCTCGTTCTACAGCCCTATCCATTACCCGACAAGACTCGGTACCGGTCTGACACTTGACAATCCTGGAGATACCCCAACGCCGGTTTCAGCAGTGCCACGACACCTGGGGTACATTCTGGAGACCCGACTCACACCGCTAAGCGCCTCAGTGGTGATCTAACATGCTTATACTCTATTCTCTTGAACCAGCCCAGCTGCCTTTTACACTGAGAGTCGAGATTATTCGGCCGGCGTACCTTATCTTATCGACCCCAGCTGAATCCATTGCGAGGATGATATTTTTAAGGTCTCGAACGGAAGAATATTTTCAAGGTTCGGAGCTGAAGAATATTCCCAAGGTTTTGAGTAGAAAAATGTTTTCAAGGTTCCGAGCGGAAGATTATTTTCAAGGTTTTGAGCGGAAGAATATTTTCAAGGTCTCGAGCAGATTATTTTCGAATTTTTTAGCAGAAGAATATTTTTGAGGTTTTGAGCAGCAAGATATTTTAAAGGTTTTGAGAAGATTATTTTCAAGTGTTTGAGAAGAAGATTCATTTTAAGTGTTTGAGCAAAAGAATTTTCTCAAGGGTTTGAGGAGGAGAATATTTTTAAGTCCTCAAACATGAAAGTTGTAGCAGTTCTCAGGGTCTAACAGAAAAAAATATTGTCAAGTCCTTCGGCGGGAATGCTGTCGTCATTTTCAAGGACCAAACCGGTATGTATTTGAGTCCTTCATTGGGAATACTGTCGTAATTTCTAAGGTCCAAGACAGAAGAATTTCATAATTCTAAAACGTGAAAGCTGTCATTATGTCCAGGATCTAAAACAAAGGTATATTATTCGATCATAAAGCCTGAATGCTGTCAAGTTCAAGGTCTGAAACAGAGGGATATTTCGAGCCTCGAAGCATAGAAGCTGTCGTCAGGGAACTTGCAGCTCCCCGAGCCTACATCTCCGATCCAGAGGACGAATTAAAATCCCCCTAAAGTTCAATAATCAATAATTTCAAAATAGAGACATTGGCAGGGTCCACCCTCCCCCCTATCACAGCCCTGCTCGGATTCGAGCTTGCTTGACTCCGCAGGAAGAGGATTTTTCGCGACCTCTCGATTATCCGGAGGCCCCTGGTACGTCCGGATAATCGAGGTTTCAGTGTATTTCTGTTGAATTAACGCCCATTCCTGATCTCGACTGGGCCACGTAGCGATTGTGCGAAACGTTAGAAACATTCACCGCCCTCCTGCGCCTCCACGCGGCCTATCGTTGACCGCTGGCCGGAAGTTGTGGATACCCGTATGATCGAGAGGATCGGCTGTCGGTTTTTCAATTTCAAATAATGTCCAGTGTGGTCCAACATCATCTGCGAAACTGGCCTCACGATAAGATAACTCGGCAAAGCGCGCGAAATTTACGCTGGACATAAGTTTGCCTTATATATGAGCGTCCACGGGAAATGCGACGATCCTATCTTCGCGAAGCGCGATGCCTGTGTGAAATGTTGCCGGCTAGTATTTTACTATTTTCCGAAGGATCGCCGAGGGTATATCGACGAGGGGTTCTTCTTCGAAGAAATCGCGTGTTCTTGCTTATTTTTTCAGGAATTCTATTTTACATTGCAGCGTACTCTTATATTCAAAGAAATTTCAGGGAATTCGTGGGTGTGTTTACGGATGAGACACGAGCGAAATTTTGGAAATGGCGTTTTCGAGAGTTTGTCTTGAATTTTGAGAGATAATGGTTTAATAAGTTCCATGTTGATGTTTTATCATGAATTTTGTTTAGGAAGTGCCGTTGTTGAGCATTGAAGATCGTGTAAGATAAAATGGGTGATGCATTTTTTTTTATCGTTGCAGCAGAAATTAATTTTCGATGAAACAGAATTGGTCAATCATCGGCGATAATTCGATTGGTGGTATTTTAGGACGCTTATGTCAGAAAAGTGGTTAAAAATAAATTTTAAGTAAGAAAAAATGTTCTCAATTATTGAATACAACTCAGGAAACTTAGGAGGCAATGGTTAATAATTATTACTACTCTCTCGTCGTCTCCGGTGTCGACCCTACGCACCGCTCCATAAATCTCACGAATTATAGACGTAAAAAGTGGGGTAGTGTGTGACATTATCGGGCAGCTCCTTTTTTTCACAATTTTTTTTTTTTTTTATTCGCATAATCGGATCTGGGACTGTGATAGCGGCCGTGATTTCAGGTTTGTCTACAGTAATGCAGTTTTCCCCCTACAATGCCGTTATGAATGCCTGATCGTCATCGTCGCCCCATTTTTCGCAATCAAACGATCCTAGGCCAGACCCATATACGTGAACAAAAGCGAGATCGATACTCGTGCCGAATCCCCCTCGCCCCCAGGACAATACGCATGGTTTTTTTATGTATAATAGTGAACCTAAAATGAAGTACTCGCTGCAACATACTTTTTCTAATTATTTTGGACACGTACACATTTTTTATACACATGTTCTTTTTTTGTATACAATAGTAAACTTAAAATTCAGTGCTTGCTCCAATATATTTTATTTCATTTTTTACTCACAAATGCATTTTTGAGAACCCTTGTTTTTTTGTTTCTCCGAGAAATTATATATTTTTAGAATAATAATAATAATAATAATAATAATAATAATAATAATAATGATAATAATAATAATAATAATAATAATAATAATAATAATAATAATAATAATAATAATAATAATAATAATAATAATAATAATAATAATAATAATAATAATAATAATAATAATAATAATAATCATAATAATAATAATAATTATAATGATAATAATAATAATAATAATCATAATAATAATAATAATTATAATGATAATAATAATCATAATAATAATAATAACGATAATTATAATTAATATAATTATTATTGTTATTATTATTATCATCATCATTACTCGTTGACGAGGATCAGCTGCGAATTACAATAATTATAATTGGTATCCCCCAATTGATCGTTAGTTGATTGAAATTTCATCTAAACCAAAAAAACAATAACCACAAAGTAACAAATAAACTGCGGTTTATCGCATGTTTATGCAATAAACAATACATGTTTATCGATGTTTTGAGACTCGTCACTCGAGTTTCACGGCCCAAAACCCGGGATAGCTACAGAGACGAAAATAGTCGTAGGGGTGAGTTCTCTCGATTCCAAGGCGTTCGATGGTGGGTCTCCTTATACCGGCGGCCCGGTACAGTACGCCGACAATGAGGACATTCTTCGCTTACAATGGCTTCTACAATCGAGCGCGAAGCTCTTCCGCGCATACTAATGTATAACCACGCGGGATAGTTCGTTGCTTCCCTCGGCACTGGTGTGGCGTGGCTCTCTCGTTCTCAATCTCACTCAGCTGCCACTGCACATACGTGCTTTGCCCGAAAATACAGAAAAACTTCGAACGAGACTTATATATTTTCCAATTTTCCGTCGTATTTGTGCATTCGAGCTTTGACGTTTCCTGGGCCAGCTTAACGAAAAATAATGTGCAACCATTTGTGTCAGGAAACTGAAATTAATTCACAGAAAATGAGATGAAGCGCTTATCAATAACTACTCACGTGCGGAGGAATACTTCCCTACCGAAACATGACCGACATATCATCCTCGCAAATTAAAGTCTTACGATTTTTGTTATTCGAAATGAAAAAACAATGTTAACTGAAAAAAAAATTAAAGGATGTTTTTTTTCTGTTTTCCAATTTTTGGAAATACTTTTCCATAGTTTGATCATCAATCATCAATTGACTCTGTGATACCAAATAGTACATTATCGTAACAAATTGTTTCTTTCCACGATCTATCCGTCAATGTTGAATACACATTTTGTCAAAGAATACATAATAATAATACCAATAATAATAATAATAACATAACACGACATAATTGTCACGAGAACGCTACACCAGCGATTGTTACATACGAAACGTATATCCACAGTCGATGGTCATAATGAAATACTTATTCTCATTTATGCTGATTGGACGTATTTCGTTTATTTCCCCTTCTTTCTTCCTTTATTATTTTTTTTCAATAGCTCGTGACAATGGAGTGAGAAAAGGATGACGTTTTTTTTCCCGGCGGTAAGGCAGATACGTAGGTACGCGCCACTTTTCATTCTCACATTCGCTATCCCACTGTTATCTCGGTACGTAGAAAGCATGATTGCCTTTATGGGGGGAAGAAAGAGTCTTTTGCGGTAGCGATAATGTCCCAGCGCCTTGCTCGTGGCGGTTGCTGGTTTTCCCGCGACGCTATCAGAAATAAAACGCGAAGGTCTGGAAAACGTTCGAGCGAAGGAGCGAGAGTGCAGCTACTCGCTTTTCTTCTTCTTTTCCCGAACAGAATGTGATTCCAACCAGTTCTGCGCTCCACCAACCCGGCGAATATCCCGAGACGTGCTCGTAAAAACACACGCAGCCGATTCAACCAGAACTCCCCACAGCTACGTAGCCGCTATCATCTCGGGTTGTGCTCCCACACAGCGGCGCCACGACCCCCGTCAGCCCTGTCTCCGACCCCTATTGTATCAACCTGATATCACATTATATTTCAGAGACACCGAGGCTCATCAAGACCTTGGTTTGAATTTTCATTATGCAATAAACTTTTTTGGTTTTTTCTTTACTCTCTTGTTTATTTAATCTAATGAACCAACAATTGATTCAACAATGCAATTATGCTTTGCATAATTCAAGGTATTATGCAAAACCTACGGACATTTCGTTTTCTTACCTTTCCTCGGAAAAATAGAATTTCTTTCTAAAAAGTTTTTCCGTTTCATGAATATTTTCATGCATTAAAATAATTGCAATCGCACTTTTCATCAACATCAATTGATTCAACAATGTTCAAAGTATTTTTGAGAATTTATTCAGCCCAATCGAACTGGTCCATTCAAAATGGCGGACGATGAAAGTTTGTGCGGGATCAAATTCGTCCCCTGGTGGGGAGAACTGGGCTCTTTTCGCATTTTTGTACATCACCCAATTAATGGCTTCTTCGCGTCATTGCACCGCAAGTGGACTTGATGTGAATCAAGTCATAAGATATACATTTCATTTTCAAAATCGTCATTAGGTCAGGAAGAGGATGAGCAGGTTAATGAATACAAAATTACGCTATTTACCATGTTCAAATTCGTTTGCAATTTATTTACAACCTTTTCTTGAGCCAAATTTTCATTCTAAAAGCGCTGCTCACTTGAGCTACGATTTATACAGGCGTGGGAGATCGACGATCGCTTATTATTCGACTTTTACAGCACCCGGATCAATCACAAAGCCCGCTGAAAGCTGTTCAACAATTATATACGACTAGCTCAAGTACACAACAGTAATGACCGATTCATTGGTAAAAACAAACGGCACAGCTAATACATAATAATTCATAATTAACTCAAGGAAATAAATAAATTCACAATTTCGATTCGAAACAACATTTTGTTTTATTTGACAGAAAAATTTATCAGCGATGGTGGTTTGATAATTTTTTTTTCTTTTGTTTTCGATGGATTTCTTACAGTACAGAACGGATGAATTTTTCTCACTATTGCGCTTTCTATCTTTCTGACGTGACGATCATTATGTCATAGTTTGCCTCACTCTCGTATGGACGGCCACGAGTTTCTTAGGATGACGACTTAGAACAGTAAAGAACTTTTTTCTTTTTTTGTTTTCAATCAGTCAATTGTAATAATTGAAGAAGCACATTTAAAATATAAATGTGTCGTTATTTACTCATGAACGTAATTTCCTTCTAACGCACTTATGTAAAACGTTTTTTTTTTAATTATCGTGCTAAATAAACATTTAAGGAGAAATTAACGAAACAATTTTTTTTACAGGCCTGTGGTTGAAATCCTTCAGATGCGCTCTTTATTTTCGTAACACTAGTTTTACACGTCGCACACTCGTTCTTCATCTATATTCCTTTTTACATGACAAGCCGAAAGAATGATCGTAGGATTTATCGTGAAATTTATCGCGAAATCGCTTCACAAAGATTGTCTTAAAAAATTCAAGCGGTTTGCGGATTTAGCTATATAATCCGTTCGACGAAAGTTCGTTGGTTCGTAGTGCCCCGGCCATGATTTAATTCAATAAAAATGATGATTCGTAGGTTTTCTACATGGTAAAATTTCCATAACGAGCCTACATTTGTCACAATCAGTTTATAAGATTGCATAGTATCACATATAATGTTTCAGTTTATGATTACGATAGACACATTATTATGAAGACGTTACTAAACGTTGAATTCCGACCGATTGAATACACAATTTTGGGCCTCGTGGTGCAAATCCTGTTTGCAGCTTCGGAACGAAATTATTTTCGTGAAATCGGGGTAGATAAGATCGATTTTTCATTCGTGAAATACGATAAAATCGGTTTTTTTTTGGGGTACACAACTGTGGCGATTTTTTTTTATTTTTCTGGATATCACGAAAACTGCGTGGCCGGCGATTGATGGCAATAGTTCGTTGATAAGAGACTATAGTTTATTTATTTCATAATCTAGGATGTTGAATCGCAATCGAATGTGAGGTCAAGATTTTTATTCTGAAAAATTTATTTATTTATTCTTTTTATTCACGGGGTCGCTGAATTAACTGGAGGAAACTCTCGAATGGCTTAAATTAAACCCTCAATTACAATCTTCGTACAAGTTTTGCTATCTTTCGATTTCTGATTATGCGAATTAAAATCGAGCTACAACGAATCACCGATTTTTCCACAATATTCGCTCAAACAAACAAAAAATACAAATTTAAAAAAAAAAAAAAAAAATTATTCAAATAAAATAGCGAATTAAAAAAACACCATAACGCCATCTGACATTAAAACACCAGTGCCTCAAAGAACTCTCGCAACTACAAAACAAAACTCACCATAGTCTCTCCCCAATTCCGTCGCCTCGAAAAAAAAAAAAAAAGAAAAAAGGAAAAAACAACCAAAAAAACAGCAACATTAAGTGATATCCCCCCTCGAAAATTCGTCAGCCATGAACTCACACATGCCCAAGCGGGGCATTTAGTATAGTTGAAAAAGGATTAGACATACCATGGATACCTAGGATTACATCGATTGTATTCATCTCTTTCGCTTTGCCTCCGTAACGTTCTATAAATAATAATAGAAATGACGAAAGAAAAATCTCGTCGAACGAATAATTGAAACGGAAACTCAACGATCTATACACGCAAACGTCGGATGATGCCGTTTGGCATTATACAGCGTACGATGCAACGGAATCGTATGTATGACAGGGACGGGGCCGGGAGAGAGCTCCTCTCTGCCGTGTATACACACGTTAGTATTCAGAACGCTTGGCTTATTTCACATGGCCGCGTCCCAAAGAAGAGATTTGCCTCTGTTGCCGGAGAGCGTTTTTTTTTTTTTTTTTTTTATCCACGGGAATAGCGTGCCGCCCGTTCGCATATAGCGTAATATGCGGTGAGAGGGTTGGGTTATCTCATCAAAATTGGACTCCGGCGGTCTACGCGTATCGCCGCGACCGAGGAAGGAGAAAAGAGAGCGAGAGACAGAGATCTCTTTGTGGGATTTAACGATAGCAAAGTATCGATTCGATTTCGATGGACACACGGTTTCTGCAGACCCGACACGACTTATTGAGTCCGTGTGTGAGTCCCGAGAGAACCAGAAATAACCTCTTCCAAACGTTTTACGGACCAATTTCAACACGTGTTGCCCTCATCCCTAACTCAAGCCCTTCGCGCTCTCTCTCGCTCTCTGCATCTGTCTCTCTCTTCCTTCCTCTCTCTCTCTTCCTCTCTTCCTCTCTTCCTCTCTTCCTCTCTCTCTCTCTCTTTCTCTCTGTATATGTCTCTCTCTTCCTTCCTCTCTCTCTCTTCCTCTCTTCCTCTCTCTCTCTCTCTCTCTTTCTCTCTGTATATGTCTCTCTCTTCCTTCCTCTCTCTCTCTCTCTCTCTCTCTCTCTCTCTCTCTCTCTCTCTCTCTTTCTCTCTGTATATGTCTCTCTCTTCCTTCCTCTCTCTCCCTCTCTCTCTCTCTCTCTGTATCTGCATCTCTCTTCCTTCCTCTCCCTCTCTCTCTTTCTCTCTCTCTCTCTCTCTCTCTCTCTCTCTCTCTCTCTCTCTCTCTCTCTCTCTCTCTCTCTCTCTCTCTCTCTCTTTCTCTCATCGATATACGTTTTTCTCCCTTTGCAGCGTTTCGTGCTTTATCCATTCGCAATTTTGCGTATTGCAAAACGTTGGTTCCCATCAACGCATGATAATCATTCTATCGCAACTCCTGTTTGCTTCCTCATATCCGTTTCCACCGGATCACCGATTTTTTTTCCAACTAACGACGCGCAAAAGCCAAATTATTCTAATAAGTTTTATTGATTGTTTTTTTGACGTGTTTTTTTTTTTATCGAATCAATGAGACGCAATGGAATTTCCGCGGTTTTGTGTTTTTTCGTTAATTCTGGCGGTGCGAGAAATCATTTGGAGAATTTCACGGAGCTTATACGAATATTTTACGTCGGTGTTTCATTGACTGTTCGTTAGTTGAGTGGAAATATTCGTGCTCGGGTCACACAGCCGACATTGATTGATTTATTTCATATATATATATTTATATATATATATATTTTTATATATAAATGCATCGCAATATCGCTACGTCGTTCGTGGCTGACGACGATTACGCATCCGAAGATTACGTAATTATCTCTTCACGAATGATTTTGCGAAGCGGCGTTGGGAACGCACAAATTTCCTCAACGCGTCGTACCGTTTAAAAATTCCTTTCATCATTATTTATTCATTATCAGTATCGCGATCAACAGTCGTGTTCATCGCGAACGCGCGAAAACGCCGTCGTATCGCTGAATAATATCAACTATTCTCTTTTTACAATCGACGACAGTGAGAACTGTCGAAAAATGTCACGAATTCTAACGAATAACTTCTAGCGTGACAATTAGCGTGAAACAAAAAATTCTGTCCATCGAATATCGTCGGACAGCGGTCAAGATCGATCGGCGACGCGCAATTAACGTTTCCCAGTCGAATCAACGAGCTTTCGAAACATACGCGGACAAGAAAAAACAATTTATAAAGCGTCCAAATCGACGTGCGTCGTATCAACGACCCGATTATGTTTCATTCGTATTTTTTTTTTGGTTAAACAGAACGATTAAACGTTTTCCCTCTTCGATCAATAACCGTCGACGATGCTTCTTACAAATTTCGTATTCGTTCTTTCAACGTTTCTCAATGAACCGAAACTTCCGGTTGAACCGATTTTCGTTTCTCCGAGAAATTATATATTTTCAGAATAATAATAATAATTATTATTATAATAGATGTAATAATAATAATAATAATAATAATAATAATAATTAATAAAAGTAATAATTATTATTATAATTATTAATAATAATTATTATTATTATTAATAAAAATAATAATAATTATTATTATTATTAATAATTATATTATTATTATATAATATTATTATTAATATTAATAATATTATTATTATTATTATTATATTATTATTATTATTATTAATATTATATTATATTATTATAATTATATTATTATTTTTATTAATAATAATAATAATTATTATTATTATTAATAATTATAATAATAATTATTATTATTATTAATAAAAATAATAATTATTATTATAATTATTAATAATAATAATAATAATAATAATTATTATTATTAATAAAAATAATAATTATTAATAATAATAATAATTATTATTAATAATTATCAATAATAATAATAATTATTATTAATAATTATAATAATAATAATTATTTTTATTAATAATAATAATAATTATTATTATTATTAATATATTAATAATAATATATTATTATATACGTTATATTATTATTATTATATATATTATATTATTATTATTATCATCATTATCATCATCATCATTATTCGTTGACGAGGATCAGTTGCGAATTACAATAACGACAATTGGTATCCCCCAATTTATCCTCAGTTAGTCGAAATTCCATCTACCCTAAAAAAAATACAACCACGGATCAACAAACAAACTGCGGTTCATCGCATTGTTTATCGGTCTTCACAAACGTTTTTCCCTCTTCGATCCACAACCGTCGACTCTGCTTCGAACACATTTCGCATTCGTTCTTTCAAACGTTTCTCACTGAACCGAAACTTCCGGTTGAACCGATTTTCGTTCGTCTTCGTTCTCCCGATCAACGGCGTGATTTCTCGTCGTCGACGAGGGTTTCGTCGTCGTCGTCATCGTCGTCGTCGTCAAATCCGACGCGGTTACCGTGGATTGTGATATGGGCGAGAGAATGGGCGGCACTCTCCACCAGTCGGGTGGGGTCCAGTTGGAGATTAGGTTCCCCCGGAAGTTGAGATCCGGAAGAACCGGAAGTGGTCTTCATATAACGTGACCCCGCGTCGCCAATGGCGGGCTCGCGGTCAAGCTTTGAACGGAAAATGTGTTTTCCGGTTTCATCGTTGTCGTCGAATACTTGTCGAAACGTTCGATCGTCGGTGACAATGACGAATAACGATCGTTCGATTTTGTTTCGTCATTTTTGTTCGTCATCGCGTAAGAATCATCGTCGTGTTTGCGATAATATTCGTCGTTACGATTGTTATCGCGAGTTTCGATTTGATAACAATCGTCGTCGAGTTTTGTGGAATTTGGAAAAGAACGATCGTCGGGTTTGACATGAACGAGATAAGATTGGGATCTTTTGTGTTCTCTGGACGGGTTAGAGGGAAATCCGCAGTTGGGTTGAACGCACGTAGGCGTTGACAGACCGGGCCAAGCTGCGGCTACGGCTTGATGACTCGAATAAAAAGTTCCACCACCGTAGATCGCTTGAAAAGCCAAATCGGCGGCGAGTTTGCCACCGTTGAAATCGTCACCGAGTTTGTGTTGAATCGGGTAGAGGGAATAAGGAAATGGCGGGAAAAAACGCGGAATTTTGAGATCCTCGTGACCGAGAAGGGAATGATGAGGGGGTGGGGCTAAGGGAGGTAACAAACCTCTCGATATGTTGGTGAGGGTATCGGCGGTTGAGATCAACGGCGAGAGGGAAAAACCGAATTTGTTTTCTTTTTTTACCAGAGATTTTGCCTTCCTTCGTGGACGGTATTTGTAATCGGGATGCTCTTTCATGTGCAACGATCTGCAACAGAATGTTAAAAGGTAAGATCGTTAGGATTTGTTGGCTTTGCGTGGTGTTGAGGCGAATCGGCGGCGTGACGGATTGTCGACGTCTTTTGATTTTGTTACATGGCGTTAAATTTAATTTTTATGTTTACAATGTTCAATTGGTTTCTGTATTGATTCGATACGCTGATGGGTGTCGTTGTTTTTCGCACTCTTGAAGTGTATCGTGCGGTCGAAGCGATCCGAGGCTTCGAATAAATAGAAAATATTGTCATGCAAAAAAAAAGACGGGAAAAAATTAAGTGGAAATACACGGAGCGAAATAATTAATGTTACGAAGTGCAAAAATATGTATGCGGAGAATACGGTTTTGTAAAAAAACTTTTCAAAAAGTTGTGCAAATAAAATGTGATTGATTGATTGATAGAAAATATTGTCCTAAAAATGTGGGAAAATTAACGAATTAATTTTCATCCAATTTTGGTAGTCATTTGGATTGATTGGGCATTTTTTAATTTCGAAGAAAAATAATAGTTTTCATTTGCTATCGATTTTATATCGGTCCCATGTTTTTTTAATCTTTCTTCAATATAATCTTAACCCTTCAACCCACTACGGGGGTCGTTTTCGTCCCAAGCGAAATTTCAAAGTGCTTTAACTTTTGAAAACGGGCACGGAAGGCGCCATATCCCCTTCCTAAAAAAAGTTATGCTGCC
This sequence comes from Sussaba pulchella, assembly GCA_963971145.1. Taxonomy (NCBI): domain Eukaryota; kingdom Metazoa; phylum Arthropoda; class Insecta; order Hymenoptera; family Ichneumonidae; genus Sussaba; species Sussaba pulchella. Next base: position 14,042,838 of record OZ020168.1, read on the forward strand.
CGAGGACCCGCCTGCCGAATAGCAGCGCGCTAATTCCCCTCAGGCCGTCGCAGCAGACGATTCAATTTCCGTCGGGACGAAAACGACCCCCGTAGTGGGGCGGCGTTGGTCAAAAAGGCAGGTAATAATTTTTCTACTTGTCGTTTTAAAGTGTTCATTGAAGTTCAAAAAGTGTTGAAAAAATGTCTGCACACGCGAAAAAAATTATAAAAATTTTTTTTCGCAGTTTTCATCATCATAGCGAGTCGCACTGCTGAAGAAATCATTGCTGCGCAAAATGCGGCAAGGCAACTTGCGACGATCACCGCATTTCGTGTTGCACTGAGTGTTTCGTAAAATAAAGTTACTTCGATATTTTAAAATATTGTGTTACTAATGATTTTTACCCGTTTCATAATTAATTTTATCATTATATATATTTTTGAATATTTTTAAACACGATTTTAGGACTCAATTTTTGGCCATTTTGAGGTTAAAAAATTAAGCACTTCTTTCGAATAATATTGATTGTGTTATTTTTTTAATTATGACTATACTCTTCCCCTTCAATTTCCTCTTTGATTTTTTTAGATATCTTCATTTGGCTTCAAGTTATGATTTTTTAAGTGAGCAAGTGATTTTTCCTTACGTACCTCGATATTTTCATAAAAAACTATATGAAAAAATAATTCTTTCTGAAATATTACAATTGGAACTTTAAGTTGAAAATTAAAAGAGCTCCCATGAATTTTCTCAGATTTTTTAAAGCACTTTTATTGGTCCAAAGAACGCCAGGACGAAAACGACCCCCGTAGTGGGTTGGAAGGTGCCGAAAAAGCGTAGTGGGTTGAAGGGTTAATAAATAACGATTATATTTCGGCGAATCGCGAATTCAGCATTTGCGAATTTTTATACTGGCGAATGGGCGAGGCGTTCATTCATAAGGAAGTGAGTAAAATTAGATAACTGGACAAACTGCGGTTCGAGGGGCCGAAAACTCATACGTATTTTGTCCGATGGGTTTGCGTGGCCAAGTGGTTGAGGTCGAGTGCCGTTCAACGAAGGGGCGCGCCTTTGCAGATCCGCTCGAGTGTGCTTCGCAATTTCGATTTCCAAGGATATTTCTGTATTCGTCTCAATACCTCTTCACGAGTGTGAGATCGTATCAAAAGAGACGCGTGGTAAAATTTCGCGACTAAGTAAACGAAAATTGAAATAAAAATGAAAAGAGAAGTTGAAATCGAAATGGAAATAAAAATAAAAATAAAAATTAAACGCGAAATTGCAATAAAAATTGAAATAAAAATGAAAATAAAAATGAAAATTTAATTTAAAATACTTCAAAAGATCGATGTGACGTCGCACAGCCTGCCGACAAGAGATATCTCTTTCAGGTCAGAAATCTAATGTAAGAACGAGAACAATAGTTTCGAGAAAGCAACTTGCAACCATCGGTAATAAATTTAAAAATAAACCAGTCAAAAAAATCTCTGCGAACAATTTTTTTTCCCCCGCAAACCTAACCTGGCATGCAATATTTGTTTTGTGCAAATCGTTATATTATGCACTTGCAGTCGGCAAATTTATTCAAACTTTTTAATTTGGAAAAAAAAACCCCCCTCAACAAAATCAAAATGTTTGACGATTCTTCAAGAAAGGCGTTGATTTTAATCGGGTACGATTAATGCATCAATGAGCAGCAACATACGATTAATGCAGCGATTAGAGCAGCGATGAGCTCGCCGTGTAACTACTTTCAAAGGTGGGGATTGGAATTGAACAAAATTATTTATAAAATGATGTAAACCGTTATTCCCAAACATATCGATTCGTTTTATGACAATGAAACAAGTTTTTCCCCATCAAGAAGGAAACGCGCGAAAAAGTCCTCCCCCCCAGATCCGAAAAAAAAATAAAACGATAAACAAATGTTTCTCCCTCAGCGACCGGAAGTGCATGGCACTCGTCGGAGAATCGGTACGCGCCACGAGCGGGGGTTGAACTTCATGGAACGACTGAAACCCTGCTAGAACTACGTATCGCTCACTCCGTGTTTGATTGTATTTCTTATGTGTAACAAGATCTTCCGGAATTCCTTTTTTTTTCCTCCTCTTTTCTCTCTTCGATATCTCTTTGTTGTCACAGCGAACGTTATCACAGTCGTGAAAAAAAAAAAAAAGAAAGAAGAAAGAAGAAAAGATGGCTATTTTTGTTGCGGTAGGATGAGGCATAGGTGAATTCGGAAGATTAGAAGACTGAGACGTTGCGTCGTAGACTACCTTTATTCCACAAGAAAAAAAAAAAAAACCGGTCGAATTCGTCGTATTATCAACGTGCAAGAAAATAAGTACACTTATGTACCTACAGGCGAGAAATATTATCGTCGGTTTGCCACGTGATAGGAGGGCTCCGTAGATATTTGTAGTAAATATCTTGTACAAACACCGGGGGACAGTGGGGGCGTACTGACATGGTATGACGATATCTCCGGCGCATAATACTCCATTATGTAGCCAGAACCGCACGAACGTCCTTATTTATGCTTCGCTTCGCGTAGATAAAAGAAAAAGTTTCGAAGAGAACGGAAAAAAATGTTACAATTTTATATAAATCGTGAGTCTACGGAATGGAGACCGAAACAAAATCTCAGTGTCATACGCTAGTGAATTTATTGGTTATAGGAGTTTGATAATGATATTCCAAACATTCTCCTATAATCTTCATTAGGGGGAAACGCCTTGTATTTAGGTTATTTAGGTTGGAGGAAATGCCTAATATTTATATGCTGAATCGATTCTGTAATTCGAAAAATCGATAATATTAAGAGAAGTAATTTTATTGAATAGTTTACATATTCGTTCCGTGGACTAATAGAGAAATCTGGCGATTTTTTTGACATTTGTTTTTAAAAATACAATTTGAATTATTGTTGTTGCTGTTGTTATAATAATAATAATAATAATAATAATAATAATAATAATAATAATTATTATTATTATTATTATTATATGTATATAAATAATACATATTATTATTATTATTATTATTATTATATGTATATAAATAATAATAATAATAATAATTATTATTATTATTTATATATATATAATAATAATAATAATAATAATAATAATAATAATAATAATAACAATAATTATATTATTATTATTATTATTATTGTTATCATTAAAATTATTCGTTAAATGCTGACAATGCTTTTTTTTGTATAAATAGCGAGTTAGGAATAAATAACGTTACGATTAAAATTTAGGTATCAAAAGTGTAATAATTGTATGATAATTGTCGAAGCATCAATAACGGCTCGGATGGAAATTAATTTTTAACATAAATGTCGAAATCGACGACCGCCGTAAGAAACGTGAATAATCAACAGCAGCTTCAACGTAATATTCTTGCAAGAATGGTGTAGAAGAGAAATGGAATAATAATTCCGGAACAATGTGTTCCACCAGATAGCACAATGCGTAAATCAGTATGAACACTGGTAAAGCCGTACGACAATAATTCAGCATAAATGCATAAACATAGAGCGTAATCGTCGGAGTTCACATTTTCCGCGATAAACAATACGTTTATGTGTTTCGTCGTCCCGGTAAAACGCAAAGCTTCGACATTACGAGACCGAGAAAGCAATTGCCAAATTTTTTTGTATCACTACAATGGTCAACGGGTCGTTATCGTGTATCAACGTGGTGTCTAATTTCTTTTATAAAAATTAAAATTAAAAACATCGACGTCGATATTGAAATATATTGCAGCGATATTATTTTTGTGTTATTTCAATGTTTTCGATTAATCCATCTTTAAGCATACTGCTTTGAGAGCCTATGCATGAAATCTATATTCTTGATACGCTCTAATGAGCTTTTACGTCAACATTACAGCATTCAAAGCTTCTATTTGTCATCAATCACCACTGACTAATCCCCTACATCTCCCCAATTGATTTTTCCATACTTCTTACTCCTCAACAATACTCTACAATCCACATTAACTCCATCAAGAAAAAAAAAAAGATCATAATTTCTCCCCCACTCCCCCAAAAAAATGAAATAAATCGTGTCGACAAACCCTCAATCAACATCAATCTACTATCAATTATCTCGCGACATCCAATGAACTCTACGCGATCAATTACCAACTCACAAAAAAAAAATAAAAAAAAACAAACAACGATGAAAACAAATTTAAAAATCTCCGGCGAAGGATCAAGCAACGACAGAGACGTTGAAAATATCACGGTTTGGACGTCGGTGCGGTTGCTAATGTGTCGAGAGTCGTTCCGGGGATATGTTGCAGCGGTGGCGAGGGTGCAGATACTGTATACGGTCGGAGCCGCGAATGGTGGGGGGGGGGGGGGGGGCGGAAGTTGGCAGAGGAAGAGAGCGGGCGCGAGTTAGACGCTAGACGCGAGGGTGAAGAGGCGCGGGTACGAGGCTACCCTGAGGGTGGGCGGACGAAGAGAGATCCGACGGTCGAGAGCACCACCAGCACCAGCACCATCACCATCACCACGAGCACCGCGAGCTCCACGAGCAGCAGCAGCAGCAGCAGCAGCAGCAGCGACTCCGGCGGGAGCCAGCACCCAGTGCGGACGAGAGGACGGTGGAGAAGCGAGGCGCAAATCCTTTTAAATCCACACAATTGCGACAATGGGGCTTTATTTGTTATCTCGAGGGCCACATTGTGAGTCCCCGTGAACGAACGGACAGATTACGTCGGGCCAGTGACAGCGCGGCCTCAACGGGAACCCGTCCTCCCCCCATACTTTGTCCAAGCTTCCAAACGGAAAGACTTTATCATCCTGCTTTTTATTTTACGACCTCCGTTCACGTAAAAATGGATTTGGTATCACCGGCACAGTCTCTTCCGGTTATTCTTTCCATGTCTATCTGCTGTACGTTCCGTTTTTTCTTTGTATAGAATTTGAATAAACTTTGAGCGAGCTCGCGTCACGTGTTTGGATGTTTTTATTTTGGGGCGAATGTGGGTGTTGGGGTGGTTTTTATTTGGGTCATATTCGAATTTTTATTGCGACGAGGTCGAGAGTGATTGAGAAAATATTGTAAGGATTTTAAGCCTGATTGGATCTTTTTTTTGGTAAAATTCTTAGTACTGGCGGATTTGTGGTGAAGTTTTTTGTTTAAGATGCATGCAATATATTTTTTTTTTTTTTTTTTTTTTTTTTGGTAATGGCATTGGCGAGGCGACTAATTATTTCTGGGGGAATTTAATATCATATTAAATTAACGCGTATGAAGCCTATTTTCACGAGAAAATGCATGTACAGGTCTCATGCCACGTTTTTGATTGCAACACGTTTGCAACCATTTTTTTTACGTGTTGATCAGCCAAGTCCACCAAAAAAATGATACTGTACCCAAGAACCATGAAAAATCTGCACTATGATAATTAAATTTTTGAATTTCACTGGGAGAAGTAAAATCGATCGGTATAGTACCGAGATTGCAGAAACGTAGTAAATATTTTGGTTAATTCAGTCACGTGGCTAATCATTGTTTGTACACAAGAATCCGTTCGCGCCACTGACACTAATCAAAACAAAGCTTTTACTGTAAAGATCCGCAATTAGCGACGGTTTTGTTGCTCGCGCGCGTAACAAAGCACGTCATTGCGTAAAAGGTTTTCTGCGTAACGAAATATTGTTGTAGGGACAGACCTAATGTCGTACATTTTCCAATGCTTATGCGTTTAATTCATCAGAGATGATACGCAGATGTGGATGCGTAACGTCGTATCTGAATGTCGAGTGTATGTTAAATGTCGAGTTCTAAATTCATGGCGAATTGAAACGAAAAATTGCATCGTAGTGTTGAATTTAATTTGAAGAAAGAAAACGTGTTTCTGTTTTTATTTTTGGGGTAAATATCGGTATTAGGGTGATTGAGAAAAAAATTAGAAGGATTTTAAGACTGATTGTACCTTTTTTTGGTATAATTCTTATACTTCGCGGATTTGTGGTGAAGTTTTTCGTTTAAGATGCATGAAGTGTTGAAATTAATTTGAGGAAACGGCACATAGAATGGGTTTAATAAAATAGGAAATAGGTCTAATAAATTTAAAAAAAAGAGTTACTGAGTCTGTAACGTTTTTATTTCGGTACCTCCACTCTGTAAGCATGGATCATTCGTGTCTGCCGCTTTGAAAAGTACTTTAATGTGCTCTAAATAATTCCACAAAATTCATGAAATTGTCTCAACAATCCTAGTATAAGTATCGATCATTATATTGCTGCAATAATCATTCGCTCAATCAATACAATCGTATAAACAAATAAAAACGTGGAGACCGCATCATGCCGGAAAAACACGAATGACCCATGGCTACAACCTGGGGGTTGAAGAAAAAAATTCCATTGCAGTGCAGAGAAATTATTCACCCGATTAGCGCATCGTTCTTTATCGCACCCTTCAGTATCCCGAGAACGAATCAACGCGCGGCGTTAAAAAAAAATAAAAAATATCATCCTAAAAATTCGGGAAAATTCGCGAACGTAGCTCAGAGTTTCTACTTTACGGCGAAATTTTGGATATGAAGTTTTCGGAATTTCTCCATTCTAAAAATAACAATAAACGAATAAACTGCGGGAAAATGCGGGAACTTTGGAATTTAAGCCTGGGTCAAATTGACCCCACGATACAACACTAATCGATTAAAAAATAAATGAATTCATTAAAAAGGCAAATAAAGAAGTATAATAAATATACAAATATAATGAAAATATAATATATAATAAATATGATACAAATAATATATAAATATATAATAATATAGTATAAATAATTATATTCAATTCCGATTGTATTAAAATTATAGAATTCACTCAGTAGTTCATCCTGTACATCTACTGTAATATATTACAAAAAAATGTTTCACCAACACGTTAATAAAAACAATGATGTGTAAACACGTGTGAACACGGATATCAGATTAAATAATAAAAGTGACAATTCAATGAATTTTCTGAGTAAACGATGGTGTTCGATCGGCTTTAGCTAAATAAACACATAACAGTGATTAAATATTCGAGACTTGTAATACGAAGTATCGCCACCCCACCAATAAATAATACCCGACCTCCGCCCCACCGTGGCGGGGCCCTCGAGCACCCGAGCACGCCCTTACAGTTTCAGCAACAATATATACCGTATTACAGAGAAGCCCGTCTCCCTTTGTCCCTTCTGACTCTGACGGCTTTGCCCCAACGCAATAATTTTACTCGAGTGTGCGTGACTAAAGGGCAATTAGGAACCTAAATAACCTTAAAAAAAAAAAAATCGGTCCCTAATCGTCAAGTTTATACGCTCGAACAATCGTCGAAGGGGTAGTGTCGCACTAAACCTATCGAATTACAGTTTAACGTGAATAAATGATTAAAATTTAACGAGTTTGGTTTTTTGCTTGATTTTAATATTTACGAGGATCACGCGATCGCTTTTCATCGTCATTATTCGATCGGGAATTAATTTTCGTACATTCATTTGATTGCTCAGTCTTTGATTGGAAGTTTGCCATAATTTTGCAATCATTTCATGCAATTTCGTCTAACGTTATACCGGATATAATCAAATGTTACGAGAAATATAGACAAACTTTCAATAATATTTGATTTAAAAAAAAAGAAGTTTTTCAATTTTATGCCTGAAGAAATTCTCGAACTTCTTTTTCGACTTTGCATGAATACATTTAATGCCGGCTAATTTTCGTACGTCTATGCAATTGGGCAAAATGATTCGAATATATAATCAAAATATTGCGGAAGTGACAGTAATGAAGGTAATTTTTCAACATTCGGAAAAAGATTGCAGATTCACGTGTTTCGAATTTGAATCTGATCTTGTCAACATTCCTAAACGTTTAATCTTGATAAGCCAAATACGCTTGCACGCCTAATAAGCGCACATGAGCCGTTGCGCGCACACTTGAGACACGCGTAAGTGATCTGACACTTGAATTTAATAATTATCTTCATATTAAAATATCCAAATTTTATAACAATAATTAATTCGTAAATAATTTGATAAAAATATTGATTAAGTCGACCCTTTGTTGGCGCGAAAAACGTTCAACAATGGATAACAATAAAATTAACAGAGAAATAACCAAATACAAAAACGGATTCCTCATAAATTTCCTTGATTCTTTCTTTTTCATACCAGAATTGATTTAGTGACTGTTACTCAAAATGGAAATTACAAAAGCTGCGCCGATGTGGAGAAAAAAATGTGCAGTAATTTATTGGATGAGAAACGAATTTTTTTTTCACCTGCGGTCTTGTAACGCATCAAGAGGGGAAAAACGAGGGTTAGGATTACTCTGTCGGACGGTCACTGTTTATTCGTTTTGTAATGTCAAACGCTTGGAGATTACTACGTATAGCAAAGATCACATTCTGCACTATTAAAAAATATTCAGAAAATCACAGAACATTTATAACAATTACGTGCTTCCATATTATTTTTTTTCTCCTTCTTACTTTCTGTCCATCAACAATAAATAAAAACAGCGATAATCGATAAATATCGACATTCTCAATTACCCAAAAATCACCGAAAAATACTTCACTGTTGTCTACATAATCAAACCTGTTTCGTTGTTTAATTCCACGGTCGTGGTAAAAAGAAAATTTAATAAAAATGAATCAAATAAAATAAAATTGTATAAAATTGAATAAAATCGTTTAAATTTAAAAATTAAAAAGGAAAAAAAAATAATTAAAAATAAAAAGAAATTACAGACAAAAAAAATGCTCACCTCAATCTTTTCGCCTCGTCGATAAACGGTCGCTTCTCCACCTCGCTCAGTAATTTCCATTCCGCTCCCAGCCGTTTAGAAATTTCCGAATTGTGCATTTTCGGATTTTCTTGAGCCATTTTTCTGCGTTGACCACGTGACCATACCATGAACGCGTTCATAGGTCGTTTCACGTGTTCGTTCTGCAGTGCTTTCGCCGACATCTTGACGAAACAACAACAACAATAACAACGAAAAACGTACGTACGTACGATTTCAGTCTTTTACAGAGACTGCGATATTTTATTCTCAAGGTCGATTATTTAGTTTATTTCGCTTCGATCACGTGATCAAACGAAATCGTCGTCGTTGGCGTAAGATCTCTAGTCGCCGAATTAACCGTCACACCATCGTTCCTTCACGCACCCATAGCCATTGTGTTCCCCGCACAAGTCGGGTTTATCAAAACCCGGACTTCCAACGAACCCGTTAGGCCAATAAGTTACAACGTCCAAGGTCACGACCTTGTTTACAATACGCAACCATACGATCCCCGCCAAGTCCAACCGTTCTCCTTTGTTTCAACCAATAAACCGTGCACTGTCGTTACATCGTTCGACCAAAAAATAAAAAAAAATCCACAAAAAATTTGCAAAAAAAGTCCTTCCAAGGATCAACGCACCCACTGTTCGCAACGATTTATCATCAATCGACTCGTATCTTCGCCAATCTTCCAAAACCTTACTTCCGGCTTTTACACGTCATTGAAAAAAATTTGTTAAAAAAAAACTGACAATTTTTTTGTCAAATAAAACGGAAAAAAAAAGAAAATAATGACCGACTATATCACGTGGTGGTGAGGATGTGTAGTGGTCACATGACCCGCGGGACGTCCTCGCAGCGTGATCGAGATGGCCGCGGGAACGTTGGATGGAACTCCCGTGCACGTCACGTCGTACGAGGTCGGCTCGAAGTGAGAAGTCGTTCGTGAAACGAGGAGCCGGTGGCGAGGTTGATATCGCTGGATGTTGGCGAGGACGATGGTTCGGCGGTGTTGGTTCCTTCGGGCGAAAGAGACGCGACGAACGAGCCTTGATCCGACCAATCACAGGACGTTGCACGTCTTCCCACCATTTCCAACGGGGCGAACGCGCGTCCGCCATTGGCTCGCGGTCGCGACATGGCGGATCGCAAGCTGCGGGGAGCCACTCCATTACGCGCAACAGGTGAGCACACGACTTTGCCGTATCGCCACTTGATTTTTTTATTTTTTTTATTCGAGCTTTCTTCTTCGTTCATCTCCGCGCCGCCGTGGATGCGAATTAAGGATTTAGCGTTTTTCATTTCTTCCATCATCGTCGGGTTGAGGCGTTGGTGGATGGTGGAATCATTTTTTTCGGTTTTCTTTGGTTAATTTGGATCGAGGCGCGGGGATGGATGGGCTTGCATTTGGGGGAAATGAGGTTGAAATAGTTTTCGGGATTAATGAGGGTGATTTATTCGATTAATTGTTATCGTGGAGTCGATTTTAGCCAGGGAAAAGGTTATTATGCAAAACTATAATTGATATCTGAGATTAGAATCAATTATGAAACAATGATTTATCCAAATTATTTATCGTAATTGGAAAGATGTGAAAATTTTAATCGTTGCATGATAATTAATCGTAGTTATTTGTTTGAAAAAGTATTTCAAATAAATTCGTTCATTGAATGCCTGCCCATGTCTGTGCCTCGATCGAAATTAACCCGATTAGTGTAGCGTGGGGTCGATTTGACCCAGGTCGAAGTTTCCGCATTTTTCGCAGTTCATTTGTTTATTGTTATTTTTATCGCGAATGAATTCCGGAAGTGGGAACTCCGATGGTCGACCCAATTGGAGTGTCACTGTTTTTCGCACCCTTGAAGTGTATCGCGAGGTTGCATCGACCCAAGGCTTTGAAAGAATAGAGAATAACATCCTAGAAATCTGGAAAAATTCATGAATGAAGGCTGGGGTTTCGACTATACGGCAAAATTTTGAAATATGAAGTTTTTTGAATTTATTTATTATACGACTTTACTGACGATTAACTGGCGTCTTGACTGACGATTAACTGACGATTTGGAATTTAAAAAAATGTACTCTTTCATTAATAAATTTTAAATACTTTCGAGATCATAAAACAATGTACCTGAACGTTACTTAATAAGTAATTAGAATAAAATTGGTTTATAATGAATATTATAACACGGAAAAATGGTCGCTGAAAGAACGGCGTGACCGCAGACTCAACGAAAAGGGAGGCAAAGCAGGCCGAGCGCTTTACGTCTTAACCTTTAGTCCACATCGTTTTTTTGGTATCTCTACTCCGCGACGAGGGTCATGTTATTTCTGGCGCCTTAAGAAGGTCATCGAAGCATTCCAAAAAATTCATGAAATCTTATCAATTACCCTTGTAAAGGGTGATTTTTTAAGAGCTTGAGAACTTTAAAAAAAAAAAAAACGCATAAAATTTGCAAAATCTCATCGGTTCTTTATTTGAAACGTTAGATTGGTCCATGACATTTACTTTTTGAAGATAATTTCATTTAAATGTTGACCGCGGCTGCGTCTTAGGTGGTCCATTCGGAAAGTCCAATTTTGGGCAACTTTTTCGAGCATTTCGGCCGGAATAGCCCGAATTTCTTCGGAAATGTTGTCTTCCAAAGCTGGAATAGTTGCTGGCTTATTTCTGTAGACTTTAGACTTGACGTAGCCCCACAAAAAATAGTCTAAAGGCGTCAAATCGCATGATCTTGGTGGCCAACTTACCGGTCCATTTCTTGAGATGAATTGTTCTCCGAAGTTTTCCCTCAAAATGGCCATAGAATCGCGAGCTGTGTGGCATGTAGCGCCATCTTGTTGAAACCACATGTCAACCAAGTTCAGTTCTTCCATTTTTAGCAACAAAAAGTTTGTTAGCATCGAACGATAGCGATCGCCATTCACCGTAACGTTACCACCTAAGACGCAGCCGCGGTCAACATTTAAATGAAATTATCTTCAAAAAGTAAATGTCATGGACCAATCTAACGTTTCAAATAAAGAACCGATGAGATTTTGCAAATTTTATGCGTTTTTTTTTTTTAAAAGTTCTCAAGCTCTTAAAAAATCACCCTTTATAAGGATCAATCGTTATATTGCTAAAGGAATCATTTGTGTACACAATATAATCATATAAACAAATGAAAAAGTGAAGAACACAAGTTTTCGGTGTGGTCACCCGTGACCGCGGTTGCGTACTAGGGGTCACGTTTTCAATACGGCGTTGTTTTGGCGAAGGCGACACGTCGCTTCGTTTCTCATTGTTTTCGCGCAAACCAGTGACTTATATATATTTGGTTAATTTAATTTCAATAATATGATTATTAATTATAATGATATAAGCCGGAAAATTTCGACGAATCCGGTTCGAACAAAGAATTATGAACATTGCAAAAATAAACCTCGCACACTGCTGCCTTGTTTTTTTTGAACCGGCACTGGGCTGCCGAGCGCCAGAGTGAGGAAAAGAAAGAGATAAAAAAAGAGAGAGAGAGAGAGAGCCACACCATGGCCATAGCGATATCGCACGAGAAAGAGTAAGCTCGCCGATAGGCTTCAGTGCAAGCATGCTAGTGTAGTAGACCATGTGGATAATAGTTGCTCTAAAATCTTAAGTTTTTCATGAAAAAGTGTATATAAGTACCTCAATATATGTTTCAATTGATGCTGTATAGTGTATTCTAATAAGATTATGTTGTCATGGTCGATAAAATCGTAAAAGTCGCCTAATGTTCCCGCAAATAATTAGATATAACCCCTTAAGACGATGGACTACAAACGCTCTCTCCTTCTCTCTCGCTCCGCACCGAGCGCCGATAGCGCTGTCACCTTCGCACTGGGCGATGTAGTCCATGACCTTAAACCATTTCATTGCTTCGAAAATAATTCGCTGCCGCTCTCGCACGCGTGAAAGTTTCGCGTCGAATCAACGTCATGTGCTACTAATTTCTCTCGTTCTCTCTCGCTTCACCGCGATTAAAATTCAACATTAATTCATATTTCTTCGGAATATCCTTGCCCTTTTTTCCCTCGTGATTAAATATAATTTTAACGCGAACATTGTCACCCCTAATTCGTACCAATCGTCGTAGTTGAGTTAATTTGCAGAAATGCACGCGGTGGATGCACAAAACAGAACAGCGCTTAGTTTCTTAAGGGTCATTTTTCGGGAGTAGCAGTTTTTTTTTTGTTCCTTTGTCATGAGTTAAGAAACGTGTAGCGAGACGCAACGGTACGTACTGCCTCTTGTAATAAATGTTATCGGCCGGGATGGAGGATAGCGGGTACGAGACGGTTGAAAAGGCAGTTGCGAGGGTGGACGGGAACCGCGCGGTGACGACTCTCGCGATAAGACGATAAAGAGAGAGAAGAAGGCGAAACGAGACATGGAGGGAAACGATTCTTGCCGAGCAGGAGTTTCTCACGACGACGATCACGACGATATATATTTATATATATTTATACATATATATTATATTCATAGTATATACATTTATTTAAAAAATTTAATGTGTTCATATACATTAGGGTGTCCCTTGAAATGGTCATTTTGGATTTTCGATGCTCTCACCCCCTAAAAACCTTCAAGGTATGTAAAAAAAATGTGGACCAAGTTTCAGTCCCGTGCTCCATCGCAAACCCGGGCACGAAAGCCCTTGAAATTCCCCCTTAAATAGCATTGGATTTTTCGATGATTTCGTTTTAATTATGTTTCGAAGGTTTTTTTCGGTTGAAAAAATATGACCTCTCACCAACGCAACATGCGGGCATTCAGTTTGGAAAACCTGCAGTTGAATTCTGCTATTTTACATTTTGAAGATCGGAAAGGGTTAAATTTTTAATTTTTTCAACATTTTTTTAAAATTTCAATTTAACCCTTTGGGCCAATTTGCTTCACGATTAATAAAAACGTTGTTTAACTTTTCTTTCAATTTCATTAACTCAAATGAAATAAGTTAATACATTTGTTATGAATCATTACTCACCTATAAATCGAATTTACACGTTCGAGCGCGTTTTCTCGTGAAAACTTGCGCTTTAAAGCTTAACTTTCGTTCTTCGGCAGCAGTATAAGATCGAGCAATAGAATAGAAGGAGCAATAAAAAAGGGATGGCCGGGCGTGAAGGGTGCGTGCTGCGACTTTTTTCATAATCGTGTGTCCCGCTCGAATTTCGATGATGGGAGAGGCGTCGATATGGGGACGCCGGAATGAAACGATGGGGCAGGAGGACGTAGGGAGGGGCAGGGGGTGGCGTGCCACGCGACCGCTGATTATACCATTCATCGCCCAGCAGTTGAAAGAGGGTTCGAGTCATAAACGCCGTCGCACCCACCACTTCTGAATGCGCGCTCATCAATGAAACAATCCTGCTTTCGTCCTCGGTGGCCAGACATCCTGCCAGGATGTATACCACCCACTTTTTTTCTCTTTATCATTTTTCCTTTTTTTTTTTTGTTCATTCTCAATCGGTCAATTGTTTTATTATATCATCGGTTATTAATAATTGCCGATATCGGTAATAATTGTTCTTGGACTAGACTAATGGTGTAGATTTCCATTTTTTTTGAGTGGCGATCAAGCAATGAGCTTTAGAGTAGGATGTTATGATTTTATGGTTGTTAATGGGGGAGTAAAACTGCCGAATTTTTTCAAAAAATATTATTCGCGCGATGAATATGACTCAGTATGGAAATAAGTAATTTTGACGTATTTATAATATTTATTACAGCATGATTTAATAACAATTGTGATTTTTTTAATTTACACTCAACGAGTGTGAATGAAAAATGGCAACGTAGAAACTTGCAGTGCAACTATGCAGAACTGTAGGAAAAATTGTCTAACGATTCCACGTCTTAGAGAATTTTTGACCCCTTCCGGAGAAATTACAAATTTCGTTCTGCAACTACCTCTCTCGCATCCGTGTCCTCACAATTCGAACCCGAAAGTCTCGTAATCTAAGATCAGATGAGATCAACATGATTATCTTATCAGCTAACGATCAATTGACAATGACAACTGATTGTTGTTGTAGTTTGATCGAATTATTCGATCAGCGGGTAAATTTTGTCCGACTATTTATTGAAAATCATAACCTTTGACCGAACAGTGGTATAATAAAGTGCGAGCATGTTTGACGCTCATCCGTGACAATATATAAGCCGTACATACGTGCGGACAGAGTCATAATCCTCGGGGCGGATTGTGATATTCCAGTCACGCGCTTCGGGACCGTTGATGTATTCATCGTATGTAACCCAACGGGACTTTATAAAATACTACCCCATTTTGTTCCGGTCGAATAACTTATTGTGGCGTGTTCTATTTTGATACGGTGATTGTGCGCCGCTGCACTGTGGGCGCGTTCTGAATATGGAAAATTCAATCGGCGGAAAATTAAATTCGAATCTTCGCAACAATGAACATTCATTGGCCGCCTACAAACAATGAATCTCCATCGTGGACACAATTTGTCAGTGATGACGTATTAAATCACCGTGAGCGAGGGGAAATTACGAAAAACCTCACTCTTTTGAAAGATCTTTGAACAATGATCAGGATCAATCGATGGGTGTTTGTAGTTTGATCGGGTTTGTAAAAGCTTGAAGCAAGCGAGGAAAAAATCTATTTCAATTTTATGAATTTCGAAGAGTTGGAACGACGACGCTATTTGTTTGAAATATTCGAAATCGAAGAACAAATCGGACAGCTTGATCGTTTTTTTCCCGAATATGCAGTAAAAAAAAAATTGATAGAATGTAAAAACAATTTTTATGGAGTCCGGTTAAATGAGATTTTACGGAAGGGGTTTGGGTTTGAATTTTCACCTCGATTTCTGTGCTTAGTTCATGAATTATAGAAGGTAAAAATATGATTTGCAGACGATAATGTCAAGCCCCCACCTTGAATGCTTTCTGATTTGTATCACAATTTATTGCAATCTATTTTCTTCGATCACCTCTCGTAATTAATTCCCGCACGAGCTGAAATAATTGGTTTTCATTCCGAAATCATCACTCACGGAAAAAGTAACTAATATTTCTGCCTTACCGACCGCGCTATGTCACGTCTCTTCGAAGTTGCAGCAATCAAATAATTTGGATAACGAAAGAGTCGTAATGCGAATATAACGGAGGGTTAAGAACGTCTCGGGCTGAATATCGAATTAATGCGATGAATCTGTCGACCCAAAGGTTCCGCAACGACTACTGGCTCTCGAGGCTTGGTTTTTGGTTTTCGAAAATAGCAGTATAAAGGCACAACAGACGGGAAAACGGCATGATAGTCGATAAAGGGACAACACGCTGGAGAGCGAGTACCGGTGCGGGGCGTGTCGCGATTAAGTGAAACAACCCGTCGGCCTAACAATGGCAGTAATCAGTGAGCTTTTCGCGGGCTGACATCGCCGCTGTTGTCACCTCAGCAGTAGCGATGATGCCATCGTTGGTACATATACTTGTATTGTTCTCATTCCGCGTTGCATCTCGCATCAACTGCTAGAAGAGTATTTAACGCTGAAAGCTTCAATTTTCATGTACATTTATATTCTCCATTATATTCCAATTTCACGTGTCGAAGAGATTCGCGACGGTTGCGGCAACTATTTCAAATATATACAGACAATCTATTTTTTGATTATTTGTTTTCATGAAAAATAATAGAAAATTATACAAAAATGGATTGACTATCGAACATAATAAAAATATCGATTTTTTGCTAGAAAGATTTTATTTTTCTAGGTAGGGAACCGCCGTCATACATTGAAATTTTCGAAAAAATCGTATTTTTTCAAAATTTAAAAAGAATTTTAAGAAATATTGAAAACATGAGTTCTACTTTTATTTTATGAAAAAAGTTCCTCAATTTCGATAAATTATCTAGAAAAAAAAATTGATCCAATTAAAGAATGGCACAATAGGAGTTACCTCTTGATGAAGAAAAAAATAGGCTGTGGTAAAGGAAAGGGGGGACTAAAAAAATAATTCAAAAAAATGAGTAAGGTCGTAGGATCTAAAAGATACTAAAAAAAAAATCCTCAACCACATCGGGGGAAAGAAGGCTTCCAATCTAGTGATTTAGGATGGAATGCCCCACATATACGATTAATCCCACATTATTCCCTCTCATACTTGCCGAATACATCGCTTTATTCGGTCCGTGTGTTTCCCTGGGTTGCAAAAAATCATTGATCGAACTTTCGGTGTCGCGTGAAAAGAAACAAAAAAAAATTATAGATGGAAGGTAAACTGCCGTATTGTGTTTCGAGAGGGCAGTAGGTCGTGTAAAGGCGCGATTGCGCGAGTTGAGCAAAGTTATTTCTGAGGAATAGCGGGCTTTGGTGAATTGTCAGGATCACAGGGGGGACATTGTCCGGGTTCGATATGAGTTGCGGTGCCTCGGGTGTACAAGCAGCAATATCGAAGCCGCGTGAAATGATGCCTCGCAATGCGCCTTTGGTCGGGCCTCGGGCCGGTAAACACATCGCCTTTTCTTCCTACGTTTGTTTTTACCCCAAGCAGTCGATATCCAACCGCACCGTACCAGTGTTGACGAAACCGTCACGCCCGGACTTCACAGCTTTAATCTCTATTATACTAACCATGTACCAAACGCGATATGCGAAATTGTGATTCCGCGTCGATCGAATGCGTACAATAAAATGAGTTTGATACACTTTGCTCCGCTTTTTACTGAAATTTTGGATAATTCCAATCTTTTCTGAGTTTTTGCGGTAATCATGTGAAAGATGAAACGCGTAGCGGAAGCTGAGGTTTCTAGATGTGATTTAAAATTGTCTTCATGTCGATGAAGACCTGGGTGTTGAAATGAAGCTTTATTTCAAAAATAAAGGTTTGCCATTTCCAAAATATTCCATAAACAATCTTGCAATGAAGCGTGGAAAATCACGTAGCAAAAACCGGAAGTATTGCTCGGAGAGGCGTCGTCGGTTCTTCGACCCTGATTGGCTCGAGTCTACACGTCGCCCTGCGGAAATGAAGCAAATCGGTAGATACGACGTAGGAACATTAGAGCCTTATCTCACTTTGATACACGTAATAATTATACGATGAATCCCTTCGGTCATTCCATCGGCATGTTCACTTTATTACCAATACGACAGCAGTATATTTCCCCGTTCAATGGCGAAACAAGAGTAAATTCAATTGAATCAGATTTTTTTAGAAAAAAAATTCGGAATCTCGTTCGAATTTTCATTAATATTTTCATTTCAATGTTTTGAATCTGGTGAACTCTATCGGTATATTAATTTCATAAAAAATGAATGTAGAACTAAATCGACTAATTTTTTCGGTAATAATTTACTAATTATCGCCGGTTACGACGGCTTTAAGTATGAATTTAAGTGGATTTTCTATATAAAGTGGATAACAATGTTTAAATCTTAATCCAGGAATTGTTATTGCGACTCATGGATCGTATCTACTTTATCTGCATCTATATCTATCTATTGGATCGTATTTATGTTATTCAATTCGCCCCACGTGGTCGCCCCATGTAGTAATAATTCCCATATTGATTTTTCCCGAAAAACGGGAAGAAAACAATTGAAACGTATGAGATTATAATTAGATGAATCCGT
This sequence comes from Sussaba pulchella, assembly GCA_963971145.1. Taxonomy (NCBI): domain Eukaryota; kingdom Metazoa; phylum Arthropoda; class Insecta; order Hymenoptera; family Ichneumonidae; genus Sussaba; species Sussaba pulchella. The sequence goes on from OZ020168.1 coordinate 14,061,261, forward strand.
AGAACGATTAGTAAAAACCGTTCACCTGCATAAATGCAGACATTCATTGAAGCGTGAAATGAGAATGGAATGCGAGGCAATGGAGTACGAGGCGTAGAATGAGAGGGTGGCGTTCGAGTCTGTGGCGATATCAAGTACGTCGGGTGGATCAAGGCAGCTATCACAGCGCAGAGATCGAGTATGTACTAGGGACGAGGCACAATGTACAATGATAGGGCGGCAATCAAGTTACGCAGTAGAGGGAGGACAGAGAAGACGGTAGATCGAACAGTACAGCCAAAAGGCGACGCAGTAATGTTTCATTTTATTCAAACCCTTGGAATATATCATGTATAGAAGGAGAAGCATTGAAAATATTATATGTCGATTGATTTAGGAATGAACATTGTTAAGTAATTATTAACAGGGATTAGTAATAATTATTTAGGGGTTCATCTCAGCGATTTGTCATTCATTATTATTTAGAAGAACGACTTCATTCATTTCTAAAGAAATACCAATTAATTAATAGTCTATTAATTCGTACAGCAGTATTTATTTCAATGAGTTATTGCCAATACGAGCTCAACAATCGTGTAGAGTATGTAATATGGTTCGAAGAGGATAAAATTGAAATACTAAAGTAATGTGCAAGTAAAAATAATAATCATACAACTCGGAGTTTAATTATTGTACAACAGTTTATTGGATATAATCGAGAATTGAAACAGTCGAATCTCCTCATGCTTCCGAATATATTCTCAATAAAGTTGTGAATTTTATGGATAAAATCCCTCATCGAACTGGACTAACAGGAGGAAGCTTAATATTTCTCTTTGTGCTATTGTGCTTAATACGATCCAATTCAGACCCTTCTGCTTATTCGTACAAGTAATGCCGCGGCATCGAAATCCTCAAATCCTGTTTGCACCTATTGTCCCTTCTATCCAGCTTCGGGTCCTTTCAAAATCTTCCACTATTCCATTTACTTTCCATTCACTTTCCATTCGCTTTCGTCCCCGAAACAGAGTTTCGACGATTCTCCGCTCGCTTCTCTCACGCGAGCTTAGCGTCTGTAAAGAAAAAAAAATCATCTACCCTTGGAAGAAAAAAATTGTGGTTAATTTTTAATCCGTATAGCGAAACGAACGATGACGAAGATTATATTATTCTGATTGACAATTGGATACACTGCATGCGTGTATAATAAAGATACTTTTTAAAAAAATGGATTTTTTTATACAAGGAGAATAAATTGGATTCGAATGAAGCAACGAAGCAGTGTGTGTGTGTTAAGGGGCTTCGTTGTAACTCGACAATTTTTTCCCGCCTTATCGACAGAGCTTTCTCGTGGCCTGAGCGAGAATCCTACATTACCGATGTTCTGGAACGAGTGTGCGGCGCGTGTGAGAATGGTAAATCCAGTTTTTCTAATTAATTTTTTTTCATTGATAGACAACAGAGCAGTTTTAATGCAGTGATTGAATTAAATATTTCTTGAACCCTGCTACATTATCAGCACATAGAAATACCTCCTTAATTACCTTATCTCCACGAGGTTTATCGATGAGACATCGGAAATGCACGGAATATCTGTCATCGAATGATGGTGCAATCACTGTCGTGAAGAAACGAACGACGGTTCACGTTGCCGACTGTGACAACGATACCGACGTCGCCAATGGAAGAAAACTGTTGAGTTTTTGGTGGTCGGTCATTATTTGAAAAATTTTGCTGACACAATAAAACATGCTTTCGAGAGGAGAGTAATAAAAAAAAACGATTATTTATTCCACAGAAAGTCATCTCGAAAAGATTTACATGATTCTGTTGCTGAACTATATTTATATAAATTGACAGGAACGTTTTCGTGTCTATTGAAGAAGTCAACCGGAAGGAAAATTGTTGAATATGTTCTTAAGATGTTACGTCTGCTGGTAATACAGGCTTGGGACTTCATTTTAAAACATCAGTCGCAACTAAACAAAGCTTTCAGCGTATTTATTAGCAATGTTTTGATATTCTTCGAGTACTGAGCAAAGAATAACGGAGTTAAATTCTTTGTTCAAATCCTTAAAAGTCTAATTTATCAACATGAACAGAAGGTGCAATCGTTTTGCCACACAAACTTTGGTTAAGTCCGCCAGAGGTCGCCACTAGTCGGCGTCCTCCTCTCGAAGCTGTTCGAATAGTCGTCAAACTTATACATAATTCTATTGTGTGCAGTGCAGTTCCTCCAAAAAGTTCCAAGCACGTATCGAAGGGGAAGCTTTTGTTTATTCCGAAATCAAGAAATCTGGATCCACTTGTCGGTCCTTGGCGGAATGTATGTAAAAAAAACTCTTCGCAATACTTAGCATATATCTACAAACTCTCATTCGCTCTCACTTCTAACTTTAACACAAAAACAGCTGAACGTTTGCCTTTTTTGAATTCAAACGCTTTTGAGAGTATCCCGAGACTGCATTCATAAAAAATAAATCCGTGACCCAACATCGCAAAGCGTCTTTCTGGGTCTCAATGTACAATTTTCCTTTTGTAGAAATTCGTACCGAAAACACGGAACCCTTAGAGCGCCATTTTGTTGCTTACCGGTTGACCTTGAACCTTAAAATTTAGCACGGAACAAGTACTCATAGCACAAATTAAAGACAAAATCTAAAAATCATTAATTTCTCATTCTGTCTTCGCTCCTGTTACGAAATACAAGAAAAAAAATTATTCCTGCTCGCACGTGTCCATTTTTTCTTGATATTTCATGACAAAGTCCACAAACAAGTTCCAATCTCTCCCACGATCAGTGAAAACATTTCCGTTTCCGCTTTATCCAGCATTTTCAGCTCGAATATAAATAATTCCCGAGAAAGATACAAAATGGTCGAACACAAAAAGATCGTTGCAATAAAAAAATGAATAAAAATTAAAATAATAACCCGGAATCAAACTGCAGAATACACGGAAAAATGCGGTAGGGTGTGCGTTTTGACGTGTTGTCGGTGGAAAAAGTTAAATAGACGGCTGTCATCAAAACCGTTTGAAAATAAACGAGGAGTTGCGCGTTTCGTTGGCACGGGATGCGGTTACTCATGCGAATACGACCCGTGCCCATGTCTATACGCGTGTTATACATCGGCGGAATAAAGTACAAAGGACCGCGGCGACGGCTGGTAACACGTCGCTAATTAAGAAACAACGTCAAAACCGGAGTGCACTTTAGTAAACGAATTCGGTCGACCCCAATCCACGTATCAAATGAGTCTAAATAAATACTACGACTTTCAGTCACGCTACAACGTCGCTGTATTTCAATACGTTTATCGCGCCGTAAACTTTAATCGCGAAAAAAAAAAAAAAATAATACACATTTATATACGTACATAAAAAATGTATGTTTATAAAAATAAAGAAAAGAGAAATAAAATTTAAATGAAAATACATTTACAAAGCGTCGCGCACGCTCGCCGTTTCTTTGTGTCTTTCGTCGTTTGCGGGGGCGTAAAAACATTCAAATTAGTATACCCCGTACTCTCGACATTCCATTTCTACGGCGTAGTTATTCTCGTTACGTATATTAGCCTTTCGTATGAATGGAATACTGTCGGAAACGTTTTCATTTAATTGGTTCGTTACATTAATTGAAATTCATTATACGGATTTCATCGAAGCCGGTGGACTTCGTTAAACGCTCGGAATTCCCGTTTATTCGGTTCTGCAAAATTTATTGATAAAAGTTAATTGCAGCGTTCGCGCGGGAAAAATGGGGTAGAGAGAAAAAAATCGCGAAATCGGAGTAATTGCGGTTTTCATTTGAAATTTATTCCCCGGAAATATTCGATGTCCGATACATTGTTTGATTTTCAACGGCGACTACGGACGGATCATTTTTGATTTTATTATGAAAACCGCGGCTGTGTGTGGCTTTCGCTTGGAGAGACAATTATTTTTTCGTTGTTATTTTTGAAGTTCTTAGTTATTTAAAAAAATAATTTCGAAGACCAATGCTCGAGTCTACGATATTTCCCGAATATTATTTCTATACTCTATGCAAAATAAATAGGAAGTCTAATTATTTCTTGGAAAAATCTATCCACCGGTTTTCCGTCGAAACGTTGCCGAAATGAAAGATAAATGAATAAATAAATAAAAATTAATAGATAAATCAAGAAATAATTAAATAAAAATAAATAATTAAATAAATACACGAATGAATAAATGCAAAAATGAATAATTTAAATTTATTATAAGATACCCGCGATAGATGCTTCTGCCATCTTGCAAGAAAAAGACCCATACTCCATTGATCAACGTTATATCCATTTTTTGGGACACCATCAGCCGTTCGTGTGACAAAATTCTCAACGAAAATCGGCTTAATTTGATTCCCATATCGTCCCCCAACAAAATCTCCCAACCGCAAACGGAATCTTTGTGATCCATTATTGTTTCAATGCCGTTGCCGTTCGTTCGCGTCGGCGGTTTCAAGATTCTTCACGCCAATATCCTTTTCCAAAAACGCACTTTCAACTTACACGAACGAACAACAGACCGTCCTGACGTTAGTGTGCGACTTTGACCATTCACGAAAGACGCGGAGCGTTTCGAGAAACATTACCGAGGTCGTATAAAGCCAAGAAACCAGCACCTTTCGCCAGAACAGTCCCCGAAATTGATTTATGATTCGACCAGCTAACGCGCCATTGTACCGTGCGACTGTTATTGTCCACCGAACAAATTGACCACCGGCCAGCGAAAGCATTGTCATCCCGTCAAACAATGTCCCCCGAGGAAAATGGAGAAGTCGAAGGTGAACGCTACGACCAGATGTAGAAGTCGGTATAAATTTTCTTCCATCAATGGATCCCTTGTCAGAAGTTTTTCTTCAGTTTTCCCGTCCGTATACCCGCCAACAAAGCATTCCATCGGCACGTAACCCCGAAAATTCCGGGTTGCGCGTGCCTACGCCACCCCCCCCCCCCCCCCCCCCCCCACCCACCCCCGCCCCTTGCTTTGCTTCTCGGAATGAGAGGAAAGTTTCTTTCAGGGACGTATGGCAGCCGATTGAGGCTCGGAAAACGATAATTGTCCGGGATTTCGTATAGAGGAAATATAAAATTTCGTAAGTAAGGTTGAAAATCGTTCCTACATTATGCGTGGAAACAATTGCGCTTATGGTGTGAAAGAGAAAAATTTTAGATGATGTTTCTCGAGTGTTGAGTAAAAATTTATTTAATTTTCGAATTCTTTTATTTTCTAATGTTTCCATTCAAGTATTTGAAGTTGACTTAAATTTTTGAGTTTAAATACTCTTTCGTGGGGATGGAATGAAAATGTATTGCTTTTTAATTTATAGAAGTTCCTCGAGCTTGACTTTTAGCATTAAAAACTAATTGAAATTTAAAAACTAGGTATTAATTAATTTTTTATTTCTGTAATTTGTTTATGTTTTCATTTTAGTCTTAAAAAGGTAAATCAAATTTTGAGATTTAAATACTCGGCTGGTATCAAATGAAAATTCATAAAATTTCAAATTTGGATAAATTATTTAATTTTTCAATTGTACTATTAAAAATATCTCAATTCAATTTTTTATTTAGATGCCCTTCCGATGTTGAATGAAATAATTAGTTCAAGCGACATTAAATGACCCATGTTTTGCTTTTGACAGTGATTGTTTGAATTTATTGTGTGGAGAATTCTTCGCTTGTTATTGGCGTTTCCATACGTTGACGTCGTGCCCCCATATCAAACCGTGCGACAAGTGTTAGGCTTGATTCAAGGGTTTTCGTAAAAGTCTGATTACCAATTGCGACACTGTTTACATTCCACACGTTGTGCTATTACGGGACAAACATGTCGTGTCGTTAGCACAAGTGCTAGAACTTTTGTAACTTCGCAATCTTGCTCGTGGTGGTCTGACATTCTGCATTTATACAAGGTTACCGAATTACCAAAATACGCGTTTGTCGATGGAGACGCACGCGTTTTTTAATCAAACGAACTCGGTCCAATACACACGAATGACGAGCAAAATTACAAAGTTTAACGTCGGTGTATATTCCTAAAATTAAGATACTGCCTACATGTTTTTTTTTTGAAAAAATAGTATTACGGTGTTCGATGTCATATCAGGTGTTAGGATTATTGACGCACGTGCGTTGCGTGCGTTAGTTTGCGTTGTGTGGTCGTCGTTACAGTAAAAATGAGGAAATTTTACGTCCGAGCAGAGCAATAACACGATTTGTTCGTTCTTTAGGTTTCTGAATAAATTCCAATATTCATTGTAATTTTATGAGAGTATACGTTTGTTTAAAATATAATTGTTATGACTTTCATGACTTGTTATGACTTGTTATGATTTTAGTTCTTTGAAAACTTTTTTTCTTGATTGAGTGAAAATTTCAGCCGGAAAACCTCTCGATAATATAATGTCTACAATTAAATGCCGCAATTACTCACCCACGAAAAACATCACAACCTATGCAAAGACTCTAAAGTGAGATTTTTCCCTTCGGAAAAGAAATAAAAAAAAATAAAAACATGCAATTTCCTTGCTTCATAAATATTTTTCCCTCGATTCTGTATGCATGGGAAACTAAATCTCGATTATTGTGTTATCCATCAGGATTATCGATATACACAGAATCGATAGAACCCAACGAATACCCATTTCCGTGAGCCTTTTATTTTCAAATTCCTTTTCAATCAGGTATCCATATATTATTGATACGCTGGCAATAATTTCCCATTCGTCCCTCACATCGTAAGTTGGTAATTAATTTAATTGTTCAAATTCGCGTTTATCATCACCATAATGTGAATTTCGACAATGATTTTATTCGACGCGGCATCACCGGCAACATAAAAGTTTCGCTCATCGTTGAGTTTTGGTCAGCCCAGCGTGTCTGTCAATCCGTGAATTTTTTTGTTCTTTTTTTTTTTTTCCCTCCCCGACCCGATGTATCAGTTCCGACGAATCAACCCAACCATTCAAAAACAAGATTATGTCATGTCATTCGCTCGATCGAACCACGTCCCGGCTGACGTGTGTGACAGTGCCTCGCTTTGTGCTTATATATACTTTCTATCATTCTGATTACAAGTCAGGTAGGTTGGTAGGAGCGGCTGATTCTACTATTCAAATGTTCGTGTACGTATATGGATAGTCCGTGCATGCAGGATTATTCGACTCGAGGATCCACATTGACGCATGTGCCACCTCCCCATCTCCCTCCCCGACCAATGATAAATGAGGAACAGTGAGCAAATTAGCTTCGGTGTGATAGCTTATTCATAAATAATATTTCAACGTTAACCGTACGGTTGCGATGGATGGTGGATTTTAACCTGTGAAAAATTTTCATTCGGTCATTATTTGAGCAACGTTCGACGCTCGAGACTTCCTTTTATTTGTTGCACCGGGTTTCTGAGGAAAACAGTTTCGAGCACTCCGAGCTACGTCCGAGGTGTTTCAAACGGGACACGGAAACGATGCTTCGGTCGACCGTAGTTACGCTGCGTAGAAAAATTTGAGCAACGGTTGATAGCGTTTCACGTGCGGTTTTGAAGGTATAATCAGCGAACAATAATCGAATCGAACGCTGTTGCATTAGATTATGACGAATAACGCGGTGATATGGATTGTGAGAAACTTAATTGTCGCCAAAGAGGGGTCGTATGGACGGTTATTCTATACATATTTCTTTATAAACCCTAAATCGGTTTTTCGATGAATTTCTTGGTCCTCGACGGGTCCTTCGGGGGTAAAATGTCCCGCGTTCGTTTCTCGTGTGCATAATCGTTTGTATTACAAAGAAAAAGAATCTCATATACATCATTCTTTTCTCTATAAATGACGAAGAGCAACGGTTCTATTACCGATAATTCCATAAAAGTTGAAGTAGGAAAAAACTTGTTTGAATAGAAGGTAAAAAGGATCAAAACTATCTGCTTAGAATGGAAAGAATTTGGTTTGGGGGATATTTGGCTCCTGAGGATGCGTCCAAGGTTGAATGGTGTATCGCACAAAGCCGTATTCGTCGTAACTAAGATACTAATGGAAAAATTGTTACAAGCCTCCTTCCTGTGTATTCTTGTGAGACAGATATTGAATTTTTTATTTTCGATATCTAATAATAAAACTCACAACAAAATTCCGATATTTTCCACGATCAGTGAATTCTTAATAAAAATCCGAAATGTTCGAACATAAAAAAATTACTGAAAAAAGAAAAATGAATAAAAATAAAAATAATAACCCAAATCAAAATATACAGAATAACCTAAAAATATGTTGGCCGTGTGTTTTGGTGTGTTGTCGGCGAGAAAAATCAAATAGACGGCTGTCATCGAAACCGTTCAAAAATAATCGAGGAGTTACGCATTCTGTAAGCCCGGGAAGTGCAGTTAATATACGACCTGTAATAGAAAGAATTCGGCCTGAGGGACGTTCCCCCCTCCTCCCCCCCCGAGGATCCGTCCAGGGTTGAATGGTGCGTCGCACGACCCCGTATTCCTCCTGACTACAATATCAAGAGAAAAATAGTTACAAAGTGAATACAGGTAGCCGGTCGATCGACGTCACGAATCCTCGAAAGATCGAGAAGAATAAAAAATAAATGGAAGATCCGTGGAATCGAATTAAACGAGGGTGTTTGAAAGCACGCCCGTCCAGGTGGTACACCTGCTCGCTGGATGCCGTTGTAGCCACCCCGCCCCTTGCCCCTCCGGCTGTGATTTGTTAATCCTCCTCCGGGTGTCCGGTATAGGTGCGTACCAGGACGGTTTCTTTCCCCCCCCCCCCCCCCCCCAGCATCACGGACCAAAGACGAACGGTAGCGTGAGCACGGAGTATGGAGCTTTTTCAAGGAAGGAGGCTGGGACGGGTCATGACGGTGGTTATGGCGGTAATGGTTGGCAACATTGACTGTGTACGAGATTCCGAACACGTTTCGATCAACTGCGAAGCTCAGGATTCGCACAATTCGACGAAGAAATGAGAAAATAGAAGGTTAACGCAAAGCCGGCTCGTTTTGCTTCGATGCCTACTTCTTCACTTATAACCCAACGTCGTCTGCTACAACCTTCTCTATATATCGGCCATCCTTGCTTCGACCTCCGTCGCCGTCGCCGCCGACGCCGCGTGGCTCATTCTCTCTCTCTCTCTCTCTCTCGTTCTCTCGCCGCTTCTATATCCACGGCAGAAGCAGTGTTCGCCTCGTTCCATCGTCTTTTTCTTCCCTACCGAAGCTGGCTTTATAAGACGACAAAAGAACATCGCGGCGGAGTCAAGATGGCGGATCCGCAGCCAGTGCCTTGCGCGACTGTGGCTCCATTGTTGGTTCCGAGCAGAGAGACAAAATGAACCCGATTGTTACTCCGGGAGGCATCATAATGAATGCCCATTCATCGGTAGACACCAAATGAGCTACCGCGTCTTGTCCCGCAGCTTTGTCTACGATTACTTTTAATTTTCTTATTTTTCTTTACTCTCTCGGTTTCTCTCTCAACTTTTTTTTTTATTTTTACTCTCTCTTTCGTTCTCTCTGGCGCGCGCGCTTTGACGACTCGTCGCCCGTACCACGCCCCGGAGCTCTCGCTACTTTTCTCACCGATACTCGCAACTTTTGTCGACTGTCCTTCCTCCCTCCGCCCGCCCCGCTCTCCCGAACCGCATGTTACTTCTCTTGCCACACTTTTCTCGCTGGAAGAATGATAATATTATTGCTCGATCCGGTAACGTCATGCATAAATGCATCGATGGCCTTCTTTGTTAACGTCGATTCTCGTCAACGGCTGAACAAACAACGATATTCGTAATGTTAAGTCATTGGCTGATTAGGTGAATCCATATTTCATATAACAAACGCGACGACGTCTTTTTTCGTGGCTGTGTGGGCGAAGATTTGGGTTTCCATTTTCGATGGGTTATTTTTTTTTTTTTATTTCGAAACTGTAGGAATTTTTTCGTTATCCGTGTTTGTGGACAAAATGTGGTACGAATGTGTAATTTTATTGACGCAAGGTTAAATAATACGTCGATGTTGATGTATTGAAAACCTTCTTGCGGCTCTGTTTTTCGAGACTCTTATCTGACATCGCCGCATAGTACGAGAGATGATTGTGAAAAATATTGTCGAAATTGTGAGTTGAAATATTTCGATATTTATGAAATTTTTGGTTGTTACAATTATCTTTTGTTTCATCGTTGATAATATTCTTTGAATAATAATTGCGGTGTCTTATATACGCACGATTGTTCGCATAGATTACAGGATACGTGCATTTGTGCGTCGCAAAATGACCTTTTCTGTTGATGAGGGAGTTTCCTGAGCGCCACGTTTTTAGCCACCGATTCCGACAAATATTGCGTCATTTTGTATCAAGGTATTATCGTTGAACCATTATCTAACTCTTTCAAGGACAGGAGACATGGCGCCACCAACTTGTGGATAATGATCACAATTCAGACAGTTTTGGACTTATTTTTCTTCGATCGCTGTGTAAGAGTGGAAAATTTTAATCTATGATTTTTATCGGTATCAACCGGTTGACAAAAACATTTAATCAGCTTTTGAAGAAAAGGAAACAAGGCTCATTGTCGTTTTGTAGGGCATCTTATATGAATTTTGATTTGACATGACCCAATTGTATTTATTTTATCACCCATTTCTTTTTCTACATATTTACGAAAAAAAAATCTCCTCTTATCATTCCTCAAAATCGAAGCTGCGTTTCTATTGTCCGATAAATCTTTTTGATATTCCAACGTTTTTGCTCTTCGAGGTGAAAATGTTGCGGGTAATATTACGACGATTTTTTTCCGAATACATATATATATATATACCGAATCACTTTTGGAGCGCAATCTCTCAATGGGATTTTTGGTGCGACGTAGGGAGAAGAACTGCTTACGTAATCCGGGTTCTTATACAAACGCTGACATCTCCACTCATCCATTCTGCGACCGTTTCTCCGCAATTCATGCAATACGACCTCAATCTTGCGGACTGAAAAATCCGATTCTATCTTAGCGGTTGCGATCCCTCAATACATTTTTGTATTTTCCAAGTTCAAAGGATACGGCGACGGGGAAGTGCGGGTTGGGGAGGGGGTATGAAGTAGAACACCCCTGTGCAACCCGACTTTCGATGGCAACGCTCTAATATAATAGGGGAGAAGATCTGGCAAATGTGGACTGCTGGGCAATGGGTGTCGCTGTTGTTACGACAATGCACCACTCATATATAAAATAATATTCACTTCACCGCGTCATCATCATCACCGTTTTCGTGACGTTTTTATAGTGATTTTTAATATCCCAAAATAATAGTCTCTGATTTTTTTGTTGAAAAAAGAAAACATTCTCATGGGGAAGCGAATGTTGCAAGGTAGAAGCACGGAGGCTTTGTGCCACTCTTTAGGTTCGTTAGAGTGGTTGACGACGGATGAAAAGAAGAAAGAGGAACAAAGTGCAGGGTTTTAATATGTTGCTCAGTTAATCTACAAATTTTGAAAAATAGTTCTCTATTCAACGTCATGGAAATTTTCATAGAGACAAATTTTTATGATAATTAATTTTTCGTAACTCCTCCATGCATGTCCTCATTTGTATACACAAAAAACTGTGCAAAAAATTTTATTTAGCCAACATCATAACACCAATGACTCTGAATACAACGACCCAGTCAATAAAGGGTTGCCGGTGACTTTTTAAAAATGCCCCTAAGGAAAATTCATAAATCGATCGTCTAACTTCGACAAAGTCGAGTATCGCACAGTAGATATTAAAAGGTTTCATCCGAGCTTCATTCATTGACGAATATTTTTTGTGACAAAAATACACGAACCTTACCTGTGGTACTCACCGAGTCTCCCTATAAGCCTATTAGATGTGTCCCTGGGTGAGGGGCGTTGGAACGTGTTGTCCATGGTTTGGCGAGTCTAATGGCACAAAATAGAATCGAAATTGATCGATATCCTACAAAGGACCCGGGGCCCTTCACGCCGGGCTTTATTTCGACAGTCAGTTTTTATATTAGCCGAATCACCTGGACCCTCTCTTTTCCATCGACACACAGACCCCAACAAATTGATACCGGTCCCATACCTAATAAATTGTTTTTTTTTTCCTCTTTTTTTTTCTTTCGTACGTATAGTAGCCTCACCGATGCTTCGAACGTACCTACCGACGTATCTAATACCTTGCGCATGGTCTAAGGGCGATTGCGCTTCGACAATTTTTCACAGTGGATCTATCGGTGCGAACAAGCCAGGACATCGATCGATATTCGCATTGTTGTAAAAGAATGGAGCCCTTAACCGTGACTGACGTCACCGTAACGTACTAAATTCGGGACATTAGCCCGCTCCGAGAATCCATCAAATTGTTTGACAAAAGTACGCAATAGAAATTCATTATAATTTTGTTTTGGACTTTCAATTATCATCGTTTTTTGAATATTCAAAAGTACATTTTCATAATTTTATCGCACGACACAAGTAAAAAATGATGTATGGCCTATATATTGACTATATATGCAATTGAGCATGTACAGTTTATATATAGTCTATATATGTAAAAAAAAGAAACCAAAAATAAATACAATAATTCCAAAAATAATAATAATATATAATTCTCTCTAATATGACATATAAAAAATTATATATAGTCTATATATGCCCAATTCAATATGTAGTTAGTATGTAGACTATAGATATTTTTTTCACTTGAGGAGTGTTTATAGCCCCAAGTAAAAAAATAATGCAATACAAAAAATCAAAAGATAAATGAAATGATTTCAATAATAAATATAAGAATAATAATATATAATTCTCTTCAATATGATATAATGATATATCCAAAAATTACATATAGTCTGCATTTGCCCAGTTCAGTATATAGTTAATAAATAAACTATATCCAATTTTTCCACTTGGGAGCGCATAAACATTTTCCTCAACTTGAGCATCCGCCTCCTATACTCGAAAGGTGTTTGTGAAGTTACATTCCGTAGTACCGCGCTCTGAAGAAGACGCGTCATCGTGGAGGCTGCGCGTTGTAAAAAAAAAAGCATCATTAAGGCGATTGGGGTTACCATAAATAGCGAAAACAGCTGCAAGCTGACAGGCCTATGATACTGTCAACACACGGTTGTATGAACATGGAAAATATATTGAATCGAGACAACGAACGAGCAGTTTGAAGAAACTCATGGCTGTTGCTCGGCCAATGAAAGAAAAAAAAATGGAAGAAAAGATTCCAAGTCCGTGCGATGAAAAACGTATAGTCACGTTGTTATATTGGTTGGTGACTTTTCTACCTTCCATCATTCCCGCGGCAAAACGCCCTCGCCGTCCCGACGTTCATTCAATATAACTCCTCTCGCGGGCTGATGCCCGATGCGGCTAAACCGTCATGTGCAACGTGTGATCAATTCTATTTACCCGGCAAGCCAGTGCATTCGCTTCAGACAGAGAATTTATTATTTCACGGAGGTGAATTGTCGCAGCCGCGTTGCAGCGATGCTACCTCGTGAACGCTTCGCGACTTCGGTAGCCCGTTTGCTGCCCCGTCCTTATGCGTATTCATGCGTGTCCCTATAACCGAGGCTATCCATTCTTATTAAGCTCACTGCACACCGATAGCTCCGGGGATCTGCCTCGTAGAAAGGTCCTAGAGAAAGAGGCAAGATCCGCGAGAATGTCCGCCGTCGAGGCCGGACTTCTTTCGTACACCGCGCGATGCACCTACAGTAGAGTCTCGATTATCTTCCTCGGTATTATGGGGGATGAAAGCGTTTTTGAATAAGCCAAATTATACCGAATATCGAGAAAAATCATAACCTGCGAATATTGAAAAAGTCATTTCGACGGCAATTCGATTTGTCCATGACTTTTAATATGTCATTAATCCGGTGGTTTTTATATTGATAGTCTTCAAATTGCCCAGACAAAATAAAACGCCAGCATTACGAACCAATCTTAGAAAGAACAGCAAGAATATTTTGAATAAATAATATATGCGCACTACAAACAACATAAATATATGAAACTCGGAAACGAGGTTTTTGCTGCCACGATCCTAACACGAGCCCGGTCGCGATGATGTCAAGGGTCGTGATTGTCCACGTATTGCAGCCGAATTGTATGCCATAAAGTTCGGTGACGATAGGTCATGATGTATGTCCTGGAACGAAATTGGGGTCTGACATAAGTTGAGATGTGTGATGTTGTTGCGTTTGGAGAGCGCGCGAATGACCAATCAGTCAGTAGCTACCGCAGCCACGCAAGCCAATGAGTCAGGACGGAGAATGGCTGTGCTGTAGGTTATTTCTCTGTAGGGTGTCCTTCAGGGTATTGTTCAGGTTATTTCTCTTATTCTTCAGGCTGTTCTTTAGATTATGAAAAATCACGTGACAATATCGAAACTCCACTGTAGATATATAACACGCAGCGAAATGACGTGAGAATATCGAGACTCCACTGTAGATATATAAACGAGAGCCAACAATTCGATCGATCGCACGCCCCTCGCGGCCGATTCTCGCGTAAAGTCGTGCTTACTACATTGACGTCGGAAGATGCGGAGGAATGGGATCCATTCGGTCCGTCGGTGCGGGTTTGCGACGACAAGTTGCGGGCCGCGGGACTTCACTGGCCAATTCTACGGACACAAAACGCCTAAGAAACTGACCGAAGTGCCAGTCTGAGTGGTCCTGAGAGCTTGTCAACAGAAATACCGACGACACTGTTGGACCACTGCTCGACTGCATATACAGCCTCTCGCCGCTACCGCATTCTATGGTATTTCAAATATTTGACGCTCCACCTTTCTTCATTCTCTTCCTTTTTCGAAAACCATTGTGCATTATCGTTTCCGTTTCATCGCAATGGCGACGCAATATGATTTCAACCACGCCTTATTCGGTATACGAAACTTTGCGGTGATGTAATATACCTACTTGTATTTTTGCTTTTAAATCTATGTCGATCATGTTATTTTCCGGGATGTGGTGTTTTTCACAACCGGAGAACTTCAAAAATAGAAGTTGGTCGATAATGTTTCCATATTCAAGGTTTTCCTTATTGATTTACACGAAAACGTACACGTAGGTCCTCAGCTCGAATGGTAATTTCTCGCATGCCATGTGTGAACTGCTTATTTAAATTTGAAATGCCAACAGACGATATCCAAGTTCAATTTCGTAATGATTACATCAGTCGTGTTTTTTTCTTGTGAATTCCGGAATGTCAATCAACACGCGGTTGGTGCGTTGTTGGCTCACGCTTATCCGTCATTCAACTATTTTTCACGATTGTTATTGGAAATAAATGGTATTGAATTTTTGTCAATCTATATCTCCGTCGACATCTAAATTGGTATTTGGTGGCTTGTTTCGGCCACCGAGCCTACCCCTCTCGAGAAGCAATTAAAAACTGGCCGGGTAGAGGGAGGGAAGGGCTCAAGTCATTTTCACGTCGCGCGCATCTGAGTTTTTAACGCTGAAGACGGTAAAACGTCGATGGCCGTGAGATTATACTTATCAGTTCTTGTTGTAGAATTTGTGACAATGAGTATCGTGTTTCGTCACATGCAACCTGCGATTGAAATGTACACGCTGATTCAGGCGAAAGAGCGTTCAGATTTTCAAGTTTGGTTGGTTAATTTTTAAATTATCAGAGAATTGTCCTTATCAGTCGAGTTATGTACTAGTGAGATCATTGGATGATCCGCTTAATTGATTACTTTAACCATTCTCTTGTTCGGTTGAGAATTTTTATTCTTTTTTTTTTTCAAGTAAAGACAGTGTGGCATTGTATGGAGATTTTACATTTAGATTAATATGATCGACCGCGGCCCCATCAAGCTGTTTTTTTCCTGTAAAATAGTACGTTTTCACAAATTTCCGAGTTTCCGTAAGTGCTCTTCGCTTTTTACTTCACTCGAAATATTTCAACTTATCATGTTATATACTTCAACTTCTGCGAGCTTTCAGATAATCTGGGCTAATTCTTTTCAATAAAAATATCTCGCGTTAAAGCCATTCCTCGATTCTTCAGTTTCACAAGATACTTTCACATTCTAAACTCCAGCCGAGTCTGATTATTCAAAGTTACGCGGGTGAATATCGTCGTAAAGCAGGTTCACAGTCGTTGAAAAGCTTGAGAATGCATTTCGAGTAATGTTGACTGTTGTATCGTCGAGAATTCTTCATCCGTACTTCCACGAGGTGCCATAATATCGCTATTTTGTAATTATACGGGCACTCGGTATATATACGACGCCCGAGCCACAAGGGATTGGTATGAACTCTGACGACGTGAATTGTGGTAGCCTGGCAGGCTCTTCTTATATTGGCAAAAAAGCCTGTCAAGAGAAGGGAAACCATTATTATTCTGCGCAATACCCCGGGCGTTGGGAGGTACTCGTCTCTAATGTGAATCACGACATTGAGCTCGGTGCGCATAACGTCCACGAGGACATAACAGAATCCCGAGTGACTTGGCGGAACTAAAGGAATGTGCTGCAGCCGCTGTTATTTCGACGAGGTGCTTGGATGAGAGATTACACGAGTGAAAGATGGAAACTGAAAGCGCATAAGAAGGAACGAATGAATGAGTCGCTGCTGGGTTTCGCATTTTCATAGATTTCTATGTCTTCTGTATCGAGAATACTGCAACCACTGCTTGAAAGACCCTCATCGAGAGACTCGTCGAGACACTCGATCTATTCGCGCGAATCTACGGATCGCGGTGACAATTTGTTATTGTTTGCAATCAATATTATGAGTTTTTTTTCGTATTTCGAGGGCTTTGGACCGATTATGTTGTGGTTCTTCAACTATTGTATTTGAGAATTTTTATTGGAAAGGATTGGAGGTTTTTAATGTTGGAATTGAGACGATGGCGCGGCTCTCGACCGTTTAATTGAAATATAGAAATTCAGATGATAGTAACGTTGGTCAGACCGTTTTTCGTAATCGCGATAATTACAATTTTATCGATTTTTGACGACTGAAAAGACGCAGCGTATGTCAACTGCATACAATCTCATCATGCCTATCAAAAGATTAGAAAAATTACTATATATGCGGAATTTATCAAGTAGTTTTGTCCAGCGATGCACTGTAAGGTAGTTCCGAAGCCGCCGCAAGGTGGCTACCGCACTCGCCAATTCTCGCAATACGAAGACACTTGCCGTTGCCTATAGTTACCTACCAAGTTCGAAACTCTCCTGAGATGTGGCTTACCTAGAATGGGTCCAATTCATGTTAATAGTTGCTTAAAATTTTATCAGAATCACTTCAAATCTCTGATAAATGATATTCACATTTTTAATATTTATCACATAAACATAAGATTTTCGTAAAAGTACTTCCTTCACTTGCTTCAGCAGATTTTGTGTACAGAGAACTGTAATCATTCGATTGCGTTATTTTTTTCTCGAACATTTTTTCACGTGACAGTCAGAAAAATATTGATTCATAAGCACGTAACAAAAGTTACGAAGACACAAAAATGAAATCAATAATATTTTTTTTTTCAAATCCGTAACCGTCGGGATTAAATGTGATAAATTAGCGTTCGTCCGAACGTTGGAAAAATAATAAATAAACGCGTGTACGGAGACATTCAACGTGCATCGTCGTTGGATTCAAGAATAGCTTTTCATTCGTGGAATATATACATCCATTATTGAGAATTTGATATACCACAATTCTGCTCGGTCGTTTGTAGTCGAACCGGTCGTGATGTATTCAGAGGAAGCCAGAACCGAATATCCTTTGAACGTCCGTAAGAAGGAAGTTGGCTGCTGTAAGGAGTACAGTACACGCTACTAACCTTCTCCGGTGCTCGGGGAACTGCATGCATATTGCTCCGGCACACTCGTGTGCTCCATCGCGACACTCGAGTTTTACATACACGCGTTGTACTGTGCAGTTTGCCTTGCTACGTTTCGCAGCGGACTTTTCCATCCTTCTTCTCCTCTTCGCTACCATTCAACGGAATATACGTGTACGTCAAAAAAACTTTCTTCCTCTGGCGAATCCAGAGCTTCGCTATAGATTCAAATCTGCAAACAGCGTATTCGACGTCTTACAACGCCAATATATAATGCTCACAAGAGTCACGCTTTCACGTATATTTTATTAAAAAATCCTTTTGCAAAGAATTCATTCTTCTTCCACCGTTCTTCGTTGCTGTTGTTGTTGTTGTTTCTGACGACGATTATGAACAATTTTGGGTTTGTATATTCGTTGTGAAATGTTGATCCTGGGTTACGCAGCAATTGAGACAACAGAGAAAAAATGTAGTTAATGAGAGAGCGAGAGATAGCCTTGCATTGTGCGGTCTTGAAGCTTCTTATAGTATGGCGTGTATCAATGTTCAATTAAGTATCGCCTCATACTTTGGAAATCGGTACGAAAATCCGTAACATTCAGTTTATTAATGTCGACGATCGCACTTGTCCATCTAAATTTAAAAAAAAATTAAATTCTACATACAATAAGTTGTTTTCAAAAACCGCGAAGGTCACAAAATTCGCAGAAGTTGGGGATCCTCGTTCAGGTACGAAATATGTCCAGTGCGATGATAATTATTTTTTAAAAATCGGTCAAGAACTAGCTCAAAATTATTATTGACAATGCCACAACCTCAATTGACAGATATATTACGCAAAAGCGAAGCCATCGACGGGTCATCGAAATTGATAAGATGCACCGTCGATAAAATTATAAACTACGGCGAGGAACGTCTGGGAAATTGAAAACTGTAGCAAGATGCACTCAGCCAGCAGCCAGTCGAAGAAAGAAATAACCGGTGAAGATAGTAGGACGATTCTTTTTTTTTCCCCGCACGTATGTTATGCAAGCATGTTATACGATATTTTTCGAATAGATTCCGGTATGTGGGTGTGGACATTATACGCGTGTACAACACAAATTGTTATACACACAAACTCGAGCGCGCACTTATAACGGATCTCCCGGTGTAATTTATCACCGCTCATAACAAGAAGCCGCAAGTTTGTACATATTTCAGTTAGCCCCCACCACTCTTGACTCTGAGCTGTGCTCGGGCTCGTCTCACTGGCACCCCTGGTCGGTTTGCTCGTGCTGTAAGCGGCAACGCGGGGGTGCGGCCGCCTTTCACCCCTTACTGTTGCCACGGCCGATCTTTC